>NGKH01000032.1:176660-228618 GCA_002162575.1 Sclerotinia glacialis
ATAATTAGATTTTATTTTTTCAATTTTTATAAAATTATATTATTAAATGAAGAAAGTGCATGGCTCTGTATAGACGAATTTTGTATATATTTGAAGTGGCCCACATGCTGATAAACCACATTAATGAATGAATAGATGAATAAATGAATAGATTGTAACGATCCTGATATTGATGCCTCAGGCTGCCACTTATCATCTCTGCCCAACCAGTCAAATGAGTTCGCTTAGGTTTTGGTCTAAGGATTATAAAAAACTGAATTTCTGAATATATTATCTTTAATTTGTTATTTTATAGTATAGATAAATTGATTCTTTTATAATACTCTAAACTAGTTAGAATCTGATTATCGTTATATAGATGAATAAATAAATAAATGAATACTAAACCCCACTTTTGGTCCCTACTCCCCTCCCCCCCCAAAAGAAAGTTTCATTGATGAGAGTGGGATTCGAACCCACGCCCGTTTCCAGACCAGGAGATTTATACACGCCTCATAATTGATACGAGGAGAAATCATGAGTTAAGAGTAACCTTAACCTGGCGCCTTAACCAACTCGGCCATCTCACCTTTTTGTGGGGCGGGGAGGGCTATGATGGGCTATATTCCAAAGGGGGAGATGGTATTTGGAAGGAAGAGGGGGGTGAATGAGGAATTCTTATTATTTATTGGCTTGCTGACTGACACCCAAAGCTTGCTGTATATACTCTAAGATACACTATGTAGATAGATTAGAAAAAAAGAGAAACTCGCTTAATGAATTATAATCGAGATGATTGATCTATTGATCGAAAATAAATCTATAAGAAAAGCTTGATATGATATAGTATAATAAGTTTTAGAACTTTAGATAATATATCTAATTTGGAGTTTTTTTTTTAAATTCGTTTAATTTATTCCAAATTTATAAAATATATTCATATCTATGATCGAAACTGACACCGAAACCGAATTGAATTGATTTGAATTTCGAAAAAGTGTAACGCCGTCTATTAACAAACTCTTTCCTTTTCCTTTCTCTCCATCTTCATCTTTCCTCTATACCCATAGCACCACACTTTCTACCAACTAATCTACAAACAAAAAAATCTACGTAAATACAAAATTTATTTCGTATCACTCCACCTCACCTCACCTCGCCTCATCTCCTCCTCCAAACCCCCATCCCCCAGGCCCCCCTCAAAACCGCCAATCCCCAGGCCATCCCCAAACTATCCCACATAACATTCAACTTACTACCACCAACCTCTTGCCACCCAATTGCTTGTTCCGAGACTTTTATTCCTCCATTCCCAATTCCATCGCCTCCACCAACCCCCGGCGCACTCTCAGCCAACATAAGCATTTCAACATCAAAGATCCATCCCTCAGCATGCATATATGGAATAATATGAGGTAGAGCCGCTCGTGTAAAAAGCTTAAATCCGCATTGTGTATCGCGGATACGGGATGTGGCGGGTGGAGTGAGGAGACGGAGGAGTAAGTGGAAAGAATGCATTAGGGCGTTGCGAAGAGCGGAGCGCTATTTTTGTTAGTATTTTCGTGGGTATTTATGATGATGATGAGGATGATTTGGGGATCTGATGAATAGCAAATAGAGGGATGAGAAAAGAGAAGAGAGAAATACCTTAACAACAGCCTCACTTCCAACTAACCAAGCTCTACTTCCTACCGCAACAGCTCTCCCTTCAGAATCCATCACTTTCTTCGCCCCTTCAACCAATTTTACCAAATCCGTAAACCGACTCGCACCATCCGCATCAGCAAATACCGCATATTCGCCCCTCACATGTCTCATCCCATGCGTAACCGCACCTCCTTTCCCTCGATTTTCTTCTAATGTCACTATCCTCAAAACATCATGCAGATTATTTTTCCTCGAGAAATTTAATGCGACATGTACTGTTTTATCTTTACTCCCATCATTTACGAGTAAAATTTCATAGCCTGTTCCTGTTCCTTTTCCTTTGGAAATCCGTCCATATGTATTATCCAGAACGGATACAGCCTCTTCCAACATGCCGGTTAGTCGTTCTTCTTCGTTGTAGGCTGGTACTACGAGACTCATTTCTATTGAGGCGGGTTCGATGAATCCGGTGCTGATATCGTTTTCTGTAGAGGGGCTTGTTTTTGAAACGGAGGCTTCGCGATGCGCGACCCATCTGTCGTACCAGCATGTTAGGGGTTTAGTTTCTGTGGTTCCGGAAGGAGTAGTTGTCGTGTATGATTTTTCTGATGGGTAGGATGGTCTTGGGACTGGCGCGACCAGTAATAGAAATACGTATATCTATGAGTATCACATTAGCAAGAGTCTCCAAAAGACCAAATCCAATCCTCATGGCAGAGCCAACCACAAACAAGATGCAATTCCCAGAATAAACCAGAAAATTACTCACACAGCCCAATCCCAATCCTACTAATCCCACCAATGCCAACAACAATATATGATTCGGAGTACTCCTCACCACCTCCAACAATTCCCCCAATATATTTAACGGAAGCTCCAGTAACTCGGCCATATCGCAGATGAGGAATTGCGAAACAAAGTTGAGCCTCTGGAGGAACAAATTTATAAATTCCTTCCTTGTATCAATCCCACTCAATCCTCTCGAATCCGGCAGATAATCGCAAGTAATCGCAGGTAATCGCAAATAACACTGCACAGGCAACCAATGCGTTCTTCCGACTCAATCGATTCGTCTTCAATATCCCCCGTCCCTGAACCTCGAATTCGAATTCCTGTTCCTGTTCCCGTTCCCGTTTCTGTTCCTGTTCCTATCCCAGACAAGTCGTAGAAGCAACCCCTTCACTTCAATCCAATTCCCCAATCTCGAGTATCGCATCCACGAAAAATACACAATTGCAATACTCTGCCGTGCCGTGCGGTATCGTGCTCTGCTAAACAATCAATCGTCCCGCGCCCTCACTACGTACGTATGTATGTATGTACGTACGTATGTATGTATGTATGTATGTATGTATGTACCAGCCAGTCAGTCGGTAAGTAAGTAAGTAAGTAAGTAGCCCGGCCCTTGGATAATAACCACGTTTCGAATCGCAATCGCAATCGCAATTACAATCGCAATCTCCAATCCCCAATCACAACCCAACCAATCAGCACCAAACCACGCGATAAATCCAGTCGCCAATTCCAATTGCTCAATCCCTCAAGAACCCCTCACAGAAACGCCCCATATACACTCTTGAAATCCGCAACCAATTGAATAAGATGCAATAAGATCCAGTAAGAAGATCAAGCGACGAAATCAAAATCGAAATATAAATATAAATCCAAAGCAACAAATAAACAAAGAAAGACCAAATGTGTCTACGGACTCGAATACAGAATACTGAACACTCCGTAACGTAAAAGACACGGTAATGTAATGGCTTCTGCTCCGTAGATCATCCAGCAAAGTCAAGCGTGGCCTCGCATGGAGGACGGGTCTGTGCATTAGGGACTTTGACACTTACATACGAGTGAAACGCCGATTGGTTGACGCGGCAGTGGTTGGTTTCGGTGGGGGGAGAGGGGGTTGGTTTTGCGTAGCCTTGTAATGTGGGGTCCGCCGTCGTATGGGAGTTTTAACTTTATATACAAAAATCATTGAGGCTCAAAAGTACTCAATTTCATGGGATAAATTTCAATATCAATATCAATATCAATGTCAATGTCAATGTCAATGGCTATTTGACCACAGCTGGTATCAATTCATCTCCATTCATCTCCACTCATCTGTTCTCATCTCCTTCCCTTCCCTTTCCTTCCCTTCCCCTCTCCTCCTCTCCACCCTAATCATTCATTCCCTTTCCTCCTCCCATTCCACCCATTCATTCATCCATCCATTCATTCCTATCAAAATGAGAAAACTCCAAAGATCTCCGTCCTTTTCACTGTACAAGTATCGGTGATCAAGTTATTCCGCAAAGTTTCCCTCCCCCTCCTTTTCAACCCACGCGAAAGACAAGCTAAAGCCAAAGGAAGCAATATAAAATATTGCTCATGGGACAAGCAAAATTCTAAAGTTGGCGCCAAATTCAAAGCAATACCAACAAAGCAATCGCAGTCAACTGTTTGGTCCGAGTGATGTTATATCAAATCAATCACTGACATCCCATTTCTCTCCTTCGCCTAAACTCCAATTCGTGCAATTAAAAAAGCGCCATTCCTCCGAAGATATTCCAATCTTCCAGTAAAAAAGATTTGCAAATCAACGTAACAGCATCTCAACTCGCACTGCCACCAGGGCTGCCACCACCAGTTTTGATAGCTGGAGATAGACTGATGGCAATTTTCTTGGGTCCGTTACCACCATCTCGAGTTTTATTGAAGCTCTGTCTCCTCCTAACCACACTGCTGTTTGAACCTGTGGAACTTCTCCGTTTGTGATGGGAAAGTTTGCCCAATTCATCTTCCTCATCCTCTTCTCTCCTGCGCTTTTCCGACGATCTTTCTGGTGGTGTAGGTGTGGAAGAAGTAGGAGTCATTACTAATTTGTCTCCACTGGAATCTTTCGAAGCAAATGAAGGGCTCTGGGAGAGTGGAGCAAAGTTTAAATCCACAGAAACATCGTTTTCCAAATTTTCATTTTCTTCATCAGATGGATAATCAACTAAAGGTTTCGAGACAAGTGACGCTCCATTTGTGAAGCTGCGATCATAAGATTTGTCCTCCTCATCATCCGAGGTATTGAAATATGCTTCTTCTTCGGCATCCAAGTCCTTGATACCTGAGCACCATCTACTGCCTTTACCTGGTTCAGGTCTCTTCGAACTTTCGTCTTCGGTGTCGAGGTAGGAAGTTTCCAAATTTGAGGAAAATCCCTCGCTGTTATCATACCTGTGTACGAAATTTTTAAAAGTGTCAACGTAGGTGATTGACTGGAGTTTCTCTCGGTAGTTTTCCACCAAGTGACTGATCAAGCCCTTTTGACTAGACCCTTGATTCTTGAAGAATTCGAAGAACTCCAAACAGGCTGAATTCAAAAGATTATCTCGAGGCATGGTTTCGATCACAAGATCTAAAACTGGCTCAAAGAGATGGTCTTGCATCATCTGCTGATTGTAGAACTCATCTTGTAAACCAATTAAATTTCGGAAAAACTTAAGCGCAGCTAGAATTTGTCAGTAAAGTTTATGGATATTGAGCACACAATAACTTACTTAATTTCAGATATTTCTCTGGGCTCCCCAAGAGCTGAGAAATACGTTGAGCTAGTCCTTCCGTTAACACGAAATATTTGCTGCGGTGCATATGCTGCCTGATGAAAAAGCAAAGGATCTCTATCAAATAGATGAATAAAGATACTTGATGGACAGTGAAGTTCATATCCTCTCGCCCCTTCAAATCCACCAAAGGTTTAAATAATTTCTTCGCCGAGTCATCATAAAAGTGATTTAGGAAAAGTTCATGCTGAGGATCTAATAGAGGCCGAGGTCTAGCTGCAACTTCACCGTTGGCTTTGGCCGGTGTTTCCGCTGGTGGTGCAATGTGGTTGCCTGGATCCAAAAGAACCTTGATCGCATCCGCTATTTGAGCTTTTACACCCAAATCAGCTTCTACGAGAAGCAGATCAATGAGAGAATCAGTCAACGGGGTTTGCTTCTCATTCATTTGTCGGAATATGGTTTGACGAATCATTTGAGGATCATGATCGATCATAGAAACCAACACATCTGTGGCTCCTACCCGTACTCCTACATCGTTATGTCGAAGAGCAAAGTTGATAACAGATAAGAGACCATGTCCTAAGAAGTTGTTGTATAATGTTTGCCGTGCTGGTTGTTGCAAATTCTTCGCAATAGCGCAGCACTGTTGGATGAATAAGACGGCCATCTTCTTCCTTTCCTGATCTACCTCGTGTGATCCGAATATTCCAAAGAGTTCTTCGAGGACTGTTGCATTGTTCTGCAGATATTGAACAATTTCGACTTGATTGAAGAAGATGAGGCCATTGAGAACCGAAAAGGTTGGATCGTCCAAGATCCGGGCAAGTACAACATCCTTGAGATATTGTAGCCGATTTGTATCATGGATCTTTCCTATCACGTACTCATCAGGTATATCAACAACTTCCTTGTATCTATCCTTTTTGCCTAACCAAAGCCGATGATTGGCCTTATGGCTTGGGAAATCCGGATCGTACTCTAAAGCCCCGACAACCCCAAAGACTACCTCATCCGTTACGATATGTTCAATTATGAAACTGTCGTTCAACAATATGGTTATCTTCATCATGACGCAAAGTCGATGTAAACTCGGCAGATCCTCCATGTCTTCGGCCATTTCGACTAGAGGTATCAACCTCCGGATATAGTTTTCGCCAATGACCAATTTCGTGAGGGCTTCGCGTCCACTTGTTGTGCTGTTCAATCCTCTAAATAGCTGTTCCAACTCGTGCAGGTTGCCAAGCGAAGGACTGGGGAGTGATGTTGGAATCACTGGCTCAGGGATGAAATCGTCTGATATACTATCTTCTGAAGGAAACTATGAGTATCATAAGGGGAGGTAGAATGTCACAATCGGAGACATGGAAGGTTGTTCAACTTACCCTCTATGCTGATACCTCGAGGTATACTGAGGGTCGATTGTATATTATTGATAAATCTCCTGACAACTATCAGTCGAATGCGCCACAGGATAATAACGTGCTAATCGTGATATGCCACTTACCAAACAGCCGCGCAACCCTCGGCTTCTTGAAAGCTGAGAGCCATATCCATTTCATTATCCGGTTCTGTCCATACTATGAGAGTTTCTAGAAAAGATCCATTAGTTATGAAATGTGGTAACCATGCGCAAATCCGAAATACCTTGCTGTTTCTGAAATCCATCCGCTTTAACTATCTTCGTCTCCAGGAGCATGTGACCTGGCTCATCTTCCGACTGCACCATCACTGAAGGATCAGACTTTTCCGGGCCATTATCCTATATATATTCAAGGTGATTAGGCAACAAATTCCAAAGGTAGTGGAAAGAAGGGTAAGGATAAGAACCACAGCCGCGCAGCAAATCGGAGTCTGCGTGAAGATGGAGAAAGAAAGAAAGGTATAACATACAACCATGAAATCAGCTCTGCAGAAGCCAGTACCTCTATCGAACCAATCGCCATTGCGCAACTCATAGACCTTGACTCTTCTCTTGTCATTTGGCGGATCATCAATAGGCCCTCCTGCCTGTGTCATCATTAAAGGTTGTGGTTCCCCCTCCAGTTCCTCCTTGACGTATTCCAATACCTCGGATGAGATATCCAAGTGTTGTTGAAGGGACAGTTGCGACTGCGTTTGGGTGAGAACGGGCGCCACAGTGGATTGTTTGCGCCTCGAAGTCGCGCGAAACTGAGAGGTTGGCTAAGGCGTCGAAGTGACCTCGTCGCGATGAGATAAGAATTGAATGTAGTAAGCGACGGCAGTGATGACTTGGAGAAGTTAATCGGATTGAATCGCGATGGGTTTCGGATTGTTGTGCGGGTAAATTCAAGTGCTTGTTCAAGTGCTTGTTGGCGTGCGGGCTCGGGATGATGAAATTGTGAGTGGAACTTAAGCTTAACCTTACATGCCTTAGATTCAATTTCTCGCTAAAGAAATGGCAGGGATGTAATGTGAGGCAAACTTCTCTATCACTATCAAGATATAAATATAGATAGAAGTGATCAACAAACAACATCGATATATCGTACATCAATAGAATACATCAATACAATACATCAATACAATACATCAATACAATACATCAATACATCGACAACATCAGCAACAACATCGACGACTAGATATATAAAATAGGATGATACTGCAACTTCAAACTGTTCTGGGATCATCTCAACCTTTGGACTCGTCATCACGTGTACAGCTTTTGTTCCTTCCGAGGTCCAATGTTGTGTTCCAATCGACCAATCGTGAAAGGCAAATAAAAACGAATCCCTTGTCTGACCAGGATTAGCTTCCGATGAAACGGGACTCGGTGCAGGGCGTCGTGGTGGGGAAGAAGGAAGAAGCTGGAAGAAGCTGTTCAGAACTTTTGAGTAAATGAGATGTTAGAGAAATGTTTATACAAGATAATTGTTGGATACATGTAGAGTAGATTAAATGTTTGAATCTGTTCCATCAAGAAACCCGATTGAAATTGCGTATAGCTGTTGTTCAGCCCTAGTTAGTTTTCTACTAATAGTATAATCTCATAAGAGAGCGATAAGCGAAAGGATCCGGTAATGACATTTAGATTCGACAAGTGAGATTACATGTACTCAAAATATCATGGCGGATTTCTCAATCATCTTTAACCAGTCAATGACTTTGTAAGGACATTTCGTCTAGTAACATGTCTAGATTTCAATAGACTCTTGAGTTTCTCTACTGCCAATTCTCATCTTTTGGTCATTGGGAATGAACTAGGTAGGATTTGGATATGCAAGTATTAACCGAACAACAGGAATCATCATAGGCTCTTTGCAAGAAAGAATATAATCTGATAAATAGCTAGACGACGGACCAGGCTAATGGTTAATGATGAATCTTCAGCGGGATGGCATGTTATGCATCCTGCATACCAAGTGTTCCCAGCAAAATATGGCTCATGTGCGTAGGCGTAGGCGGGAGGCGACAGTTGTAGCTAGTATGGTGGTCGATCATTAAGATTAAGGCGTTTCAAAGGTTAACAGAATATACATAGTCTGTGCAGTGCATTACCGGTAGGTACCGTATCAGCCTCCCCTCATGTTCCTCTCGATGAAACAAGCACCTTGGTATTCGCCGACCAATAAACCCTTCCGACTGAAGTGTAGAAGTCTGGTGTACCGGTAGATATGTTTCCGGTACAAATGTTTCAGGCGTTAAGGCACTGAGGCGTTGAGGCGTTCAGGCATTCAGGCATTCAGGCATTCAGGTTTTCGGGTTTTCGGGTTTTCAGCTCTACTTCGCACGGTGGTTCCAAGTTCACCATCGGAAGATTCTTTGGTGGGGTTTTCATGGGTCTGATCACTGAACTTGAACTACCTAGCATACCGTACATCCGAACCTCCAATGCTACTTCCTAGGGTATGTATCTATTGTATTACATGGCCAAGGTAAGCCTCTGAAAAATTATGATATGTTTAATAATCACCATCTGGACCAGGTTCCAACCCGGAAAGTTTGGTACTCCATATCAGTCTATCCAATATTCAGAGTAGGCTTATTTTAATCGGCGACGATCTTGCGCTGCATGCATGCAAAAATTATCTTTAGCATCCTGTACATCTTGCATGTTTCCGATGCATGGGCTGGTTGCTTAAGATTTGGATTTTAGCAACCGCAGAGGCTTTTGTCGGTTGTTGGGTATGAGTGGTGATGATGGGACGAGGAATGGGAGGAGGGATGGGAGGAGGGATGGGACGAGGTATGGGACGAGGGATTCCACGTGTTCGAGGAAGATCACAAGGGGGTGGTGTTTTTACCTCCTTTGTGGTCGACTTGACGTGCATATTTCTTTGGTTTCTGGATAATGTCTGCCTAGGTAGGTATCAGATAGGATTCGAGATATTACAGATCTATGGTTTCCGAATAATGTCTGCCTAGGTAAGTATCTAGGATTCGAGGTGTTACAGATTTATGGATGATTCCGGGTCAGCACGATACAGGCAACATAGCTAGATAGGTAAATAGGAAGGAAAAGGATGTAAACACGGGTACAAGACCGGGTGCAAGAGTAAGTTATCAATTTCATATGGGCACCATGGGCATCTTTCAGTCAAATAGCCAAGATCACCTTTTAAAGTAAAGTTCAGCTGTATTGCAATCCAGCTGATAATGGCACTGTCAATCCAAAACACTGTGTCTTGTATGACATGGGATTGTGATACACAGCCAATACAGCAAGCAGCACAGGTGTACATATTTTCCTAAACCGTCGGTCGGCATACATCCCGGTTATTATCGTATCCTCCTCCTTATGTATATTCTTCCCCGTACATACGTACTAAGGTTATCCAGGATCATATCATTTGATCATAGGTAAAATAAATAAAAATAAATAGAAAAAAAGGCTGATCTCGAATGGGTTTCTAATAATAGTTTTCTATTGTAGACTTCTTTAATAATTGTACCTCGAGAGCGATGACGTATCTAATTGATCGGCTTGGATTGGCATCCCTTCTCGGAAACATTATTCATGTTCCTGGAACGGTTCCTGGCCTACGAAGAACTACAAAGAACTAGCGAGGTAAACAGGTTTCCAGACCCTTCCTTCTTTTCAACATCACCTTATTTTCTTTCATGCTATATCAACACGATATGGCTGATATTGCCGGCAGCACTACCATCGACACTATCAAATACGTCTTCGATCCGTCGTTCATATACAGGCTTCTTATATAGGCTAGCTAATCAATCTACCCCTGCAAGGTCATGCATACCAGAAATGGAAGCTAGTACGGAAATGGTATATAAGTTATAAATGAAAGGGTTTTTATGCCCTTACGGGTATGGTTTGGTCCAGTGGATAGCTTTACCATTATGATAATGCACTTTTCTATACCCACCTGGTACATATCTTACTACATGTATGGGAGATGATCGAATGGAGATGGGTGAAGCGTGAAGCTATTCTCGTGATCATCATCATCATTATCACTTACGATAAAGAGGAAACGGTCGCTTGGATTGGCTTGCTGCTGTGTAGCTTGTTTATATTAGAGGCTTTCTGCAGCTGGTTTATTGTAAGAGGGGTTTGTTGTTACTTTCTTTTTTTACTCCTTCTCGCCTGCTTGGGTTGTGAGTTTGTGGGATTTATACTACATACTGGATTTCATATTTTATATTGTATACTGCATACGTGGAATTCATATTTTATACTGTATACTTTATACTTCATACTACATGCTTCACACTTCGAATTCAAACTTCACACTTCATACCTCACACCTCACACTTCACACTTCACACTCCCCATTACCTCAATCAACCAGACCACTCCAAACAACTACCATTCCAACCCTCCCACCCCATCTCCCTCAACAACATATAAATCAACTTCCAAGCAATCATGTCGATATTCTCAAAGATCAAAGGCTCCAAAAAAGCTGCTCAACAACATAAGGAAAAGGTCATCGCCGAAGAAAATCAACAAAAGAAATCCGAGGAAGAAGTGACTAAAGTTCCATACAAACACATTCCAACACATGCTGCTGTCGATGCTCTTTCTGGAGCCCCTTCATCGTGGAAAAGCGAAGATCGAAACAAAATCAGAGAACATCATAAACGAAGAGGTCAGATGACCATCAGTCGTACTCAAAGTACTTTATCCACCATTTCATCCATGAATAATACAATCCATTCCAATTCGGTCATTCCATCTCTACCACGCGCAACTACTCACGATAGTTACAATCCCACATGGAATAACCGAGTGGGTGATGTATCATATTTGACCGAGAAGCTTCAATCGCGCACACAACAACCCACCAAAATCAAAACTCCAAATCATGGAATCGATTCTGCTATTGGTAGAAGTCCATTATCTAGTCGTGAACAAAGTGAAGGTAATTCACATCATCTACCCACCCACTCTAACACTCAACATTAAACAATTACTAACGATTTTGTAAAGCTACATCCCCAGTTACTAGTTCCGGAAACAGTACGAAAACATCATCTTCTTCTTCTTCATCCTCCTCTTGCGATGATCTAGAAATAGCGTCCAGTGTACCACGAAGACTACGACCTAGACATGCCTTCAGACCTGAACCAGTCGTATTTGAAGACCATGATATTTTCACCAGATTACACACCAGTACCACGCGAAAATTGGGCGAAGCACCAATCATGTCGAAACCACAGAATCAACTACCCAAACCAGCTCCAGTCATTGTCGCACCACCCACATCCAAGAAAACTTGATGGACTCTCGTGGGAGAACACGACGCTTCACCTATTGCCGATTAATCCTTGGCATGAATGAATATTCCGAGGGAAACTTGCTCAATCTCAGTCTCAATCTCAATCTATTAATCCAGAAGCGAAAGGAAAGTTGCAGATCTCTCGAGGTGAATCGTATCGCTTCTGGTATGGAAAGGGTCATTTACTCTTAGAAGTAACGCTTGTAACGAAAACGATCGATGCGTCTTTCGGAATCCTTTTTCGCACTTTGCATACTAGGGTTATACAATATATTTGTCGTTGCCTACGTTGGTCTGTTTACATGTAACACCTATGTCTCTATTGGATCAATGGCTCTTTTAAGCCATGCTATCCTGAGCTGAGCCAGCTGGCCTGAGAGAGATTGTTTCTTTGCTAATTATCTACTTCATCTTCATTCGTGGGAAGATCATTGTATTTAACGTACTCGACAAAAGACTTAAAAGACGCATAGCCCAATCTAATTATCTAAATCACTTACTCATAACTTTTCCAAAGTTGTAACAAAATTAATACAATCTTTTATTCTTTAAGTAATAAATCTATATTCAAAATTTCAAGAAATTATATATATTATTTATACAGTTATTAATAAATGAAAATTACTGTTTTTGATATAAAATAATGAGCAGAATATTTAAAGGATTTAATTTTATCTTTCTAATATTATTTTTATTCATTTTTATAGTCTAGTTTTGGAATACTTTTAATCATTTGAATAATCAAATTTATTATATATAAATCGTAAAGTATCTTAGGATATAGATAAAAACAGTATATTATAGAACGTCTCGACCATCAAATTAATAATCAGTGAAAGACATCTGATAGAGTATTCATCAATGGTAATACTTGATTAAGGAATTGAAGTCTTTCACCTTGAAGCTTTAAGTGTGACAAAAAGTAAAGTTTTGAGTTCCTATAGAGATGAGATCCAATGAGATGCTAGAAAACTCGAAAGAAGCGAGATGATCAGGGGAATGGAGTGAAGTGTGCTGCTTTGCTGTATTGGAGTGAATTTGTCGTTCTGGGTGAATGAATGGGATGGGGATGGGATGAGATGAGATGAGATGATATGAGATAAGTATAGAAATTGAAATATTAGAAATCTTCATGATTTGAGGATTGGACAAAAATGAAATCCTCAAGCTTGATCTCTTCATCTTGAGAATCTGTGGAAGATAGAATGAGGCTTTTCAATTTGGTACAAGACTACATTTTCAGAAGTATCTTGAGATCTATATTTTGTAGATGTGCAACAAAACTTTTGAACTTTTGGAGAAGTGAGATGATTGGGTGGTGAAAAAAGTAAATGAGTGATAATATAGGACGAGAGAATATTTTTATCTATTGGATAGAGTGAAGAGAAGAATGGCTAAGGAGTCATGAAGTTGATATATTTGATGAAAAGGTTAATCAATTTTGGTTTCCTCATTTTGTATAGTATTGAGGAAGGAACAGAACGAAAGAGAAACATGAAGCTTTTCAACTTGATGGGATCCATCGTTTTGTCAACCATCGAGATCTACATTTTGTAGATATGCAACAAAACCTATGAGTTTGTGGAGAAGGATTTTAATTAATTGGGGAGGGAGTATAATTGAATGAGGGCGAGACGAGACGAGATAGATGTTCATATATTGAGATGAACAGACAGAATGAATTATAAAGAAAGACAATATTGAAATATTTTTAAAAAAAAAGAAACCCAATTTGTTATCTCTTGTTCTTGGAGCTTTGAGGCTGGAATAAGGAAGAAAATGAAGTCTTTCACTTTGGTGAGATTAATCGTTTGGAGAAGTATCACAAGTTCTATATTTTGTAGATATACAACAAAACTTTTAAGCTTTCAAGGAAAGAAGATCATTGGCGGCAGCAGGGTGAAGCTTGTTAAAGTGAAGGTGGCAGAAGTGAATGTAAAAGATGAATGTTGAGAAGCAAGATCCAAAAACTTCAGAAGTAGACTACACAATGGTTAACTGCAGGACGGATCATGATCTTTGTGGATAACCTACAAATAATCCGCTTGCGAGGCGGATTATTGAAGAATCTGAATAGGTACCCGTAGATTATTTACAGATATCCACAGATAATCCGCAAATAATCCAATAATCCGTGGGTAAATAGATTATTTGCAGTTTTATCGATTATTTGCGGATACTCCACTTATTTTTGAAACTATTCCCAGATTATTAATGGATATTCGTTTATTTTTGAAGCTATTCCCAGATTATTAAGCTTGGACTATATAATTATACTATTATTATATGAATAATTTGTTACGACGGCTAACATCTACGCCGCGTCACATGACTAAAACAAGGTAACGTGACGAAGTCACGTTATGGACAGCTGAGGAACGCTGGCTGTCCAGGACCATACAACAGTCCTGATTAGTTATAGATATAAAGGTTTATATAATTAAGATGGATTTTTTTTGTATAAAGCTTTGTATTTAAAATCAATCATTTAGTATATTCTATTATTAATTATAAATAATATATCATTATTGTTATTATTCAAATCTTTGTTTGATGCTTAATTATAAATCTACTTCGAGAATCTAAAGCACTTCTATATGATCTAGACGGCTACCTCGTAATATAATTATAAATTATATGAATTATAGAAATGATTATAAATAATTATAAATAATTATACCTACCCACAGTTTGGTAGATAATCTGCAAATAATCTGTAGGTTATTTATATAAAGCGGATTATTTTAAAACCTCAATGAATAATTTATAAGGTGGTTTATAATTCCAATGGGTAACTCACGAAGCGGATTATTCGCAGGTAACCACGTGTCACGGCGCCAACTACATGTTCTGTAGTTGCCTTTCTGTTACGAGGGTAGCCGTCTAAATCATATGGAAGTGTTCTAGGCTTTCGAGGTAGGTTTATAACTAAGCGTCAAGCAGGGACTTAAGTAGTGACAATATGAATATGCTATTTGTAACTAATAGTAGAATATACTAAATAATTGATCTTGAACACGAAGCTCTACATTTAATAAAATCTTATTCCTTATATAGATCTTCGCTTTTTGATCGAATATCGGTTTCGATATTCGATCTTCGATATATCATATAATATATGCCTGAAGCTTTCTTGTTTATATATTCTGATGGTATATGTATTTACAATCCTCAAATGATTATGATCATATATTAATATAGTCAAATCGTACTTTATTTACATATAACCTTAGCTTATACAAACAAGTCAGCTGTTACCTTCGTAACACTATCCCTTTCTTAGCTTAGCGTTTATCCCAAGCGTTTATAATAGTGTATTCCCATTTCAATTGATTTTAAATGAATGTAATGTTTTCTTCACTATACCTATTAATCGATCGATTTCTTTTCGAGATATTACTCGTTTATTCTAATGTATCGAACATATTGGTATTGAGTGTAAACCTTGCGATTATTGTAATCATATTGAACATTTGTATATCGTTAATACCGATCTTTCCTTTTGTTGCATTGATTATGTTTATTCCAAGAAAAATCGTTGTTGTATTGGTTTTGCAATATCTACGATTTATGAATCCATCGAACGACAGCAAGAATGTTTGTATCAACAAGAAGAAGAGACAATGGCCAAGATTCTTCGGCTACGCAAACAACAGGAGTTCTTTAGGAATTGTGAAAAGGAGATGATTCGTTGTGAACTCCGTATATTGGAAGAGCTTGATTTGATTGAGGAAAATGAGAGGTTGAAAAAAGAAAAATTGGAAAAGAAGCGTATAGATAAAGAACCTATCGATGCTATTGCAAATGTTCCTAATAGTTCTTCTTCTTTCAACTTCTTCGACCCTTCGTTGCCTCCTTTGTTTGATTCTGAGTTTGAGGCTTTATTGATAGATATAGGTACTTCAAATGGAATGCCTGTAACTTCTCAGGGCAACTGAGATCTTTTTTGAATTCCTATATGTTTTCCGAATATAGGTAATCTAATTATTTGATCAAGTATTTGACCTTGTTTCTAATATATTTACAATCTAGTATTGTTTCAATATCATATATAATATTAGAATTGATTAATTCGATTTCTATTATTGATATATCAAATGTTTTTGATGATACTTTCTCAAAAAGTAAAATATAAAATACTGGATGGATATTCATTATATATAATAGTTTCAATTTGTAATTGATTGGTCCTATTACTTTATCGATTTTGAATGGTCCTAGTTTCTTATAGTCTAGTTTATCGCTTGATCGTTTTGTCTGTATGTTTCTTCGAATAAGATAAACTTTATCTTCTTCTTTAAAAATAAATCCTATATTACGAGATTTGTTGTAATACAACGTTGTTCTTAAAATGATAAATTGTAAATCCAAGGAAAATTGTTCTTGAAGCTCCTTGATTTCCGTGATATCTTTTATGGCTTCGTTTGCATTCGCATCTTGCAACAATAATGATTTGTAAGCCAATAAGTTGAACCTAAAGTTAATATATATTAACGTTACTTTTGTGGGTTCTGTCTTTGATGTATTATATACAAATTATACCAAAAGTAATAATTTAATCCAATTGTCTTGTTTATAATTGATGTAACAACGAAGATAAGCTTCTATCATTTGGTTTAGTCGTTCTGTTTAATTATCTATTTGTAAATAGAAAGTAATTGAAAGCTTTCTTTTGATTCCAAACAATATTATAAAGGTAAATCAAAATTTTGATATGAATAATTTATCTCTATTTGAGATAATCTCATTTAGTACATTATGAATACTGATTATATTCCTTATAAATATATAAACAAGATTATCTGTTATTCAAGTTTCACAAAATGATATCATATAAACAAATTTGATTAATCTATTTGTTATCACTAATATAGAGTTGTATTTCTTTTTGGTAATCAGGTTTTTGGATAATAATAGTTTCATTACAAAATCCTAAACAATAGATTTCTAAGGTTGAGTAGATAGTTCGAGGGTTTTGAACTGATTATAAAAGGTATATCAAACAGTTTTATTCTTTATACAAATATCACAGTTCCCAATTATATTCTTAATTATAATCCTCATCTTTGGAAAGTAGATTTCTCTCTTTATTCTGGCAAAGATTCTTATAATACCTTGATGCTTATAAGCTGGTAGCTCATATTGTTCTGTAATATAATCCTTAACTAAAATAAAGGGTATATAAAGCTTATTATGAAAATGAATGAATCTATCTTCAATAATGAATCCTTTTTCTAGATTATCTGGTATAACTAGAAATCTTTTGGTTATAATGTTTGTTATATATTCTGTTTTTATGATATCCTTGATAATATCATAATTTATTCCTGAAATGATTGTAAGTTGTGATTTATTATGAATTAAAATATCATTATCCTATTTTAATATCGTATACGATTTGTATATCTTATTTTGTAAATATTTTGGTTTTCGATTGAAAGCATCTGTCCTAGCATTTTCGTTTCCTTTGACATATAAAATTCTGAAGTTGTAAACGACCATAATTTCCGATCATCAGACCTGTCATCGATTTAATTCTTTTATTATAATGAAATAAACCAAGTTCTTATAATCTATATACATTTGCATTATATATTTCGATTTTTCCAAATACACTCTTCATTCCCTAAAAGCATTTATTATCGCTAGCAATTCCTTATCGTATATTTCGTAGTTTAATTCGATTGACGATAATTTGTATAAATGATAAACAACTGATTGCTATTTCTTATTCAAACCTGATTGGCCGAATATTGTGTCTAATATATAATCTGAAGAGTTTGTTTTCACAATTATTAGTAATTCTGGATCAAAAGCCTTAAGAATTAGTTTTCCCACAAATACTTCTTTAAAACATTCGAATGTTATTTGTATTGTTTTTGTTCATCGAAATTCCCTTTGATTCTTCTTGATGATCTCGATTATTGAGGCAGTTATTTTCGAGTAGTTTTTGATGAATTGTTGATAGAAGTTGGCGAACCTTAAGAAGGATTGTATTTCCTTTATATTCATTGGCGATTTCTATTCTTTAATTGTTTTTACTTTATCAGGACTCATTTTGAAGCCTTTAGAGAATATAGTATAATTTAGGAATTCTGTTTTGGTAATATAAAATTTGCATTTGTTAGGTTTGTATTGAAGATCTGCCTTTTTCAATTGTTATAAAATTTTGTGAATATCTTGAATATATTGTTCTTTATTTTCTGAAAATATCAATATATCATTTAAATAATATATATAGTATATATCTAGATGTTTTTTTAATATATTGTTGATTAAGTATATATATATTGTTGACGTGTTTGTCAATCCGAATAGTATAATCTGATATTTATATAATCTGTATCGAATTCTGAATACGGTTTTCCATTCTTCACCTTTCTTCATTCTGATAAGATGAAATCTGTTTTATAAATCAAACTTGGAGAAAATCTTGGTTTTTCCTAATCGATCCCTCAATTCTATAATTAATAGAAGTAGATACCGATCTTTGATCGTTATATTATTAAACTTGTAATAGTTTACATAAAGCCTTTTTATATTATCTTTCTTTGATATAAATAATATAGGGCTAATTGTTTATAAAATGGATTCTTTGATTTATCTCTTTTCTAATACATCGCCAATATAATCCTTAAACGTTTCTAGGTCAAAAACTGATATCGAATAGATTGGGCCGAATGAAGGTATTTTGCCTTTTTTTAATATTATTTTATAATCTTATAATTTATGTTCTAATAAAGCTTTATAGCCTTTTCTTTCTTCGAATAATTTCTTGTACTTTTGGTATTGTATCGGTATTAATGTTTCTTTTTGTTTCATTATAGAAATGTTTTCAAACAACTTCTTTTGTTTATTCTTTATTTGTATAAAAATTTCACCTTCCTTCATTATTAATAAAGAACTTTGGATTTGATGTTTTATATCAGTAATGCTGTTCGCCTTCAGTTCTTCATTGTGTGTATTCAATCTTGTTGGTTTTAATATATTTCATCGATTGCTTTTCTTCGGAAATGATATAGTTTCCGATAATCAATCAATCTGGGGGTTATATATCTTCAATTATAATATTCCCAGAATGATCTATTGATTCTTTAATAGAACAACATCGAATTGGATAACCTTTTTGTATTGGATTATACTCATTTGTAATGAATGAGTTTCCTGCAAAATCCTTCTGTTTAATCTGATTAATTGTTTATTAATTAATTGCAATTAATATAGTTTCTGTTTTGTTTGAAGTTGTACTCCTAAATGCTTTATAATTCCTGATATAATAAAATTTCTTGTAGTTCCTGAATTTATTATAACCTGGATTGTTTGTCCATTTATTCTTGTATTATAATAGATCTGACCTGTTTGTCCTGCAATGTTTAATTGATCTTGGCCCTTTTTGTAGGTTTTAGCTGATCTTCCCTTTTTATAGGATTTCCTTGTTTTCTTTTATGGAAACCACCTTGTAGCTTCCTTATCCGATAAATGAATCTTACAAGATTCATTGTAACAAACTGTCCAACTCATAACAGTATACTTAACTATCTGTTCTTCCGATAATGTTTCTTTCGGTTCTGTTTTGACAAAAAGGAGGGAAGGAGTTTGTAGATGCTTCAATTTATATCGGTCTATAATATTCAGCCCTTTCTGATTTCGAGGCATTATATCGATTTCCTTTTGATATTCCTCTCGTTTGTAATTATCATCCTCGATTAAATATAAGGCATATAATTGAAATACAAAAGTAACATTGAATTATCCTTTACCGAACTTCTTATAATAATCTCCTTTTGATGATCTTTTACTTCGATAATCTCTGATTCGATGACCTGACTTTCTATATTCGAAGTATAGTTTATCTTTGTGTTTTTGTTCTACCTCTTCCTTAAATAGTTTGTCTTTGAACATTATATTCAATTGTATTAGTTCTCTATAAGATTGTTTGTTTTCTTGAGGTCTTCCTTCATTTTTGTGGTACTTACTATGATCTTGGTTTCTATGAAAATTGGAAGATCAATATTCTTTCTGATATTTGTAAAACATTTTATTTGTTTTAATAAATTCCTCAATTAATTCGTTTAGATTTTCCCAAATGCAATTATGATCTAGTTCTAGTTTGACTTCAGGCTTGAGCTTTTTCCGATAATGATTTATCGTTACGTTTTCTTCCTATTCAATGGTATTTATATACCTTTTGAATTTCATAGCGTATTTGATTGCTGACCTTATTTGTTTGAGGTTATAGATCTTGGATTCAGTATTATGTAATTTATTGATGTTTCCGAATACTCATTGTATTTCTTTCTTGAATCCTTTGAATCTTTCAAAGATGGTTTGAATCGGGTATATTTGTTTCTTAGACTCATTCAAATTGATAAAGTAATCCTTGAAATATGATTGGATTTACTTAGCGGCTTCTTCTTTGAGGTAGGAGATGGCCCAGATGCTTTTATCAATATCATAATTGAACTTGTCTTGATTAAATTGAAAGTAGATCTCAAGTTGAAGCAAGAAGGTTTCTAACTTTTATCGATTGCTTGTAAATCGATTTGGTAAAGCAACTTTAAGAGTTTCGGTGATAATGATTTCCTTAAGGTTTTCGATACCTTTCATAACGATATCTTTATCCTTATTGATACTTTCAAGGATGACTTAATTGGTTGTGGCGAAATTGCTAAATTATGATGTTTTAGAAGATATAATGTTATTATTTATCGAGTTGGTATTTAAAATAATAATAATGCTCAAAATGTTACAAGGGTAATTGTTTAGATCATATGGAAATGTTTTAGGCTTTCAAAGTAGATTTATAATTAAACATCAAACAGGGATTTAAGTAATGACAATATGAATATGCTATTTGTAATTAATAGTAAAATATACTAAATGATTGATCTTGAGTACAAAGCTCTACATTTAATGAAATCCCATTCTTTATATAGATCTTCGCTTTTTGATCGAATATCGATCTCGACGATCGATCCCGTCGATTATCGATTTCGATCTTCGATATATCATATGATATATGCCTGAAGCTTTCTTGTTTATATATTCTGATGGTATATGCATTTACGATCCTTAGGTGACCATGATCACATATTAATATGGTCAAATCGTACCTTATTTGCATATGGCCTTAGCTTATACAAACAAGTCAGCTGTTACCTTCGTAACACTTTCGTGCTTTAGGCCCCCATCACTAGCATGTCTAGTATACCCTACTTTCTTTCTATAAGTAGACCCCTTTCTTCCTATAATTCTTCTACCTTTATAGTATAATATAAATCTTTACCTACTCCTTGATTATACAACCCTACTATATAACTTTATTATAACCTTATTATGATTTTACCATAACTTTACCATAACTTTATTATAACTTTATCACAATCTTACTGTGTAATCTTACTACAATCTTACCATCACTTTACTATCATTTTACTATCACTTTATTAAAACCTTATCATGTAACCTTACTACAACCTTACTACGATTTTACCACAACCTTACTACGATTTTACCACAACTTTACTATAACTTTACCACAACCTTACCGTAGCCTCGGACCGTGCCTTGACACCACGGGTAACCGCCAGGGGCGGATTATTTATACGCAGTCTAAGAGTCAAGGGTAGATAGATAGATAGGTAGATAAGGTAAATAAACAGGTATATTAGATAGTAGAAAGTAAGGAAGTACTATTCTATTTTCAAATACCTTGTCTGAAATTAGATGATATAATATAAGGATCAAAGTAAGATAAAATGAGAGCAAAGGATAAATAAAGAGTGCTTTTCATTCTAATCCATTCCATTCATTCAATTCATTTTATAATCCACGCTATGCATACATACACACATACATACTATAAAAGAATATCAAACTACCAAACTTCCATCTATTCCTCATTTATCAACCCCTCCTCCCTCCTTCACCCCCTATCTCCCCATCTCCCCATCTCCAAATCAACAAACGTAATCAAGTCCAATTTAAACCTTTTGATACTAAAAAGGCAAAAAGGTCAATTTCCTCATCCATCAATAAACATCTCATAAAATAATCAAAGTTCCTTCTTTGATTCCCCGGACCCGAAGGTGAGCATCGTTTTATTAATATAAATTTTTCCCATAGCGATAGTTTCTCCTTGTCCTCTTTGTCGTGCCCAAAATCTATTTAGTTGTTCGTTAGCTCTTCTATCACGTAGAAAATGATACCGCAACCTCCTTTTTCCTCCACGCTGCTCCTGCTCACCCACAAAGGAAAGAAAACATACCTCTCCTCAACTGTTCCACGGCCCCTCAAACTTGATTCCCTAGCATTCTCTTCCAACGTGTTTCTACTAATCTTTTCTTCTTGAGTGGTTCCTGCCTGAAAGGCCTGTTCAGTTGCTTCTTGAGATTTCATTCCTTCTAGGTATTGCCTGTTCATCATACATATGCATTAGTCTCCCAAAATATATATATATATATAAAACGTCAAACCAACGAAATGAGGGGCACAAACGACGCAAACATAACAGGAATAACGTACTTCCTAACTGCAAATCTCTCCTTTCGCTCTCTCTGTAATCCTGGACTATCAATTTTACTCAATGCTAATCTGATGCCTTGTCTTAAGGTTAGATAGATATGTTCCGAAAAGAACATGGTGAGTAATAAACCCCATCCTGTCATATTACTCGGTGTACCATCTGGACCAATACCATCTCCAGAGAAAATGTAAACAAGAGCAGCAGTACTAAGACTACCGAGCCAAGATAAGAAACCGAGAGCCTCGATCCATGGACCAATAGAATCTGCGCGCCACGGAACAGGACGTTGAGCTTCAAGTGCGATTTTCACGGCGTCACCGCGGAGTTCAACCCAATTGTTTATGAGGAATGAGAGGCCCGTTAGAGGCCAGACGACTGAAAACAGAGATAGGTAACCGAATTGAATAACCATCTCCCTGAAATCTGTTGCAACGTCATAGATAGCAAGTTCGGCCTCGTCTCTCACGCGGGTCAAGAATTCGATTTCTTCTGGATGATCCATTTCTGGTGAATAAGAACCTCTACGCCTTGCGGCACGATCTGCTTGAACCTCTTTGTATTTTCTGAAGACCATTCTCTTGAGGTATGGAATGATGACCTCAACAGCGAAATTGACAATTTGTGCTGTGACGTTTTGATAAATAATCTGTTTCTTCAATCGATCAGGGTCAATTTGGAATCCGGCTTTTGGTACTGTCATCTGTTCATCGTTTTCGGCGAATGGTCTCACTGCCATTTGGAAAATGTCTAGATGAGGAACAATGACTTGAGCGAATGGAACGTAGACAAATGCTGTGAGGAAAATTGGCATGTAGGAAGTTATGAAGTTGAGGACGAAGATCTTTTGAACCATTGCCGCCTCATGTGCTATTTGAGGTCAGTGAAACTCAAATCAGAATACTTGGTGGTTACTTACCGGCAACTATTTGATAGTTCTCAAGGTCAGTCAATTTTGAGGCAATTCCTGTCAAGAGAACAGTTACTGTCGGCATAAAAACAGTAAGAATGACAGTTGGCAAGAAGGTCTGCCTATAGTTAGCTGAGTTCTCAATTTAGGATTCATGCACATACCAAATATGTTTTAAATGGTCCTTCATAGACTTCTGAAATGAAGATTTCAATGGCAAAGCAAGATGCAATCAAACCTCCTAGTAAGACGGCAGCACAGAGTGCGAAAGGTATCTGCAGTAACTGACGGCTCAACCTTTTCACTGGCGAGTAAAACTTAATTCGTTCTCCCGTGATAGGATCCTTAATCTCACTATCGGGTTTGAAATCCACTCTTTTGCGCTGAATCTTTGATACACCTCGAACTCCCCATTGTACTGCAAGATCTGTCTCTTGTTTCTTCCAATATTCCGTGTAGACAATACACCAAATGCCATTGACAATGGCATATATCGGGGAGTATTGACCGAAAAGAACCCAAGCGCAGAATCCGAATGCCGCTGGAAATACCAAGAACATGAAATAGGACTGTAAAAAGGCAAAATAGAATCCAATCCTTTCTCCAAATCTGTTCTTAATGTCCTCTAGATCCTTCTTGGTGAGAAGATATTTTGTGGTGATTTCGGTAATCCAAGCCTTATTGAATGCATGATCATGGAGGGGAAATATCGACTCGACTACCTTCCATTCCCCTCTCTTGGGCGTAATCCCGGCACCACCCTCAATTTTCGATTTGGTAATTAACAAATAAACCAATCTCAATCGTTCAGCCTCGGTCACTGGCTCTACCTTGAAAGCTTCTTGCATATCCTTCGCCGGTGCAGTTATTCGAACTCCATATAACCAATCCTGTACCCGCGAGCGATAGACTTCGGACCTGAGTCTTTCCGGAGCAGCTTTGACGAATATTAAAAGTCCAAAATTATCTCCATTTCGTACTTCAGTCGTTAACCCAACATCATGGACAGATTCGATAAGCTTTACGAATTGTGCTTCGGCGTGGCTTTTGTCTGGAGGGGATGCATTAGTTGTACGTCAGATTGAATCCGAGGATTTGGCCTCGCATACCTGCAGTAGAAAAACGATAATCAATTACAAAGTCGACACTGCAAAATATCTGATCAGCTAATGATTTTTTTGAATCCTTTCCATCTCTCTACCTACTCAAAATTTGGTTTCAAGGCACTTCCAAGCTCTGAATTTGGCTCATAAACGGCCTTGAGGGAAGCCATATCGTCGAAACCAATCTGCCCTCAGGACTTTGATTGATTGAAGATGGCACAGATATGTTGAAGAAGAAAGATATATTGAGAAAGGAAGATATGAATGGGTGAGAGCTGAAAAGTTGGTAAATGAGCAGAACTTGCCTGATCTTTGTTGGATGGTTGGTTGACATTGATAATATTTCATAAGCTTCAATCAAGCCAATCAAGCCAATAAACCAATAGACTAACTAAACCAATTAACCACTAAATCAATAAACCACTAACTGCTAAACTAAATTACTAAACCACTAAACCACTAAACCAATAAACCAATGAACCACTAAACCACTAAAACCCCCCATGACGGAATCGTGGCTAAAATTGGAAATGTTGGATTTATCCTTGTTATTTATGAATAATAAATTGAAGCTCGGCTTTGTTGAGGCGACACCCCGCCTTAAGAAAGTTACTTAGGAAGCTACTTAGGAAGCTACCCGGTTGAGTTTATTTATCCGGTAATCTTGTTATATTTGATAGAAATGTTGCTGATCTTATCTTTTATCCCAATGATTGAAAGGCAACTCTTAATTGAGATTGTTCTAAAAATATCATATTCTATCAACTTTTAACATCAGATTGTTAAATTTACCATCCATCATCTGCTCATTGGCGCCGAACATATACTTCAATTCAATCATGGCACCCAAACCAAAAATCATTTACCCATGGTCTCGTCGAAACAATATATTCGATCCCCCGACCCCTCTTGATTCCCTCCTCGAGTCTCCACTTCGCACATTGATCATCTATCTCCACACAATCCTCCTCTATTTTCGAGGCGCATCCTTCAAACCTCCTCGCAACAAACCTCCCGTTCGCGTCGTGTGCATTTCAGATACGCATTGCAATACATTGCCAATTCCGCATGGCGATCTTTTAATTCATGCTGGGGATTTGACCAATGCCGGCACAGTGGAAGAAATACAGGCACAGATAGATTGGTTGGATCGACTGCCGCATAGAGAGAAAGTGTTTATTTGTGGGAATCATGATGGTTATTTCGATCCGAAGTCGAGGAAAGAAGAAGACAAGAAGAAGAAGTTGAACTTTAAAACTTTACATTATTTGGAGAATAAAGCTATTACGCTGAAATTCAAAGGAGGGAGGAAACTGAAGGTTTATGGATCGCCGGATATCCCTCAATGTGGTGGTTCGGATTTTGCGTAAGAAACTTGTGCTTCTCTTTGTAGACTTCGAATGCTAATGATATCTGGATTTAATAGGTTTCAATATCAAAGGCATCTTGCACCCTGGGAGAATCGTATCCCGAAGGATACAGATATCCTAATTACACACTCTCCTCCTCGACATCATCTTGATATTAATTTGGGTTGCAAATCCCTACTCGAAGAAATATGGAAGGTTAAACCACGACTTCATGTCTTTGGACATATACACTCCGGACATGGTCGTCAAGCTGTATTTTGGGATAAGGGACAAGAGGCTTATGAGAGGCTTCTGGAAAGGAAGAGGGGGGGTTTAATTAGAGACTTGATACCTAGTTTTGCATGGGTAGACGCCATGAAAGTGATTTTGTATGGAGTGAAGGGAGTCTTATGGCAAAGATTAATGGTTGGTCCGGCAGGTGGTAATGGTGGGTTGATGATCAATGCTGCAGTTGTATATCAATCATCGACGGATCTAGGAAATCCAGTGGAGGTTGTAGATCTATAAATGATAAAAATAATGAGAATCACACTGCTACTGGCAGGTATATCATAGAAAATTAAAAATATCAAAAATCGTTGTTTTCGATATAAATAAGTTTTATCTTGGACAGACTTTAATAATATAATGAATGGATATCCTTTCTTGTTTTCTTAGATTTCCCAACGCCGCCCAAAAGATCATACATCAAATAAACAAACTACTCCCCATTCGCCAAGGCCCCCCTAATCTCTTCCAATTCCCTCACCACCCCATCCACGAAGCTTTTAACCTCAACTTCTCCCATAAGAACCTTATCAACCTTAACACCAAAATCTACACAATCATTATCTCCCTCCCCAACATCTACAAACAAATTTCTCTTCGCCAAGTACTTTGTATCTATATTCTGCACCGCCGTCTCTCCCTCAATCCTTTTGTTCGGTGCAAAGTCCGTCGGCACACCAATATTAAGCGGTTTCAACAGCTCTTCAGATTCCTTTGCAATGGTGGAGTCCTCGCCTGGTTTATGGAAAAGCAAGTTCAAACTTGCATTAAACAGCGGTTCCATCCTCTCTACCGTATCAACGCCTCGTGCCCAAGTCACCACATCCATCAAGCGACTCTGCTCCCATGCCACCCGCTTACTCATGTCCCTCTGAATACTTTCCAGTATCTCCTTTTCTCCTCCCGCCGAAACAGCAATTGAAACAGGCAGCAAATTAACTGTTGGCGCCAATACCGTTTCCGCACCTTCAAAACTACTCGAGCGTCCCACCTGGAAGAATCCAAACGTAGGACTTGTCGTTCTCGTTGTTCTTGCAAGAGCGCGCGCAAATGCTAACATTATGATTGTATTGACACTTGTGTCGTTTGCGCGGGCTAGGGTGTGTAGAGTGCTGAGATGGGGAATGGCGCGTTTGATCCAGATGAATATTTGCGTCATGTCTTGTTCATTTTCCTTATCCTCGGTAACTGGGGCGAGAATGGTCCGTTGTGCAGATCTCAATGCAGAACTCCAGTAAGACTTTTGCTCGGCGATTGCAGATGGTGATGAGAGGGATGAATAAGTGTATTTGACGAACGAAACAAAATCGGGTGTGGCAGGCAAGACTGATTCAGGTTGTGTATAAAGAGCACAAACCTCTTTGATGAGCGCGATCATGCTCCACGCATCGTATAACGAATGATGAATTTTGAACAACACTGCATCTGCTGCATCGGTCTGTACAACACAAAGACTGATGGGTGGAGTGAAAAGTGTAGCGGGATGTTGAGCCCAATGATAGACTTGACGTTTGACAGCCGAGACCAGATCTTCATTTGTTGACTGGGTTGGAAGAACAGTGAATGTTTCATCGTTAATGACCTCTGGTTTCAATACAATCTGATAGGAACATTTGGATGTCGGAGCTGTAAAAACCGTTCTTAAAATTGGATGTCTTGATTGAAGATCCTTCCACAGTACTCAACCGAGTCGTATCAATCTTCTCACAAGCTTGGAAAGCCCAGGTGGGTTCATAGAAAGTTCTTCCAGATTTAAGCCAACTGGCCAGATGATATTCTTGGCCTGCAATCACAGGTAAGATTTCCTCCACTGTATCCTCGGGATACTTGAGCAGTGAAAGTGCACTCACTTTGGATTCGGGAGATAAAACTTCTTTCCTCTCATCTTGCTGTTGAGTATTGGCTTTCGACTTTGAAACGAGAATTCGGACAATACCACCAAGAGAATTTCCTTGGAGGATATCGGCAACGCTTGTCGGTACATCGCGTCTGCGGCAGATAGATGCGACACGAATTGCAGCAATTGAGTCGATACCCAAGGAAAAGATACCAGTCTGTAACGACACAGATTCTGCAGGTAAACTTGCCACCTCCGCTAGAGATGCACGAACATATTCAAGCATTGGCGCATTCGCAACATCGCTATAATCCTCTGAATTTTCAGTTTTGCTCTTGGTTGTGTTCTCGAGTGACAAATCGCGTAACTGCTCAGGATAAGCAACAACACTTCTCTGGGGGTTTTCAAGAATATCTCTCAAGGCATGATCAAGGGTGTTACAGATCAAGCCGAGATCCTCAGTGTTGATACGCCCAGCAGGAGAACCAGCACTAATGATCACCTCATCCGGTCCCTGCTCAATCTCAACATTCAATCCATACTCAGTAGCGTCACGACTATCCTCCATATCCATCAAGGTCCAGAGCTTCTCACTTTGCGGTCTATCCATCTCTCCGACCTTCTGGAACACGAATAATGCATCTAACAAAGCACCATCAGTGAAAACATTCTTCTGGCACCAGAATTTCTGAATAGTTGGTAGAGAAGCGTGTTGGTTTTCCTGTCCTTGAACGACCACATCTTGAATTTGGCTAACGTAGTCCTGGTTTCCTAGTAAAGGATTGTCAAGCGCAATGCGGAAAGGAACGGTGTTAAAAAGGGGACCAAGGACTTGTTCAACATCAGGAAGGGGCAGTGAACGTCCTGAGACGACATGCCCGAAAACGATGTCACGGCGTTTTACAAGACAATAGAGAGTTTTGGCGTATGCAAGTAGAGCAGCGGATTGCAGATTTATGTTCATCTCTTGGCAGCGCTGAAGGATCTCGGAAACGGGCATTTGTATGGTTGTCTTGGCAAACGAGATGGTGTCTGTCGGAGTGAAGGAAGATGGTATGGGGATGTTTTGGTAATTGTCCAATCTGTTCAACCAGAACTCGACACTCTTTATTTGTCGCTCGTTGATGAGTTTTGCAGCATCGGAGAAAGGAGTCATGGGTTTCGAAATACCTTGTGTGTATGCTGTTGACAAAGAATCAAAGAAGAGGGGTAATGACCACCCATCATATAAACTGTGGTGGATTGAAATGACGAGTACCTTCATGAAAGACGAATTTAAAATCGTTGCCTTGAGTGGGGTTTTGGAGAAAGAGTCGGGAGTGGGGAAACTGGTATTTTCGACAATTTCCTTGATGCTTTGGTCTATCCATCCAGATGCTTGCTCTTCCACCCATTGAATGTTTGGATTCTCATGTACAGCGGCCAACCATGGATTAGCAGATCCCTCGAAATAATGAAACGTGGTTCGAAGAATATCATGAGATTCAATCACTGAAGCCCATGCTTTCTTCAGACGCTCGATATCAACATTTGCAGATAGCTTGACAGCAAGATGATGAAGATAAAGCTTCCCACCAGTCGCAACTGTTTGGGTCAATATGCCAGTTTGAAGAGGTGTAGAAGCATAAATATGGGTAATCTTGTCATCCTCTGTCAACAATGGGATGCTCGCTTCATGTTGAACTAACAAATTCGATGTCGTGACTGCAATAGGCTTTACAGTAGATTGGGTCTTAATCTTGCTGGCAATAGCTCGAGCTAAAGCTGCAATACTTGGGTGCCTTCCAATATCCGAAGACGAAACTCCGAGTCCGACGCTTCTCAATTCCTTAGCAAAACGAATTGCAATGACGGAGTCGATGCCAAGACGGAAGAAAGTGCTATTTCTAGAGACATTATCTGATGCAAAGTCGCCCAGCCCAAGTAAGACAGTCTTGATGGTCTGCTCGTCGGGCAATTCTTCACCATCATCAAATATTTCGGAGGACGATGAGGGGTTAAGATTAGGTTGGATACCAAGACTCTTGATTGAGATATCGTCACTCTTGGCTATGGTGTCAATAAGCAACTCGATCATTTCCAGAAGACTGTCGACTTTAGATGCGGAGCCAAACTCGGAGGTATATCCAGCACGAATAATAAGATCATTAGATGGATGCCTAGCTTCAAATTCGACAGCAAATGGATAATCCGGGGGCATGTGACTGTCGAGCAATTTCCAGAGTCCATTATCCGCTTCTTCTTCTCCCGTCTTTACGAAAGAAAACAGGCAGTTGAAAAGGGGACGGTCGGCTTCAACCCATTTGTGAATGGATCTTGGGCAGCTATGTTGGAACTGAAGCATTTGACCTGAAAACTTCTGGAGCGAGGTTAAGATATCCAGCATAGTCGCATCATTCTTGCGAAGATCAATTCGTTGCGGTACGGTGCTGATTGTAGGAGCAAGAAGTTTCTCGATGTTAGGTACGGGAACTGTACGTCCGGAGAGAACGAGACCAAAAACAAAGTCATTGATCGAAAGCAATTTTGCCATGGCAAGGCCGAAGATAGCTTGTGTTAACGAAGGAAGTGTAACGTGCAGCCTGGATGCAAAGGCTTCGAGTGCGCTCAAACTGCTCTTCAAAATTCTTGTGGAAACCTGGGCTTCAATCTGGTATTCGTTGACTTCATCATTGATAATTGGAGGGCAGCTGTAATCTCCCAATCTCTTCACCCAGAAATTCATCGCGGCAAGTTCGTCTTGAGAAGCAACATATTCGACGAGAGCACCTGCCGAAGGTCGCTCTGGTGTCGGTATATCTTGATAGCGCATTAAGATATCTTGCATTAAGACAGTTAAAGACTCGGCATCGTAGAGTGCGTGATGCATGGAAATCAGGAGTATGGATTTCGAAGCTCCTTCTGTGAAGACATTGAGTCTTATTGGTGGCGTGTTCTCAATATTCTGCATGATGTCTAAAGAAATTGCTTCTTGCATCTTGGCTGGGGTGCAGTGTCTGTTAGATTTAGTGTAGAAGTGTTCTGCCCATGGCATATCAAAAGAGTCATTGTTGAGTATAACCTGCAAGATATCATCATTGATTTGACAGAAGCAGGTCCTCAAAATTTCGTTGACAGTTGCGCATGATTTCCAAGCATGGAATACTTTCGACATATCGATGTCAGAAGCCAGCTCAAAAGTTATGTGGTTAACATATAAAGCACCGGAGTCCTTGTTTAATGATCGAGCAACAACAGCTTCCTGAACTGGTAAGCAGGGTCGGACAGTTTCAACGTTCATCCCGGACTTTTTTCCCATGAGACTCTCTCTGAACGCAGCTTCAGCACGAGCAAGTTTCTTCTGAACAATTTCCTTGTTTGTAGCTGTCTGTTCAGGTGTAGTATCCGAACGTGGTAACAATGACAATTCTTCAACCGTGCCGATACTAAGAACATCGGCAACACTGCATGTGTACCCAGCCTTTCTCATCAATGTTGAAAGACTGATGGCTACCAAACTATCCACACCAACCTCGAAGAAATTAGTAGAGGGAGTGAACTCTGCGGAGGTAGCTGGCACCACACTCTTGAGTATCTCAACCACAGCAAGTTCGTCTTCGTTCAAGTCACGGGCAGTAACAGTTTTGGTTCCAGCTGATTGTCCTTGCTCGGCAGACAACAATTGGCTTAATGGTATTAAAGCAAAGATAGACTTGAGTTGCTTTACATCTGCTTTGCCAGACATAGCAGCGAGGGGCAAGAAGTTGATTGGAATAACCACATCCGGAACCATGTAAGTAGGAAGTCTTTCTCTACAGCCGGCACGAATACTGACGTTTATTTCCTCGAAAGAATCCAACATCTCAACCTTCTCATCCTTTTCAGTAGCCTTCCTGCTAGCAACGAACGAAATCAACTGCATCCTGGACAGCTCTGGGTGCTTCGTAATGAGAGAAGACACATTACTTCCAGCTGGTAACAGCGCTCGTACTGCCTCGGAAACTTCACCTAGTTCAAGACGCTGACCGCGAATCTTGGTTTGATCGTCTGAACGACCGAAAATCTCTATCGTATCGTCGGGCATCAATCTGACCAAATCTCCCGTACGATACATTCTGGAGCCATGAAAATTCTCGACAAATGCGCCAGTATCACGGTTATGATAAGCAATACCGACGAGACTTCCCGTCAGGCAAAGTTCGCCCTCCACTCCCCTCTTGGCGTAAGTGAGAGTGCCAGGAATGAGCACATGGGCAACAGTGTCTCCTAGAGGTCGTCCAACATTCCTCATATTTGCTTTCGAATTGACACACGCAGAGGAAGCACAACCAATCGTAGCTTCGGTAGGACCATAAGCATTGATCAACGTAACACTATTCGAATCACCCCATGTTCAAGTGTTCGTTGAGAAATCTTCTCACCACCCACACCCAAATACTTCAGCAAAGGAACATCGCTCGGTATCAAACCACATTGATCCAGGAGCGATGGCACAAAGCCAGCATGTGTAACTTTCAGCTCTTGCAACGCCATAGGCAAATCGTCCAGCAACATGGATTTGTTTCCGGTAATACAGGAGAGACCATGTCGCCATGCGAGGAACATTTCAGCAACGTGGACATCGAAAGCTCTGCTCGCTAGGCCGAGGAATTTCCCAACCCCGCCAAGAATATGAGTGGTAGGTACGTTCTCGCAAATGAATTCGGATTGAGCTTCGCAGAAGGAGGTGAGATTGCCGCAGCTGATCAGGACTCCCTTAGGGTTACCTGTTGATCCAGAAGTATAGAGTAGGTATGTGACTGAGTCTTTGTTCTTCTCGACTTTCTGAGTGGCATCGGTATCGGCTTGGAATTGGTCGTGATTAACATTAACAGCCAGGCATCCTTCAGGGGCAAAATCGACGGACTCCTCGGAGAAGACTATAGCAGAATTACTATCTTTCAGCAAAAATGCCTTTCGCTCAATCGGCAAAGTTTCATCAATGGGTAGATACGTGTTTCCAGACTTAAAGATTCCGACGGTGACGGCAAAGGCTACAAGCGTGCGACCTAGACACATACCGATCATGCGACCATGAATTCCACGAGACGAGATGAACGCAGCAACTCGGTTAACCTCATGGTTTAATCTCGAGTAGCTCCAAGTATGGATTATGCTCAAATTTCGTCCAATAGAATCCGCGATTTCAGCTGCTGCCCAATCGGGATGTGTCTCTGCCCAGTGCTCAAACCAGCAAAGAGGATTGTTTAAATCTACGATAGGGTCTAATTTCATTTCGCGAAATTTAGTGACAGCGATCAACTCAGTCGGAAAGTAGTTGGTGAGATCTTGGATTGAGGTATCAGGACATGAGATCATCGCAGTGACTAAAGCATCTAACTGCTTGGTCAAAATTTTGACACCGCTGATATCCAGTACACCTTCTTCAACCGAGACAACGATATCGAAGCCGCCAGTTGCGTTTTCCTCCACATTCAATGTAAGATCATGTTCGACATTCAAACCTAAGAAATCTTCCAATCTCGGTCCATAGCTCATGTTTTTGTTCACTCTCAGTACCTCGCGGATGGAAAACAAAAACTGCAGAATAAAGTGGCTGGCTTTTAGGTCTTCCGATGAGCTTCCGAAGCATTCCAGGATTCGCGTCTCTGTGCTTGTATACAGCGACGTTCATCGAATCATGGTTGATGACTATCTCTCGAGCGGTACTGGACGTGAAAATTGGAACTGGTATCAAAGAAACTAGAGGTCCAACGGTATCCTCAAGAGAAGAGGTTGCCAAACGTTCCGACAAAACTTCGCCAATGACTATCTTCTGGTCGGTTTCGAGAAAATCTGATACGATGCAAGCCCAAGCGGCTCTGAGGATAGAATTGGCAGATGAGCATTGGAATTCTTGAGCTGTGCTTTGCAGCTTAGATATCGGAACGGAAAGAGGAATGGATATGGTATTGTAGGTTCGAGTTTTGTTTCCTTGAGCCATTTGTTCCACACTATCATCTGCTTCACTAACAAAGTCTTTAAGCGTATTCTTCCAGAAGACCATATCTTCTTGTGGGCTGGTTCTTTTCATGAATGAGATTGCAATGGCTTCTCGTATTTGATGTCGTTTGCTGGGTAGCCCTTCCTGAGCGACATATGCATCATGAAGATCAATGATGAATTTTAAGGAAGGCCCATCGTGAACACTGTGGTGTATCGAAAGCATCATTGTCCTAATATTATCCCGTTCAAAAACGATGACAGCCCATGGCGAATTGATGAATGCACTAGTTTGGTGCTTCCGAGCGATTCGTTGTGCATAACTTTTTGCGCTTGTTGAGAAATTTTCGTTCGTAACTGTGATAACAGACCAGTCCACCAATGGGTTCTCGTATATCAATTGAAAGAATGTTGATGTACCAAAGCCGGCATTTGCTTTAGAGGATACAGATGCTGTTGGCAAGAATCCAATACGAAGGGCTTCGTTATCATCAGCAACTTGCAACCAAGCAGCCTTCAGAAGCTCGAGATCAACACTATCAGATAGGTCAAGGAAGTGGTTGCTCCAATAGTATTCGTAATTGCGGAAAGTTTCACTGAGAAGATTTTCCTGCAGTGGCAATGTCGGGCACACAACAAATGCTTCGTCGCGGATTGCAGAAGTTTCCACAACTTTTGAGAACCATTCGCGATGGAATACATCAAGCAATCTGTGAGATGTATCAAGGCAAGTTGAATTGGGGGCGGGCTTGTCGAATATGTTGCAGAGGTGTGCGATAGTTTGACAGTGTAATACGTGTGCAGCCGAAACTTTGTAGCCGGCAGTCTTCAGTCTCGCTGTAAAACGAACTGCAGCAATTGAGTCAAAACCTAACGTTGCGAGTCGACTGGTTGATCGGAAATTCTTTCTCTCAATTCCTAAAAAGGTAGCAAAATGCTGGAGAAGTCGTACCTCCTCATCTGTCCAATTCGAGCCCTGGATTGAGGTGAAATTGCTTTCCCATGACTCAAGGTCTAAAGCTTCGTAAGCGGCAGATAATGCTTTTCGGTCGATCTTGGCGGAAGCAGTCACTGGGATGCGATTTAATACCACGAAAACGCTAGGGATCATATGCTCTGGGAGATTTGCTTTCGATACGGTCATTGCGGCTTTGGCGACATCGACCGCGCGATCATTTGTAAGGAGTAAGTCCTTTGCAGAAATACTTGGGGTTGACAAGAAAGTCACCAAAACTTTTGTCGAGCGATCTGGTCGGGCCATGAGCATGGTAACAGCTTGTTCCGTATCTGGATGGCAATGGCTGAGAGCAAAACTAATCTCACTCAACTCAACCCGCATTCCGTTGATCTTGATCAAGTCATCACGGCGTCCCACGAACTCCAGACTTCCATCGTGAAGTTGACGAACAATGTCTCCAGTCATGTATATATGAGCTCCACAACTCTCGTTCCAATGAAACTTTTATTCGGTTCTGGCCAGGTCTTTCCAATACCCACGGGCTACCTGTGGGCCAGACAGGGCAAGTTCACCAACTCCATTTCTCATCACGACTCGGTCACCATCAATCACAAAGACGCCAACGGATGGTAATGGTAACCCGACATTTGCGCTCTTGAAAGAATTTTCGTAACCGCCGAATTGCTTGATTGTGGATACAACACTCACTTCAGCGGGACCATAAGTGTTATACGCGAGCATATTCTGCGACCAATCATCCGCGACAGGCTGAGGCAAGGCTTCGCCAATCATGGTTACAACTTCGAGTGTTTTACAATTCGCGCGAGACACAGTTGTTGCAAAAGCAGGGGTGAGATGGGCATGTGTAGCATTGGTCGCATTGGCGAGATCAGGAAAAGAACCAAGCATCGCATCTTTGGCTGCTGCGATGATTGTTCCACGAAGACCCCATGTGTAGAAAAGATCTTGAACGAAGACGTCAAATTTTGGCTGCGAGAATTGAAGACATCGGACTTCACCGGAACGACTTGCGGGTATGGCTTTTTTTAATGATTGCATAGCCGTGGCAGCGGCGCTATGTTGGACTTGCACACCTTTGGGTAGACCTGTTGTTCCGCTGGTCCATATCAAGTACGCCATAGAGTTGCTTCTGATTATGGGTAAATTTGATGATTTCGTTTCGTCGAGGCTCAAAGTAGAATTCGTTGCTTTGTTCTCCGATATGTCTATCAAGGAAACTCCTTGCGGTATGGCTTGACCGTCTTGACTCACAGTATCATTTGCTACTAAGAGCATGTTAGCATCTGTCCTAAGAATCAAGTCATGTCTGCGGGATGCTGGGAAAGTTGGATCAATTGGACACCAAGCACCGCCAGCTTTGAGAATGCCAAGAATAGCCACGTATAGCTCCGGTGACTTGTATATAGAAAAGGGAACAACTTTGTCCTCCAAAGGACCGTATCTCTGAACGAGATAAGACGCAAGTCGGTTGGCTTTGCGATTAAGCTCAGCAAATGTCCATTTGACGTTTGCTGCTGGATCTTGAGCTGTGAAATTATTCATGAAGATAAGTGCGACATCTTCAGGGTTCATCTTTGCGTTTCGTTCAAAGTCGGTATGTAACAGAGCGCTAGGCCCAGTCAATTCAGTTGACAAGATCTGATGGTATATTGATGGAGCAGTGGCATATCGACCATTTATGTAAGGCTTCTCGGGGTTACGGATGACAAAACTGATAAGATCACTGAATTGCTGCAACATCAGGGTGGCAGATGCATCATTCAAGAACTCATCTGTATACGTTGCTCGCAGACGAAGAGATCCATCTACCTCAGGCCAGATCTCAATCATAACAGCAAAATCGTTGGCCATTGCAGGGTAGTCAACCTTAGACCACAATTCAGAATGGTTCGTACCGGTCGAAAAGTCCTGAAATGCCAAGAGACTATCGTAGTACAATCCTCCGTTTGGTGCCACAATGGAGTTCAATGGTATCTGAAGATGACCTAGAGAATCTGCATTGATCTTGGCTATCTCATGCAATATCGAGGAAACGCTGGTTGATTTTGACTCAAGCAACTGAACGGGAATATTGATTGGGACTGTGGTAAAAGTAGGTCCCATGCAAACTTTAGAGTCTTCATCCAATCGACCAGATATTACGCTTCCAAAAGTTGAGCTGTGTATGGAGTCCTTATAAGTGGTAAGAATCAATGCCCAAGCCGCCTGGAGAATACTCAATGATGAGGTAGAGCAGTTCATGGCACCATCACGCAAGTCATCTATACCAATTGATGCTTTGATTGAGGAGGTCAATGGCAGCTTTGTCATTGCCTCTGGTTTCAAGCCAGTAAGTGCTGGGAAAGGAACAGGGTCACATTCTTTTAATTGAGAGGACCAAAACTCGACTGTTTGTGTGGCATCTGACCCGTAGTGCATATTTACCGCGGTAGAAATCTCTGTTCTTTTGGGCATTTCCGATCCACGATATGCCAGGTCGACTTCATCAAACAAAAGTTGTAGTGAAGCACCGTCGAATATGCCGTGGAAAACGCTGAAAGTAAAAAGCGTTCTGGTAGGTGATTGGATAAGAGTCATTTGATATGGTGGTTTATCCAAAACTATTTCGTTCTCGGCCTCACGTAGTGTCGATTGTATGAACTTATCCATAATCTGGGGGTCGTCGGATTCACAAGCTACTATCTTCCAGCTTGGTAGAGTCAAGGTACATGATTCTTCCAGAACACATTGTCCAAACGGCGATAAAGCATCATCAATGGCGAAAAAAACCATCCTGTATGATTCATGGCGCTTGACAGCGGTTATCCAGGAATGCTTGAGTCGGGAAATATCAACTGATGAATTGATGTGATGAATAGAGTGGTGTATGTAATGCCCTACAGTAGTAAGTTAGCAAATCTTTAGCACTATAAACGATGACTAGAATGAGACCCTACTATTCTTCTTAGAACTTCGCAAGAAACTTTTCAGCATTCCGGACTGCGTCGCAGTAGTTGGCAGAATCTTGGCGATATCTTTCGTCGAGATACCGAGACTTTCGCTGCATATAGGTAGATGCTTCGCTTCAAAGTCATCAAATGATATAGAAGGGGCGCCTACGACATGATGAGGAGGTGCCTCACCAGTATCATTTTTGCGGCACTCCACTATGACGTTTCTCAACTTTTGGGGAGTTGCACCTCCAAGTACATCAGCAATACTGAGCTCTGTGATACCCACATCTCTAGCTAATTGCAAAAAGCGAATAGCTTTCAAACTATCAATGCCAAGAGAGAACAAGTTAGTGTTAGAATCCAAATTAGCAGCAGACTCTACTAGCTTCAACAGTAAGTGGCAAATCAGTTTCTCAATCTCGTTTTGCCCTTCAGTATTCTTCGAGCTGATATCTTCACCATTTTGGAGCGAAACAATGAGCTTTGAGCTTTCCTCATTCCAAAAACTTTCCGTCATAGCAGAAAGAGCTTTTCTGTCAATCTTACCAGCCAAAGATCTTGGCATCTCAGATAAGACAAAATACTTCGAGGGACACATGTATGATGGAAGAAGTCGCGCTGCGTTTTCACGACACCTAATTTCCACATCTTCCTTAGTGTTATCCGCTTCAAGTATAAGGTAACAAACAGCTTCCTCGCTTCCTGCCTGATCGGCGAATCGCTTATATGAGACTGTCACCGCCTCTGTGATTCCTGTGCAACTCGACACGACTGTATCAATTTCGCCTAGATCAACTCTTCTGCCACTGAGCTTGACTTGGGAAGTGTCCAAACGTCCAAGGAACTCCACGACATATTGACCTCTACGATCAGTAACAATCCGAGCCTTGTCTCCAGTAAGATACAGCCTCCCAAATTCAGGACTGACGACAAATGAGTTGGTGTTTTGGTCTGGTCGATTCAAGTACCCAATGCTGACTTGAGGGCCCCCAATGGCAAGCTCACCAGCAAATCCTCTTGGAACAGGTCTGACAGAATTTGAGGTTGTGTCCAAAAAAAATAGCGAGCATGTTGGCAAAGCTGGCCCGATGATTGAACCTCTGTCGCCAGGATAAAAATTAGGAATTAATGTGCAGTTTATAGCTGCTTCTGTAGGGCCATAGGCATTACAAAGTTCAGATGACTGTTCTGGACTAGGTAAACGAGCGAAGTCATCGATATTCTTTCGCAGAACAGTCTCGCCCATGGTCCACAAGCTTCTTAGCGAAGTAAGCTTGGAACGACGGAGAAGAGCTGCCATACTAGGTGTCGCCATCATGACCGTTGCCTGTAATTCGGACACAACAGCCTCAAAATTTGTCAAGGTAAGGTCTCGTGACGCAGAACAAAGTGTGGCTCCTGTTGATAATGCCACAAATATCTCCATTAGCGAAGGGTCGAAAGTTGGGGCCGCAAATTGAAACCATCGCGGTATTCCTTCCGATGATGGTGGTAATCGAGAGGTGATAGCATGCGATGCAATTGAGCAAGCTGCTGCAAGGTGAGTTATCTGTACCCCCTTTGGCTTACCCGTCGAGCCAGAAGTATACATTATGTATGCGACATCATTCTCATGAGGACTTGCCAGCTCACGAAACAATGGAGGATTTTGGTTGATTATGCCATGACGAACCCGCATGTGAATGAAAAATTCAACATCGATCCATTCCGAAGAATCTGATAAAACAGCTGAAAGCTTATGACTATATCGCTCCGAACCCAGAATAATTTGAGGCATCAGATCTTCATTAATGTCCTGCAATCTCTGGGGAGGTGCCTCAATAGGAAGAGGGCAGAACGCCAGACCTGCTTTCAAAATTGCCAAATAGGCGATATAAAGTTCGGCGGAAGTCGAAAGCAGAACAGGTACAACTCTAGAGCTGCCAAAATCTTGTTGGCCTCGTAATATTAAGATATACTCAGCCAGACTCGTAGTGATCTCATTTAGTTGTGAGTATGTGAAAGTTCTTCGCATAGTGGATTTCAATTCTGAATTCTGAGATTGCAGGAAATCCAACGCAACTCGATTTGGATATTGAGCAACCCGGCGCTCAAAAGCTGAGTGCAAGAGAGCTTTCTCGTCTTGACGATCCAATTCTACTTTATTCTCAAATAAAGAAGGTGGCCTAATTAGTGGCGGGAAGTTTAGGATCGATTGGTTCGTTACCATTCCAACATCACTTGATGGAAAACGTCGTAAATAAGCAACGGTTGCGTCGAATATGTGTGGAGCATCTGAACCAGATAGTAGAGATGGATCATAAAATAGAGTAAAGTCAATGATAGACGCATCCTCTACAGTGATGAAGATTGTGAAAGGTTTCTGCGGGTGTTAGTGGCGGCACTGAGTCTCATTTTGAGATACTTACTATATCAGATGGTATTTTCAAATCATGAGCCTTGAAGGTTTTGGTAATATGTAAAGCGAAATCGAGAAATTTCCTCGAATGGGGAGTATATTCAAGGAATTCCCACGACATCGATGAGCGACTATCTCCATCACTTGCAGATTCTTCTGTCAAGCGACCACGGACGATGCCACATTCTTGCGGGTTATCTGTAGTTGGGGGGTTTGAAGATAGATCAGATGAGGTGTAGAAAGCAACCTCATCATGTCCTGTAAAGGCAGCAACGAACTGGGCATAAGATTCATGGATTGTAGAATGATTGAAATTCCATTCTCCCGATGAGAAAGTTTTCTTAATCGTCTTCAGTTGCGGTTCTGAATCATTGCCAGAATGCTTTCCGTTCAATTCTGCTTTATACACATGTGAATCTGCGAGGTTTCGATAAGCAGTGTCTAAAGATGGAACGGTGGTGTTGGGGATGATGGGATCCATGAAATTGGAAATGTTGATGGTTGATGGTGACATTATTGGTACTAGGGATAATTATTCATGAAAAGAAGTCTCGAGGAGTTGAATGTTGATAAAGAATTTTCTCAGCCCTTACTCACATCACAGTATCAACTCTGTTATACATGAAAAGCCTAGGACATACATGAAGCATTATTAGGATGTATGCGGAAGGGTACCTCAAATCACTTGATCAAAAAATTCTCACTGTCGAGGTATGCATTGCCCAATGCCAAGGTATATTGTGGAATATCCACGTTGCAGAAATCGACATCCCGATCACGGCAAGAGGAGTAGGTCATGGGGGCTCCGGGGAGTTGGGAAGTTTGATACTGAGCTCTAGGCACAAAAATATTGACATTGAAGATCTACTCGACATATTTGAGTCGTTCTCAAACTCCGGATGATCCACTCAAAAAATATATTAGTCAATGACGGCGATCTAGCTAGGTGAAGATAATGAGAATGGACATTTGCATCATCGTGCAGGAGCCGTGTGAGGATGAAGGGGAACAGGTTACTACAGGTTACTACAGGTATCATTAGAAGTCTTCGACTATAAAATACCATTAACAATAAATAGTAACGCTGATTTGTATACATATACTCGTATAAGAATGGCAATCCAAATGAAATTATTCCAGAATATTTTTACTATTATCTAATCTTGATTTATCTTATCTGATCTGATCTGATCTGATAATCTTTCAGGTTAGAATTTCTACAGCCACATACACACTAAGCCCTATTAATGTTATTCTGGTTTAGGTGATTTAGCAAAGCTTTTGATTGGAAGATTTATATAAGTGGCTTGAAAGTGGATAAAAAAACCTCTCCTTTTATTTCACTTCTGCAAAAGCTATAACCAATATCTTTATATCTTGTATATAATAAATAAAGATTATAGAAAATACCGGGCCGTATACGATATAGAGATATCGATTTTATACATTTTCACGGAGAACCATTACTATGTCAGCCCAATTGGTGATTGTGCATTCACTTTTTCCGTGATATATATCAATATATTCTTTTGTTGATGAGTTTGTACGGATGTATACACTCTCTATTGAACTAACATTATAATATTAGGCCCGACTTAGAAACTTTATACTTAACTAAAGTCTATTCTTACATATATATCGCAGATAGTCATGAAGAATTTCTGCTATATGACGAGTACAAAGTGGATGTAAAGTTCTACATTTTCATCGGTTAAACTACTGATATTTGCCATTGAAAGCTGACAGAAGCTTGTAGTGGACAAGAAACTGCTGGGCAATGTTCTGGATCATACCCCTTTTGGACAAAAGCCCGCTTTTAGTATTCTTAGCTTCTTATAATCTTATCAGATCATCTCGTCTAATTAAGCGACCAGGAGAAAAGCAAGGATTTGTGAAAGATAAATACAACCACCGATGTCGGTTCCCATTTTTTATTACATGTCAGAAGTTTTCATTACTCAATATACCCTCCTTGGTATCCATTAAAATTCCACTGGTCATGTTAATCTTATCAGATCATCTAATCTGATCAAACACATGACTACGAAAGGTGATGTGATCTTGTTCTTGTCTTCCATTAGAGGGTAAGTAGTTGACGAACTTTGTGGAGTCTTTAACTCTGATCCATGTTTTCATTGTTAACGAAATCATTCATCTCATTTATATCGCTTCTGTCATTATTGGATAGGGGTCGAATTGAATTGAATCGTGTTCCATTTCCTTTCAATGCATATACTATGCACTCCATTTTTCATGCCAAACTTTGTGAATGGATTTTTGTTATGTAAGAACACTTCTCCATTACCCAGGGTGCCACTCTCGGGCGGATTATAGACTGAGATTTCATCACTTGTCAAAGCAGAGACTTTCTTGTTGATTCAAGTGTATGGTGTTGTGTCTTCGACATTTGAGTTCTGCAACAATCATTCATTTTGCTTGCAGTCATGTCAAAACTTTCGGCACTGAAAGATCGAATCGTCGGTCTGCCCTCCAAGTTCACGGGTGCCGAAAAGCAAAGCGGACAATACTTACGTCTTTTACTCTCGAGCGGCCCAGAACCCCTCGATTATGTTCTCCTTGTGGTTGGATTCATCAGCTCGGTCGCTTCTGGGATTCCATTTCCGCTACTAGGTATCTTATTCGGCCAACTGGTAGACGACCTCAACTCAACATCTTGTAGTACTTCCTCAACTGATGCATCGTCACTCACAAATGGCGTCGTGACGAAATTTTTAGATGTCATTTACGTGACAATCGCAAATTTCTGTTTGATTTATTTACATATGGGATGTTGGAGTCTTCTCGGTGAGCGCCTTGTTAGACGCCTGCGAATGAGATACCTGGATGTTCTTCTACGTCAAGAAGTGGCATTTTTCGATACATTGCCATCCGGTGAGGTAGCTTCCCGTCTCGATGTCGATCTTCAAACCATTCAAACAGGAACTTCTGAGAAGGTCGGAATCTTCATTGCCAGTATCTCTTATTTTGTCGCCTCATATGTTGTGTCTTTCATCAAGAGTGCAAGATTGGCAGGTATGCTCATCTCTTTAGTACCAGCCTATCTTTTGATGGCATTGGTGGGAGGTCACTTCACTCAAAAGTATGCAAGCCGAGTATCAGACCACGTAGCAGCAGCTACAGCTATTGCTTCGGCAGGGCTGTCAAACATGTCTTTGGTTCAAGCTATGGGTGCCAGTTCCCGCTTAGAAGCTGTATACGCTCGTCACATTGGTGCAGCACAGAGAGAAGGAATCATGAAATCTATTGTGGCATCTGTACAGCTTGGCTGTTTGTACTTTATTGCTTACTCCGCCAATGCTCTCGCTTTCTGGCAAGGAAGCAGAGAAATTTCTGCCTCGGTTGACAGCGGATCTGGGACCACAGTAGGAGCTGTATACACCGTCATCTTCCTCCTTGTTGACTGTAAGTTAGTCATAACCCTTGTTTGGAGGTCCTTGCTAATGATGTACAGCCTCTTTTATTGTTAGTCAAATTGCTCCTTTCATGCAGATATTTGCAGCAGCTAGTAGCGCATTTATAAAGTTGGTCGCAACGATCAATAAACCCTCTTTGATCGATGGAACAACCACAACGGAAGGTCAAATCTTCACTACAATCCCGGGGGATCTAGAATTCAAGAAGGTGGAATTCGCATACCCATCGCGGCCTGAAGTGGTGGTTCTCAAGTCATTCAGCTTGAGGATCCCAACCAACAAACACACTGCACTTGTCGGTCTCTCTGGTAGCGGAAAATCTACTGTTGCAGCTTTAGTTCAACGTCTTTACGATCCGATCCACGGTGATGTTTTCCTCGGTGAACATAATATGAAAACCATCAATGTCAAGTGTGCGAGAAGTTTCATTGGAACAGTCGCTCAAAATTCGACACTTCTCGATCGATCAATACTCGAAAATATCGCCTATGGTTTAGTCAATTCGCCACTCCCAGAACATGTTGAGCTTAGAGAGACATTATTAGATTCAAGCTTGCCAGATCTTGCTCATGCAATCCGCCAGGGTGCTAATCCTGAGGAGGCTATTGCCGCCTGCTCAAGCAACGTTCAGACAATAGTTAGACTTGTGCGAGACGCAGCGACGGAAGCTGATGCTCTTGGATTTATTGATCGATTGCAGTACGGTACGTCTACAGCCGCTGGTCCTGGAGGCAATCAACTTAGTGGTGGTCAAAAACAACGTGTCGCATTGGCCCGTGCTATTGTTCGCCGTCCATCGATTCTACTCCTCGACGAAGCGACTGCATCTTTAGATTCGGCCAGTGAGCATTTGATCCAGATGGCTTTGGAAAGATTTAGTGAAGGAAGAACCACCATCTCAATTGCCCACAGACTGTCAACAATTAAAAAAGCAGATAACATTGTAGTTATGGGCCAGGGTGAGATCCTTGAGCAGGGTACATATACTGATTTACTTGCTCGAGATGGCGCTTTTGCAAACCTAGTCCGACTCCAGACACTTTCCTCCTCGGATGAACCGATATCTGAAATTCAAACCGAGAATTTCAATGAAGATTAAGAATATCTGCAAGAAAATATTGATGATACAGTTAGTTACTCGCACAGATCTTTAGATATCATATTGACCGACACAGGAATTAACAAAGGTCAAGTCATTGGGTAATGCACGAAATTCTACGCCAGTTGCTGACCACAGCGACTCTGACGAAACACTCGCGCCCAGAAACGATAAAGCTGCAACTAAAGGCCGTTCATTCCTCTCTACATTCATTGGTATCTTATCTATGGCTAGACCACATCTACTGTTTGTTTTCTTGGGTATTGCCGGTGCTGTCGTAGTGGGTGGCTCATATTCTGGAGAAGCTGTACTTTTCGGTCACACGGTCAGCAGTTTAAGCCCATGTCTCAGCCCAGCCAGTATCCGTAGTAATGGAAGTCTATACGGGTTGTTGTTCTTTGTTCTGGCTTTGGCTGAATTCTTTGCCAACGTTATCAGCGCATCTTCTTTCGGTCGTGTTTCCGAGAAGCTACTCTATCGTGTCCGTGTTTTGGCACTCAAGTCTCTTTTCGCACAAGATATCCAATGGCATGAGTCGGAAGGTAGAAGTCCTGGTACACTTATCTCGTATATCAGCAGTGATGCAAATGCATTAAGTGGTATCACTGGAACCCTTCTCGGAGTTATGCTGTCGATTATTGTTTCCATGGTCTCTGGAATCATCCTTGCACATGCCGTCGCGTGGAGAATTGCTGTTGTACTGCTTGCCACCATACCCGTTCTCCTTTCATCTGGTTTCTTAAGATTGAAAATTCTCGCCAAGTTCCACGAAAGACATCAAAAGGCTTTCTCTAACTCGGTCGCTATTGCTACTGAGGCTGTTTCGGCCATTAAGACGGTTGCGATCTTTTCACTTGAAGAAGAAACCGTCCAGGTTTTTAACCGGTCGCTGAAAGGTCCTTATACTGCAACACTAAAGACAATTGCGTACGGGAACTTCTGGCTCGCCATGGCTTATAGTATGAGTAACTTCGTTTACGCACTAGCATATTGGTGGGGAGCTCGAAATGTCGCAGAAGGCCGTTACAATCAACAACAATTCTTCACCGTCCTACCTGCTCTTCTATTCAGTGCCCAACTATGTGGACAAATGTTCTCCCTCGCTCCCGACATTTCTAAAGCCGGAGTATCCGCAGCACGAGTCCTTGATTTGATAGATATCGGTCCTGAAAGTCTCCTCCAATCTAAGAACAACCGAGCAACAAATGATCCAGAAGCATCTCAAGGGATGATCGAGAAACAACCCATCAGATCGGGTGGTCTCGCCGTACGCTTCAACAATGTTCGATTCTCCTACCCCGCCCGCCCAGATATTGAAGTTCTCAAAGGCCTCACCATAAACATCACTCCTGGTACATTCTGTGCGCTTGTTGGTCGTTCTGGAGCCGGAAAATCAACCATCATCGCCCTCCTTGAACGTTTCTACTCTCCATCATCTGGCAGTGTCGAAATTGACGGTCAAGACATTTCCAAGATTGACGGCGTCTCATTCCGCGATGATATTGCACTTGTCCCCCAAGAAAGTGTCCTATTCGATGGCACCGTCCGCTTTAATCTCGAGCTTGGCGCTCGTACCGGGCACACCCCAAGCATGGATGAAATCGAATCTGCATGCAAATTGGCCAACATTCACGATACCATTGTCTCTCTCCCCGAGGGATATGAAACCCCTTGTGGCTCAAATGGTGGCCAATTTTCTGGCGGTCAACTCCAACGTCTCTCTATTGCTCGCGCATTGCTTAGAAAGCCACGCCTACTACTTCTTGATGAGTCGACTTCGGCTCTTGATGCTGAGTCTGAGAAGTTGTTTGAGGAGGCATTGGAGAAGACGGCAAAGGGTGTCACGGTTATCGCTATTGCTCATAGATTGAGAACCATCAAGAAGGCGCAGACGATTTTCGCAATTGATGGAGGTGTTTGCGTGGACCAAGGGAGTCACGACGAATTAGTGCTTAGAAACGAGGAGTATAGAGCCAATGCTGCCTTCCAGACGCTGTGAATTAATATATTGGCAGGAAGGGAAATCAAGGGCAATGGTACCTAAGGAGGAGGGACTGAGGTTGGAGTTTAATTGAAAAAATATATATATATGGATAGAATGGGTAGCATTTGCATATTTACATCAATCAATCAAGCATTATCACGGTGTTTTGGCTTTCAAAAAACCACACTAAAATAAATTGGATTTTTTGGCACTCTGTTTGCATCTACTTCAATTTGGCCAGGTTTTGGGATGAAAAGAACTTATCTATATATCTATATACTTTAGACAGCATTTACTTTACTTCACTTTAGATATATAGCTCTCTCAACTCTCTAGTCTCAACTCTCTAGTCCTCATCCTTTGCTTTGAGCCCATAGCACGTATCATACTTTATCACCGATTCTCCTTAGATCTTGAACTTGATTCCACCTCTTCGTCATACTCAGCCCTAGTATATGTCTATACCCCTTTCTCTTCAGACATCCTCGATACAAAGGAATACATAGTCCATCCTCTCCACCCCCAACTCATTATTTCTTCATGGATATAAATTGTTAAATTATCATCATTATCTTCATCGAAACATCCATCTAATGGCCGACATCTCATTGGTCAAATCTTTTCCACTCATTCTTAACCTTACCCATAGCTCTCCCCGCATCTCATAGGCCGGTGGGGTTCTTCTCCATATTGTTGATCTTAACAAGGCAAGACACGGAGATACGGAGATACGGAGATACGGAAATAAATCATTATCAACGCACAGCATAAACCCTTATTTGTATTTCGAATCCCTAGACTAGTTAGTTATAATCAATCATCCTTCAACATTTCCTAATGCGAGATGGATATCTCGGCTCATGGAATAGAAACTAGTTATCTCCAAATTTGCATTGACATCAACAAGTACACCCTGGTACCTTCTATTTCATTCGTTCGTCATTTATCCGAAAAGGCGAATCTGAGTCTGGAATGAGAGGCCGCATCTGCCGGGCATGGAATTCAGCTCCTCAATGGGATCTGGTGATTCTATGTACTAATCTCAACTATTTATTTACATTGACAATATCTACAACTCGGCTTCTTCTCTTGGAATCCTTTTGCTATCCATCATCAATCACTTCCTCTCTTACACTCGCTTACACATCTCTTTTCATTCTATTGAGGTTTCTTTTTTAAAGATACCAAAGCATTCCATTATCACAAGCTAAACGACAAAATGGCCAAGTTGACTGGACAGCAAGTAGCAGAACATAACTCGAGAGAGTCTTGTTGGGTTATTGTTCATGTATGTATCTGTTGTATGGTATGGCGTGGCAATTGACTAACTCTGATGTAGGGAAAAGCTTATGATGTTACAGAGTTCTTACCTGGTATGAAGATATATATTGTACACCGAGAAGACTCGTGTTAATCGCGTGAACAGAACATCCTGGTGGACCCAAGATCATTCTCAAATATGCTGTAAGTATCCCACCGGATATATGAGTTGTATGCAGAGTTAACTTTACAATACAGGGTAAAGATGCCACCGAAGAATACGAACCAATTCATCCACCGGATACTCTCGATAAATTCTTGGATGAATCGAAACGTTTAGGACCAGTTGATATGGATACAGTCGAGAAGGAAGAAAAGGATTTTGATCCAGAAGAAGAGGCAAGACAAGAAAGAATCGCACGTATGCCAATTTTGGAACAATGTTACAATTTGATGGATTTCGAGTCAGTCGCAAGAAGAACTATGAAGAAGACTGCTTGGGCATATTATTCTAGTGGTGCTGATGATGAAATCGTAAGGCCTTCCACTTCCTCAATTCCTTTGCAATCGCTAATATTAGTAGACTATGCGAGAAAATCACTCCGCTTTTCATAAGATATGGTTTAGACCAAAGATACTTGTGGATGTAGAAAAGGTCGATTTTACTACAACTATGCTTGGAACGAAATGCGATATCCCATTCTATGTCACCGCTACAGCATTAGGCAAACTTGGAAATCCCGAAGGAGAGGTTGTCTTCACTCGAGCGGCAAAGAAACACAATGTTATACAGATGATCCCAACTCTAGCATCTTGCTCATTTGATGAAATCATGGATGCAGCAGAAGGAACTCAGGTTCAATGGCTACAACTATACGTTAATAAGGATCGAGAGATTACGAAAAAGATTGTTCAGCATGCCGAGCGTCGTGGTTGCAAGGGCCTATTCATCACAGTCGATGCTCCTCAATTAGGAAGAAGAGAAAAAGACATGCGTTCGAAGTTTACGGATGTAGGATCATCTGTTCAATCAGGTAGTGGACAATCTATGGACAATTCTCAAGGTGCAGCGAGAGCTATTTCGAGTTTTATCGATCCAGCTTTGAGCTGGAAGGATATTCCTTGGTTCAAATCCATTACCAAGATGCCTATCCTTCTTAAGGGTGTTCAACGAGTGGAAGATGTTATCCGAGCTGTTGAATGTGGTGTTCAAGGTGTTGTACTTTCGAATCATGGAGGTCGTCAATTAGATTTTGCTCGCTCCGGTATTGAAGTTCTTGCAGAAGTTATGCCTGTCCTTCGAGAACGTGGGTGGGAGAACCGCATCGAGATTTACATCGATGGTGGCATCCGAAGATCCACCGATATCATTAAAGCCCTATGCTTAGGTGCTAAAGGTGTCGGGATTGGTAGACCATTCTTATATGCAATGAGTGCATATGGACTGGCGGGAGTAGATCGTGCGATGCAATTATTGAAAGATGAGATGGAAATGAACATGAGACTGATTGGGTGTTCGAGTGTGGATCAATTGAACCCAACATTGATAGATACCAGAGGGTTGAGTTCCCATACTACCATGGTTCCGGTTGATAATCTGGTAAGTTGGGATTTGTTTGATACCAAAAGACTCTTGGCTAACACTTTATAGGGTATGACCATTTACGATCCTTTGGCGAACCCTGCGGAGAAGGCCAAGGCGAAATTGTAGAAATTGTAGAAATTGTGAATGGGGGAATATTTTTTTCATGGTGTTGATTTATTGAATAGACTGATAAGACTTGAACATAGTAATTATTTTATGATATATTCTATACATGCGGCCATTATAAAGGTTGATGTTATCACAGTAAGAATCTAGTAGGCCTCGGACCAAACACTCCTACCGATCGATGGATCATCACCCCCGAGTCCCAGAGTCCCAGGCCGATCCGAGGCGAAAAACATAGAAGCTAGAATGTAGAAGCTAGAATGCCATCCAATCCAATCCAATCCAATCCAATCCAATCCAATCCAATCCAAGCCAAGCCAAGCCAGCCTAGAGAATCTTTGGTGAATCCTCCCTTGATTCCAATATTTAATATCCAATCATTCATACATACCTATATATATCTGCATACACATCTGTATACATATCTAGTATGTTTCATATGTTTCATCTATTTCATCTATTTCATCTATTTCAAACCATCAACTAACTAATTCGAAAAAGTTCAAACACATGATGGATTGGATTTCCCCATGTGTTCCCTCCCCTCCCATGCGTTGGTTCACCAGTTGTCATACATGCCCCGAGTTCTTTTTAGTGTTTGTTTGTTTGTTTGTGTGTTTGTTTGTTTGTTTGTGTACTTGTTGATGATTGTGTTTGTATTTGTGTTTGATGACAATGACGACAATGATGATGATGATGATGATGGGTTCCAGGGATTTACAAGTGCCTAGGCATCTAGGTGGTATCTATCTATCTAGGTATGTACCAGTATCTACCTATGATTGTTGATTGTTTTCTGGGTGGCTGTGCTGTGCTGTGTCTGCGTCATGATTGATCTGTGCTGTTTGGTTGCTTGGATGTTTGGCTGGCTGGCTGGCTGGTTGGGAACTAACCAGGTGGGAATTTGAGTGGCGTTAGAGTGGCGTTAGAGTGGCGTTAAAGTATGCTACCTAGAGTATAGTATAGTAAAGTAAAGTAAATTTTAGGCTTAGTAGGGTTAGGTAGTTGGTTATATCTTATATCATTCTCGATAGGTATCTAATTTTTCGGGATCTCTACCTGGATTGATTAATTAAATTTGTTTAATTTTTTAAATTGAGTCTAAATTGGGTTTAATTAATTATTTTTATCGGGTTCTTGGGGTATCACGCGAACGAAACGAAGGTCTAGGTCGAGCTCTAGCTTTGCATGGGAAGAGGTGCTAACGGTACTTGTTTGTTGGAGAAGTGCTGAGTGAATGGTTTTGATTCTGACTCGGATATTTGGATCGAGGGATTGAATTTAGGATTGGGATTGAGATTGGGATTGGGATTGTGATTGTAATTGAGATTGCGATTGCGATTGCGATTGCTTGGATAACTACCTAAGCCGCATTTACGATACTGGATTTTGGGATGAGATGAGAAAATGAAGATATGATACGAACAATAGGATGAGATGAGGAATATTTGAGTATATGAATCATTACGAAACGAAACAAACGAAGCTGGATGGGAAAGGAAAGGAAAGGAAAGGAATACTTGACAAAAGAACGGTCGATCGATCGAACGAACGAAGAAACGAGAGATAGAGAAACGAATTACGATACTTTCTTCACGACAGACACATAGGGGAGATATATGCGATAAGCAGAGGAAAGGAAGACAAGAAAGAAGAAGAAAAGAGGAAGAGGGGAGCATTCGCAGGGGATCCAGTTGAGAATTTGAGACATTTGGGAAGAGGACGCCGAGAAAATTTTGAATAAACCTGCCGAACGCGCTCTTTGGGGGATAGGATCGATACGGAGAGGATATCTATTTATATTGGGTTTGGAGACTACTTGTGCGACTAAACGGACGGAAATAATCTGCGGGGTCATATTGTGGGAGAACGAGAAGGAATATAAGACGGGAAGACGAAGGAGGCGACCAAGACAAATCATACCGCGGGAATCAAGTCATCTGGGGACATTACGAGATATTCACCTTTCTACCTACCCCTCTAAGATACACATACGCCATCCAGTCATCCTCTTCATACCTCTATACCAATACCAATACCTATTACACACGCGCATATCCAACCCTCCACCTCCATCAACACCCACCCTACCTATCAAAATCTTCCAAAGAACAAAAAATGAGTACTTCCCTCGAGGCCAAAATAGTAGTCCTAGGCGCCCAAGGCGTAGGCAAAACATCCCTCCTCCTCCGCTACATCAAAAATCAATTTAGTCCGAAAACTACGACATCGACTGTGGGAGCCAGTTTTTTGACAAAAAGAGTTGTGGATGCGGAGAGTGACACGGTGGTTAGATTGCAGATTTGGGATACGGCGGG
>NGKH01000032.1:228718-245607 GCA_002162575.1 Sclerotinia glacialis
TGTGATGTGATGATGGTGATGGTGATGGTGCTGAAGTTGAAGTGGTGCATGTGGACGTGGGTATGGAGGTGGAAGTGGAGATGGGGATGGGGATAGTGGAGGATGGCAAGGGGAGAAGGAGAGAATGAATAAGATCAAGCAAAACCAAGAAAGCCATGCTAATACCCAATTTTCAACCCACAGATCCATATCCCGCCTCTATTACCGCGGCGCAAATGCCTGCATCCTTTGCTATAGCATCACATCCCAAACCTCCTTCAACGAAATGTCTGTTTGGCTCACCGAACTACGTCGCAATCTCCCTGCTGATATCATTTTACATATTGTCGGCACTAAAGCTGATCTCGTAGCTAAAGATCCTAGTGCAAGGGAAGTTCCATTCGAAAGATGTATTGCGTATGTTGCCGAGAATGTCACATCTGCATTAGGCGGTACACCACCCGCTACAGCCCTTGGAGGTGAACGTGGTTCTGGAAGCTGGGTCGGCTCAGGAGGTGGAATTTGGGGAACCGGTGGACAATCAACAATAACTGGAATGGAAGGCGCACGTTCGCCTTCGAGTAAGAGAAGTTCGGGATTCTGGGGTATGGAAGTTGGATGGGATTGTTGTCATGAAGTTAGTGCGGAGAGTGGAGAAGGAGTAGAAGAAGTTTTCAGGGTTATTACGAGGAAATTGGTGGAGCAGAATAATAAAATGAGAGAACAATTGATGAGTGCAGCGCAAACACCAGGGACTCCGATGAATCCCGATGGGGTGGGGATGGAGGGTCAGACGGGTTATTTTGATGGGATTATGAGGCCAGGAGGTAGTTTTAGGGTGGGTAGAGGAGATAGGAGGAGTTGGTTACTTGGATTAACGGGTGGGACCCCGGCGGGAGGAAGTGAAGCGGGGATTACAGGGACGAGTGCGGGATGGAATGGTGATGGAAGGGATAGGAGGGATGAGGAGGGTGGTGTGGTTAAGAGGAGGGGTAGATGTTGTTGAGTGTTGAGGTTGCTTGTGAGGGGTTGGAGTGGGCGTCAAAGAATAGGAGCAGGCATGATTGGATTTATTTGATGCTCACTGATAACACGAGAGGCTTTGAACTCGAAATCGTTTACTCTTATATCCCGATAGAGAGGAAGTGGGGTAGTGGGAAGTGGAAAAGAAGGGGTGATATACATACTCTCATCTCCTGTCACTGAAAGTCTCGGGCACGCCCAGCAACTAAGACGGGGCTCTATCCCAGAAGATTAGATATCGATATTGATCGGAATCGAAGCCGAAGTCGAAGCCGAGTTCGAAGTCGGAAAGAATATGCAAGAGAGCGGGCACGAGACAACATACAGAAAGAGAGAGAAAGTGAAAGGAAGAGAGAGTTGATACCCTTTCCTACTTATTCTAACTTTTACCGTTTATCTCTTACCTTTGGGGGTTAGTAGTTCACAAACTTGCTCTCTTCATCGTTAAGTTTGCGGTGGGAGTGGAAGTCGGGGTGGGGTGCTACTTTCGTTCCGGATATGTTGCATAGAGTTAGGATATGATATGATATGATACGACAGGAGGTAGAGATAAACGACATTTCAGTGGAATTTCAAGTGGACGTGTACACGAAGGGATTTGGAAATACGAACAAGAACGCCAAGCACGAATAGGAGTAGGAATAGGGATATGAATAGGAGCAGGAATTGGAATATGATTTTGGGCGTTTCTGACGGGGAGGTCGGAGCATGGAGCGCCATTTGCATGGTGTGGGTGGGTGGGTGGTGGGTTCTATTCTGGTTTGTTTTGATATGTTATCTGTGAATGCGATTCATTTGGTATGTTATATTATGTTATGTTACATTGTGTTGTGTTATGTTGTGTTGTGCTTTGTAGTTAGCTATGTCTTTGTAGTTTTTTAGGCGGATATAGGTGGAGGATGGAGGGGTGTTTTGTTAGATAAGTAGAGATGGGTAGGTGGAGGAGGGATGGTAGTGGATGGATAGGTGGATAGGTGGATGGATAGGTGGTTAGTTGGATAGGTAGGAGCTGGTGGAGGTGGAGGTGGAGGTTTGAGTGGGATGAGGAATGGGGGATGTGAGATGTGAGATGTGAGCTGTAGGGTATATAAATGCAGGATATGAGGGATAAGATGTATGGATATATGGATACTATGAATTTGATTTGATTTGATTGTATTGATTGTACTGATTGTATTGATTCGGAAATATATATTTGGATGATTATATGGATATAATTATTAATCTAATTATTAATCTAATTATTAATCTAATTATATCTATATATAATAAATTATATTATTTATTTAATCATTCTATTGATCCATTCATATATATACAAACTCTACAATAGGGTAGAGAAAAGATCTTCTCCCGAAGCATTCCATTAAACGTTTATTAATTAATTAATTAATCTACGAATAGACATAAACATAAATATAAGCATAAACAAAACAGCGCTCACTCACAAGAAATCTGATAAAAAGTCACAAGAGACTTTCATCGTATTGAGGATATCATTTATGCATGTACCTCTCCTGTAGCCATGATGCACCATTACCATTCATTCATCGCCTCTTTCATCTCGTCAAACATTATACGATTCCCCTCTCACCATCATCTTCTCATCAGCATCTTCCCACTCATGACCTCCCCCCCCCCTAACTCCTCATCTCACTCCAAATAAATGGAAAAATCACTATACACGCCTTCCAAAAAACCTCCATACTTTGTTCCAATGCCCACGGTGCTTTCCATACTCCACTCAATCCGCCCATGATCTCTCCCATCAAGATTTGAATCGATAATACCGCCACGGCGAAAAAATGATATACCAAAACTAACGGTTGTCTAATGATTCCCGCCAATAATCCTGCAGGTCCTTCAATACAATTTCCTCCTTTTCGGAAATAATAGAAGCAACCTTTTTGTAAGGCTTTAAGCTGAGGATCATCTGCTGCGAAGAGTGCATAGAGGGCTTGAGCTAGAATATTTATTATTGAAGAGAGATTTTTGCGTCGCCAGTGGAATTCTTTCATGGCTTTACTTATGGCGGCCGTGTCGTTGAGATTTGGAACTTTGGAGGGATCAAGGAGAGAAGAGAGGAGGACCACATCGTTGAAGGCTACCGTCATTCCACCCCCTGTTAGGGGATGTCGCATGTTCATTGCATCGCCAAGGAGGAGAACCCCTTTTTGGGTTTGGGTTGTGGGCGGAAGAAAACTATTCGGCATGCTGCGGGGGATTTTTCCATCTTCGAGGGCTTTGAGGAAACAAGGTCGTACTTGTGGAGGTAGAATCGGGAGAACGGTATTGTGGAGGTAATTTCGTACGCCGCCTGCAGCGGGGGATGCAGAGGGAATATTATCTGGGACATCGATTAGGGCGCGGGTTTCGTGAGTGCCAATTTGGTAGAGGAGAACTGGTGAGATATCGGAGAGGACTACGATTCCGTGATTGGGGGCTGGCATGGGACAGTCTATTAATTCTAGAGCGTAGAATTTACTTTTGACTATGGGAGTCTTGTTGATATATTGTTTGCGGAATTTCGAGGCATATCCATCCGCGATTATAGTGAGATGTCCAAAATAACAATCTGCCTTTTTTTCGCCCGTTGATGGATTCGTAGTTCGTGAGTGTACACCGAGAACTTGAATTTCGTTATGCCCGCCTGTTATCGTTTCCGTGACTTCTGTTTCGACAATTGTGATATTAGGATGACCAGCACAAGCTTTACGCAGTTGCGAGATAAATCTCCCATGATGAAAACTTCTTCCCTCTGGCCTCTTGCTCTTTTCGTTTTTCGCCTCCATAAACCCTCCTTCTTGGGCCTTGCCGGCATTCGCGGGATACGGAATGGAAACAGGCGTTCCATGATATATAACCTCGTATCCCCTGACCACCACCGAATCAATATCTTCCAAACAATGTGCCAAGCCTAATTTCTCCAGTGCCGACACGCCGCCTGGTTGGAGAAGTTCCCCGACGATGCGGTCTGGTTCTTTGAGCCAACGTTCGAGGAGGAGTACGCTGCGACCTTGTTGGGCGAGGGCGTAGGAGATGGCGCACCCGAATATACCGGCGCCAACTACGACTACATCTGCTTCGTGGTAGATGCGTCGTCTCTCTTCATTGGCAGACTCTAGAGTGTATGATTTTGACATTGTGATTTTAGGTGGGTGTAAAAGAATGGAGAGATGAGATGTTGTAGGGGGTTTATGAGAGGAATGACCTCAATAGATTGTATGTTTGTCAAATATCTTGGGTGATAGAAAGTCAAGTCAGGTAAAGTCAAGGCAATCAATAGAATTGACAAAGACACATGATCTTAGGAATTTAGGAAGTCGAACAATAAACAATGAGCTGATCCTCTCTCTACTCGAAATATCAGGTGTGATTATTATGAACTGATTATGAGTAAAATCCTGTGGGAGTGGTTGGTATATTAAGCTATTTTCTTCTTTTCCGATTTCTAGACTTTCTAGCCCGCCCTGGAAGAAGGTTATTTTCTATTTAGTAGTCTAGCTAGCTATATCATATGAAAGTCCCAAATAATCATCCCTTCCTCCTCCCCCCTTGTAAACGCGGTGTGTGACGGGGCGGTAGGAATTCCGATTTCTTAAATGGGGAAATTACCTACAATTGGTAAATATGATTGGTTGAGATTCTCAGGTGATAATGATGAGTACATATGTTTGTCTTGGCATCGGTGAAAGATTTGCGATGGGTAGATAGATAGATAGTTTGAGGATGAAATACTTAGATCATCGATGAAATTGGCTCGAGTTTAGGATTGGTTATCGATTACGTAATTACTCAGACTAGACTTAATGCAGGGAAGGGAAGATTTTTTTTAAAAAAAAGGGGTAAAAAGTTGGATGGAGTAATCTGATTTTCAGGTACGAGGACGAACAAAATATGTCGCCGCTTTCTCAAATCCCAATACACGAAAAACAGTACCACCAAAACACGTGATTGATAGATTCTCTAGAAAATCAATCTCTTCCTTTACCTAATCAAGTACATCCATCCGGGACTTTTCCTTTCCGATAACCAATTGTGGTTCGATGGGCAAATAATATTAAAAATAATTGACCAGTGGCTTTATCCAATCTATTCTCTTCCCTACACCTACTTCTTTAATAGCCTGCCTCCTCTTCCTTTCCTTTCCTTCTGCTCACAACTTCTTTTCCTTTCCTTTGATCATTCGCAATCATGGATCTCCTGTCGAATGCAACCATCTCTGCCACTCCAGATACCTTTTTGGGTATATACGATGAGTTGAGTAAATACAATGTTCATCTCAACATATTTGAACGTCTTTGGGCTGTCAGTTATTCTTCCACCTATTGTCTGTTCACCATGCTTGTGACCATATACTAATTGAGAATATAGAGTTGGTATGCCTACATGCAAAATGATGTCCTTGCAACTGGTATCATGAGTTTTGTTATGCATGAAGTCTTTTATTTTGGCCGAAGTCTTCCTTGGATTATTATCGATCAAATTCCTTATTTCAACAAATACAAGATTCAAGGGGTAGGACAACACAGCAATTCCCATTATCATAGCAATATCTACATTCAACATTGACTAATTATACCCCCCCCCCATTCAGAACAAAATCCCTACTGCGGCCGAACAATGGACATGTACCAAACTTGTACTCCTCTCACATTTTACCGTCGAACTTCCTCAAATCTACCTCTTTCATCCAATGGCCAAATATTTCGGAATGGGCACCGACGTTCCCTTCCCATCTCTCTTCACCATCGCCTATCAAGTAGCCATCTTTTTCATTCTCGAAGATACTTGGCATTACTGGATGCACCGCGCGATGCACTACGGCTGGCTCTACAAGAAAATTCACAAAATCCATCATCAATACTCTGCACCATTCGGTCTAGCCGCTGAATACGCATCTCCAATTGAAGTTATGGTTCTCGGTCTCGGAACTGTCGGATCTCCTATCCTTTGGGTTATGCTCACTGGAAACTTACATATCTTGACAATGTATATTTGGATTGTGTGTAGACTTTTCCAAGCAATTGACGCTCACAGTGGATATGAGTTCCCATGGTCATTACATCATTTCTTGCCTTTCTGGGCGGGAGCTGACCATCATGATACTCATCATGAGAAATTCATTGGGAATTATGCAAGTTCTTTCAGATGGTGGGATTATTGTTTGGATACTGAGAGTGGACCTGAAGCTGCTAAGAGAAGAAGAGATAGAAAGATTGAGAAAGAAGCAAAGAAGGCTCAGTAAATTTTCATCTTAGTTTGTTTGTACGCTGAGGATGTAGTGGGAAGGGGAGGTTGTACATATAGAGACGGCCTATTATTTGGGTTCGTTTGAAATTTGGGCCGAGGCGACTTTTCATTTGAGCTCGTTCGAACTTTGGGTCGAGATTAAAAAGATCCATGGAGGTGTTGTGGAGGAACATAAGGATGGATGGATAAATAGATGACCACGAGAGATGAGTGATGAGAGATTCACAAATAACTTATACTATGGTAATGGGGTGATGGTAGTTGGGATCTTCGATAACATTGTATCGTGGAAACTCAATTGCTATTCAAGGATATGCACAGATGCAGGCGTTATTGGAGAAGAGGGGGGTGAAGAAGGAAAGAGAGTGATTTAATCTTGCTTCCTTTCTTCCTTTCTCGTTCGTTTTTGTAGATTATGTACTTATACCTATAATTAATACATACCTTTTTGTTTGATGAGTTGTTCCGATGGTGGTTCGATTTAGATGTGATTGTATTGATACATTGCTACATTAATTTATTAATAAATATATTAATAAATATAATTAATATAATATATAACTAATCCAGATCCAATATCCTATCCTTCCTATCGAAAGATCTACTCTGATATTTATAAAATTTTAGGAATTGCCCATAGCTACCAATCATGAGTACATTCTTCAATACCCAAATAATAATGATGAGAGAGATATCATACGAGAGAAAGATAACAATAGATAGATAAATAAATAATAGACTCACTATAATTCAGCTGGCTGGCTGTATTACAGTCTCGGGGAAAACGACTGAAAACAAGCGAAGATGAAGAAATGAAGAAATAGATGACTATTTTATCATAATCAATATCAACATCTATCTATCTACTCTATTATCTCTCCTTTATTTACTCGAGTATAATTTAATACTATATATATATATCTATCTATCTATCTATCTACTCGCGTATATAAAATTAAGGAATAATATCTCTAAAGAAATCAATTAATCAATTAATCAATCAATCAATCAATCATATATAGATAGATAGATAGGTATATATATATTTCTCATTCTCTGGTCTTCATTCTCTCATCATCTAATCTATTCTAATCTAATCTAATCTATTCTATCCAACTCTTTTTCCTTTCTTCCTCTTCTTTCCTCTCGTTTTCGCCCCTCCGTCTCTCCTCCTTGTTCCTTTCTCTATTTCCTCCAAACCTCAAACCTCCAAACCTCCAAATCTCAAATCATAAAATCTCCCCCCCTCACCCCCGCCCTCAAAAAAACAATTTCAGCGAAAAATAATCAAAAATCAATCAATCAAAAAAGTGGTATAAAAGTTCCGCCCCATCTACTTTTTCCGTCCTATCCCATCCCATCTTATCCTGTCCTATCCCGCTCCGCTAAAACCAACCCGAGAACGCTACGCCCGTTATACCAAACCCAAACCCCTTATTTTCAACCTGTAGAATCGGATTCTGTAATGAATGAAAAGATAGGAAGCTTCTGGTTATTTGGTGTATGTGGTGTATGTGGCGTGAATTTGTAATTTAAATTTAAATGCGAATGTAAATGTGAATATAAATGTGAATGTAAATGTGGATAGAAGAAAAAGCCGACTATCCAATTTAAATGCGTTCCAGGGCTACTCGTAAAGTAAATGTAAGAAGATCAAAATATAAGATGGGAAGAAAGGTATGGATGATGTGTTGTGTATTCGGCCGTATGTTTTCGTTCCCATGTATATACCCAAAATGGCGAATATGTTGGAAGTTGGGGTGCGAAAATAGCGTAATGTAACATAAACTGCCATGCCATATCATTTCGTGATGTAAATGTGGATGTGTGATCCTCCTTTCTCCTACTTCCTTCTCTAGCGAACAGAAAGATAGATAATAGATTATACATATCCCCTCAAATCAAAATATCGTCAGGACAAAATTTAAACCTCCGCAACAAACAATCTCTCATTCCTCCTATTTTGATGTCCACTCTCCATTTCCGTCCTTGGGCTAACATTCATTTTCATGCCTTTTTCCTCCCACTCAAGATTCCCCGTCGCTGGACTTCCTCTACTCCCTTTCATCATTGCTTCCACTCTGTCTTTACTACTCATCAATCCATTCACATTTCCTGTACCCCATTGTTCCTCTACGCCTGGGGTAACCATCAGAGTAGGTGTTGAGGGTTTAGAAGATTGTTGGATTTCTGTTCTTCCGCGTGGATGACTGATAGGAATACGAATTCCGCGAACGTCACTCCCACTCTGATTCGACAATAATCCCCCAGGAAGACTTGATCCTGTGAAGCCTTCTAACGGTGAATAGTTTTTTACAGTAGCATCTCCACCCGTAATTATCCTCCCCCCTCCAGATCCAGCAGAAATAGGACTTCGTTCACTTTGTCTATCTAAAGGACTTTTTAGACCCGGAGACCGATCACCAGGGTTTCTTCTGGATATTGTACCACTAGTTTTGATGGGAATGAGTAATTGACGTTGTTGACGTGAAACGGAAATTTGCCGTGCAATCGAGACACCGGCTGCTGATTCAAGACGTTTTTGTTCGGGATCGCGATAATGGGCGCCTGGGACTTCGAGATGATCATCTATTTGAACGTCGAGAAGTGATGGGGTTATAGAGTAGGTGGATTCTTGTTTTTGGTGGGAGATGTAGGAGGGTTCTGGTTGCGGAGATGGGATTGAAGTTGCGATGAAACGATGAGGATGCGGACGCGGAGAAATGGGGAGAGGGATTTTACGTGGTGTGGAGATGCTGGTTGAAGAGTTGTTGGTTGATGTCATAGGGGATTTTCGAAGTGAGGGACGAGGTGAAATGGCGACAACGGATGCGCTCGAAGCTGACCTTTGGATCGAGGGTCTAGGTCTCAGACCTTGGTTTTCAAACATTGGAGATTTGAGAGCAGGGCGAGGTGTGGATTCTAATGATCGAGTTGTGGTGTTGAATGATGAGATTATTGGTCGTGGTCCAGGTGTATATTTGATGGGGATTTTCATCTCTTTGGGATTTCGAGGAGCTTGATTGTTTGCGGATGTTTTCCTTGAACTTCTTTCTCTCATGTTTTCTTGCTCCGGCATTGGCATTGCAAACGTAATTAAACCACCTGATACACTTGAGAATGATGAAGTAGAATGTGATGATGATACAGTGCTAGTCTCACTGGTCGTTGATCCAGATACCGATGATGGTGCTTCGTGACTTTGTTTTTTGGAATTTATCATCTGCCATGTTGACTCCTTTTCATCGAATCTTGATTTTGTTGCTGTTAATGGTGATGCGCAATAAAAATCATCCTTTCTTTGACCATTTGTGAAACCTGCATCGGCCTCTGATTCTTCCGCAGAGGATGTTGACAAGAGTTGGGATTTAGCTGGTGACCAAGTACGTGCTGTTTGAATTTGTGGTCGAGATCTTGGAGAGCTCGATGATGATCTCCTCGATCGATTGCTCGGTTTCTTGGTAGATGTACTCGATAAAGAATCTTCATGTTCATGTCCGTGACGACTGGTAAGCGTTTCGTCATTGGATACAAGATCTGCGTGTCTATCATTTTCTAAACCTGTTGCGGATGAAGGTCTATTGGGTGAGAGGTAAGCGGGAGAGGTGTTGGATCTATTTAGCAAGGACTTTTCTCTTGTTGGAGAGTTTTCACGAAAGCCTTGTCTTGAGGGTGTATTTGGAAAGAGAGAGAATGATAAGTTGTTATGATTTGGTTCTGGTGAGGTACCTCTACGTTTCGGCAGTGTCTTTGTACGAGCCTCAAGTTCTGCTTCCTAATTTAGGTTATTAGCGTATTTCAAATGCACTAGAAAGAAGATAAACCTTTTTAGCGAGTGCTTCTTCTTCACTCTTAAGTCTATTAAGTGTTGCTTGACGTCTTTGAAGTAATGAGGGAGTGATAATTGAAGGGTTTTGTAAGATATTCCCAAACATAACGCTATATCTTTCCATTTCTGCCGAAGGAAGTGCCAGGTCAAGTTTTGGTCTTTCGAGCGATACTTTAGGATATGATTGTAGAACTTCGACTTCAACAGAATCTTGAATGCGAATATCTGGAGTTCCTGCTTGGATAGTTGTCAAAGTTGAAGCTTGGATAGTTGTCGAAGTGGAAGCTTGAATACTTGTCGAAGTTGTTGTCGTTGAAGCATGGATACTTGTTGAATTTGAAGCTTGGAATGGGAATTGTAAAGCAGGTGTCTTGATTGCCATGGGTGCCGTTTGCGCTCTTTTCATATCAGGTTTCTTGCTAGTTGTACTTGAAGTTGAACGACCACGAGATCTACCACGGTCGGCCTCTGGTGAAGAAGGATCTCTCATTGGTATTTCTTGTTGGGACTCAGGTTTGACTTGATAGAATGGGGCCGATGTCTTTTCCTTCTTACTTCCAAATAATCCAAACCACTTACGTCCCTTCTTTTGCTTCGGGGCATCAACAGAATCGGCATTGAGAGACATATCGTCCATTGGATGAGGAGTACTTGGTGATTCTACTCCGGAAGACTGTTGATCTTGTTGCGCATTCTCTGGTGGATGAGAAGGACTTCCAAGTGCCATGCCAATCCCAACTTCATCAACGTTAGGCTGAAGAGTCCTACTTGTCTCGATAGAATCAGGACTGTTAGGTCGCGGTAAAGGTTCTATCACTTTTGGTACGACTGGTGAAGGTGGGGGTCGATTAGAAGGTAAAGGGAAGTTATTAAAAGTAGATCCGTCTATCCCGTTTGGCACGACGGGCGAAGGCGGGGGTCGATTAGAAGGTAAAGGAAAGTTATAAAAAGTAGGACCGTCTATCCCATGTGCTGTCAATGGATTGAAGAATAGATCATCCCGTGTTTCCCTCTTGACGGTATTAGCCCTCTTGAGAGCATTTCCTTTTGATTTTTTGGTACCACCTGATGTAGATGGTCTCTCGGGAAGTTTATGCTGATCATCACGTCCAGATTCGAATCTTTGAAATTTGTTGGCATCTCTAAGCTTGGGCGGCGGTATATCATCTGTAACATGTTGTGCGTCTCGACCTCTAAAGCGGGCCATCACCGACTTCGACCTGGTAAGATTCTTCGACATGGCTTCTTCCTGGGATGTGATGGTGAAGGTAAACTTTCCAGCCTTCTTGAACTAATAAAATTGGTCGGTCGTGTTGATGATGACTGAGGTGAGGTGTGATATGACCGACGAAAGATAGTGTAAAGAGTATATTGACTGAATATTTTTCAAAGGAGTGGACGGGTTACACCAGGAGACCCTTGGATTGCGGAAAAATCGCGGCGAGGGAGGAGAAAAAGAGTGGAATAACCTACTCTTTGCCAGAGGGGAGAAATCGAATATAGATCGGAGATATGACAAAGAAGAGGAGAAAGGAATAACAAAACGGGAAGGAGCATGGCTATATGACTTATCTGTTAGTTGCATGGCACCCAAACCCCCTTCAGCCCTGCAAGCTAAAGCAAGTAAGAAGAGATGGGGTATTTCGGGATATTGTGATATTGTGATTTATTGTTTGAGGTAGATGGGACCTTTAATTTGGAGATTTCCAGAGAACAAGGGGTAAATTTTGGACAAGGCGATGCCAAGCGAGTGGGGGTATAATCATCATAAAATATAATCATAAAATATAATCATCGTAAAATACAATCATCATAAAAGTGGTCGAATTGAGTAGTTCTAATCAGCCTTAGGGCAGTCTATTCGAACAGTTTTCTAGGATAAATCTTTAGAGGGCCTTCCAACGGCTCAATGGCTTTAGGACTAGGCGTTTTGCAACGGTTTGGGCCTATTAGACATGGGATGAGAGATTATTCGGATGTGGAGTCTAGAATGTGTTCCCTAGGCATTTTATGGTTCGAGCAAGGAAGTTTATCCATCCCGTCCCGAACTGATGTGATGTGATTGTTTTGACTTGGGACTGGGAATTTAGATGTTTTATAAGAAGGATGAGGATGAGGATGAGGATATGGGATTTCAAACTGTTTGGGATTTTTGGATTTTTTGGGACACTAGATATGGTTATGTGGTAAGGTATGGTTGTTATTGTGGGATGTATATCTCTCTAGATATACCTCTGAAGTTCTTACACCCGATGTTCTGTATTGATAATGTTCTTAGCTTTGGTTGAGGGTGGTAGAAAAGTGCTCGACGAGGATGCAGGCAAGTGAAAACGAACGAATGAAATCACGTTATCAATTAAGCCCATGTCTTGTTGTGGAGATGGTTTAATCTTACGAGCCCTCGTCGTGATCCAATGATAAGATGAAGATATAATATATTTGCCTCTTTCTTCGGTGCAACTGCTGTTTTCAATGGAGTGAAGCGGCACAAAAATGAACACGGGTCTGAAGGAAACTGGATACCTCATGTGTTAGCTACGATGGCGTCCATCGGCATAAACTTTATCAATATCCAAACCATTAGATGTGACATTCTGGATTTGGCGGTTTTTAATATCAAGCATGTTTGGGCATGCTAGTCCCTCACATTCGACATCTCTTCTAATGAAACCGTGAAAGATTCGCTACCGACTTTGCCAGGTGCTAATCGCCATACAGGCCAAGCACTAACTGTACTTAATCTCCGCCCATCTCACAGTGTCAGTAACATCGTCTCTTCATTGTGCGTACGCGTGCGTGGGAGCTTTCGTAAAGGAGCCAGGAAGAGAAGATTATTTCATGGATAGGATCCCCCGTGTATGGTCGAACGACCCTGAGCATTATTAACCTATCTCGGCTACCCTCCTTCATCCCATGAACTCTTGATACAAGCTCACGATGATACGAAACCATCGAGGATATCAAGCTGAGCAAGCAAAAGCTTAACCTTGCTTTGCCAAGATCTTCCTCTATGTCTAGACGATCATTGGATCTTTGGAATTTCTAGATTCTTTGACTGTATTCACTGACTCTTCCTGGTTCTAGATAAAATGAAGCCATCCCTAGTATGAAGATTTAAGCTTACAGACAAGCAATTCATATCCTCGCATGTATCAATGACAACCATCCCTTAGGATCTGCAATATCTAGGCCAGGGTTTTCGGACAGCGTAGCAACCGGTATATATCCGTAAAAGGCAATCTGGGGCGCGGCTCATGCAGGGCAAGAATTACAAAGGGAAGATAATTTCCAGGCGCCAGAGAGGGGAATTCGTGAAGTCATTATCCTTTTCTTTTCTTTTTTAATTGATAGGCCGTTCATCGGAAGCCAGCTGAGAGTAAAGTTGGAAAATGTCACCAAATCTCATAGCAACGGGATACTCATTTTACATCTTCTCTATACTTTACTTTACACGAGCCAATGTAGTGCATGCATTCATTATCACCGATACGAGAATCGAGACAAACTTCATTGAGAGGAGATTTCTGCGGGTCTTCAGCAAACCAAACCAAACCAAAGTAAATCTCTAGTGATGAAGCCCGTTCTCACCGTTGAAAGACACCGCCTACCGGGTTTCAAATGATCCCGCGACGATAAAGATGTAGATGGATGTAGATTTGGAAACGTCCTTCAAAAATTGCATGATATTTATTAAATTTGTCGGGGCTTTATACTTGGGTTGTTAGACTTTCTATTCATATGGCCTGATGGCATGGTCCTGGTGGTCTGGCTTTGAAGACTACTTTTACTGCATTATAACAATTCCAACGTTGGCGAGATAACAATGTAATCCCTATGAATCCCGATTAGTTGGCCCCTCTGATGAGAACCTCAATGTGGTTGCCGCAGATCTGCCAGCATCCGGAATTGGATGGAGAAATCCAGAAATGAAGTTTGGTGAAATTAATGGCAATTTTAAAGATTTGAAGAATCCACAGTGTACACGACAACAGCCTTCTATAAAGTACAACGGAGAATTTTGAGATGCTCAGTCGACCAGTAGGAGGATGAAATGAGAGAAAGTCTAATGATGTCTTGATAACATACTAGGTAAAAGCCGATGAGGTAAAATCTCAATTCAGAACCCTCGGATATCATGTTCCTATTCGGGATCCACTTCGATGTATTGGGATGAGAGGAAAGGTTACTCTTTGATCGTTGGTTGGCGTCAAGATTGAAGATATAAAGTTCAAGTAACATCAAAACCATCAAATTTCCCCCTTTTGGTATTCTTTTCTCCTCGGTAGGGATTGAAAGAGGGTCAACTGCCACGTACGGGCGCCGGTGTCTGAGCTTCGAACTTAACTACGGGACGGAGTAAATCTCCTGCCATATTACTTCCATGTCATCCATGCTATCAATCCTCCGAATGCCATCTCACAATGCATTTTTCCTCACCGGTGGCATCTTCCATTGGGCTTGTTGTGCCGGTGAGGATTTGTGCAAAGGTGTGCCTCTATTGTGTGCCGCCTCTGATCTGTGCAAAGCTGTGCCTTTACTCTGGATTTAGATAGCTACGTTCACTCATGCATAACATAGCATCGACAGGAATGTAGCATTACAACGTTGCTACCTATAGCTGCAGCTACATGTATGACACGCAGAAGCATAGCATTCCAAGATACAGTAGCTGTGAAGCTTCCCCGGCTCATACAGCTAGATTAGCACAGCTGATATTCCAGTGCAATCATGGCTGATATTCCAGTACAAACCATGGATCGATATTCCAATGCAATGATGACCGATATTCCAACGCAATGATGATCGATCCTCCATAAGACCTTTACCCCCCAAATAAAATCCTCTCCTTTGTTCAAAAGGTTTGTAATAAGCAACGACAACAAGCACCAAGGAATAAAAAAGGAGGCACCACTTTATATGATTGCATCCATCAAAAACATCACACACCGCAAACAAACAACTAACAACTCAGCAATTCAACCCCACCAAAAGCCAGTCATCAAGCTAAACAAGCGAGCCATAGCACCAAAAATCCGACGGGAACGCTTTTATTTACCGTCCATTGACTTTATCTTGCTACAGAAACATAAACTGGATCCCCATCAAAATTTATCACAACTCAACTTTCTTCTCTCCAGAATCCGCATCTTGTGATCCTCAAACTATCGCAAGAATTCAAAGAATCTTCCCGTCAACAAATACACAGACTTCAAGATGTCGTGGCAGGGTATGTTCATCGTTTTCTTTCTATCGTCGCGGTGGAGCTGGCCTTACCCCTCCTTGGAACCCCTCTATGTTCCTTTGAAAGGAGACGTTTACTGATGATTTGACACAGCTTATATCGACCAAAGGTACGGAATTTATAATGACATGACGAAATGACGAGATGGAGATGGCATAGGATAGGAAACTGATAGGAATAATAGTCTTTGCGGAAGCGGACATGTCGAGAAGGGAGCTATCTACAATTTGGAAGGAAACTCTTGCTGGGCCACCAGCCCTGAATTTCCGGTACGGAATCAAATCCTCCATTTCTGTTCATTCATCCCGTCCTCAAGATCCGTTTCATATACATCTCTGCCAGTTTGCCTTCGCATATCGACAAGTGGGATTATGATTATGGGAATGGACACCGAGCACAAGTATACGCACAAGCGCTGACATGAATTATGTAGATCACACCCACAGAAATGGCTGAGGTCGTCAAGGGACTCAAGGGCCTGACGGATGATTTATATGCAAATGGATTACATCTTGCAGGCGAGAGATATGTTCTTACAAAGGTGGATGAGGATAATAAGGTTATCTATGCTAGAAAGGTTCGTTCATATTTCCACATTATTTCTCAGCCTTACATTTGTCATGTCATGACTCGCTTTGCAACCTTTCAGCAATCAATAGATACAACGTATTCGAATACTTCCGCTTCAGGATATTCATAAAGATAAATGCTAATCTTCGACTTCTCGAAAAACAGGGCAAAGATGGTCTCGTCATCGGTAAAACCGTCCAAGCAATTGTCATAGCTCGTTACGTCGACCCAATGATCGCCGGAAACACCTCAGAGACTGTTCAAAAATTGGTCGATTATCTCGTTAAAGTTGGCTACTAAATATCCTGTTAAATATCAAACAATGGATTCTTTCTTCTGCTACCTTTTCGCAATTTTTTGACTTTTTGCTGATGATGTTATGATGGATGGATGGATGTTTTGGCGAAGAGGGATGAAGGGGAGGGGAATTTGCATATGTGGATAGAAGGATAGGGGAGGATGTGATGAGCAAGGGAAGGGAAGGAAGATACTAGAATAGTGTCGATCATTTTGATTGATGGATTCAGGCATGGATGGATGATGATATTGCAATGAATGAGATTATTTCAAACCAACCTCGTCTCCTTGGTCCAAGTAGCATGAAATAAGGATGATTCAAGTATCATTTTCATGGACACGCAGGTGTAGTGGGATTTTGCAATTGATGTATTGATGTGTTGTGTTGATGTATCGATGAAATCGTTAGGTGTGTAAAATGGTGAGTGAGTGAGTGAGTGAGAGTGTTACGAGTTATAAAATCCAAATTCCACCAAGTCGGCCTCAATATCATATCATATCAATATTTAATTCTAACCTCGATACAAACAAAATCAACCCTTATAAATTTCACCGCAGGGAAAGTCATTAACGAATACATACATACAAGTACACCCACATACAACCATACAACCATACATACGACGCAGATCCTCCGACATCGACAATCGACGAAAAACACCTTCGATTTGTCCAGGAGAAGAAGGTGGGGGGGGT
>NGKH01000032.1:245887-290932 GCA_002162575.1 Sclerotinia glacialis
ACAATAACAATAACAATAACAATAACAATAACAATAACAATAACAATAACAATAACAATAACAATGGTATCCAATATCCAATATCCAATATCCAATATCCTATCCAGAATCCAAAATCCGATCCAATCCTATCCAATCCAATCCTATCCAATCCAATCCGATGCACTCCCCATATGTAATGCATATCTCCATCCCACCAAACAGTCCAAACAGTCCATGGAATCCCGATGATCCTCGCCTTCATCCACCCTGTCACTCCGTGTCCTTATTTCCAACACCGCCCTGTATCCTATATCCTATATCAAATATCCCATCTCAAATATGAAATATGAACGATTCCTCAGCCAGAGGTTTCGTATCTTTCGTTTTCGTTTTCATTGGTGTGCTTGTGTGTATGCGTATGTGTCGTTATTATCATGCTCTATATCCTCTCTTCCCGAATCTCTCGACTTATATTTCTCCGGTTTCCTTCCCTCCTTCTCTCCTTCCCTCCTTGAATCTTTCACAATCCACCTATGACACCTAACTCCTCAACCAACTACTCCCTACCATCCCTCCACTTACACTCCCACTCCCACTCCCACTACTCACTCTATTTCCACCTCCCCCTCCCCCAGCAGTTCCCGGCCTCTTATCAACCTCCAACCCCGCCTGCACCGACACCAAAGGACTACTAGGCGTACTCGCCGAACTCCCATTACTCCTCACGCTAGCCGCCCTATGATGTCCATACCCCATAAACCCACTTAACGAACTACCACTCCTTTCCCTATCATCCCTCTGCACCGGACTTTGCCCACCCCTCGCACTTCGATTTCTACTCAATGGAAAACTAACCATTCTAGATTTCACACCCGAGAATCCAAGTGCTGCTCCTAACCCCCCACGTTCTTTTTTCTCTATATCTGTGCCTAGAATTTTAGATGCTTTTGCGTTACCAGAAGATGAATCAGTACTCATTAGATCTTCTACGAAACTGCTGGGAAAGAGTCCCCATTTTCCTTTCGAGGTACATCCGCTCCAGCACCATTGATCTTGCCATGCATATCCCACACTATAGATTCTCTCTCCCTTTGAAAATTTTAACCATCCTTCTTCTTTATCTTTTGGTTTCCAATCCCATTTTGCGACTGCTTGAAGAGAACTTTGAGGATTCATTTTTACTTCATCTCGCGGGGGCGAGAGGAGAGAAATAGCGTTTGCGGGGAATGATCCACGTTCACCATCATGATAACCTATACACCAATTACCACCAAAGCGTTCCGGGAACGTTATTCCCACAATTTTTGCACCATCTGCAAAATGCATCGTTGGTTGACCATCAGGATCACGAAATGTTTTAGCAGTAGGTTTTGGATGATGGGTTATCGTCGCATGAGCGGAAGGACGAGAAGCTACTTTAGATGCTATTTCGAACATGCAATAGGTAGAGAGTTTGGGTTCGTGGACGGTGAATTGAATGTCAAAGTCGAGAACTGAAGAGGGTTGAATACCATAGACAGTTGTGATGCCTGTTACATGTGGAAGGGGACGAGGGTGACGGGCTAGGTGACGGAAGAGGGATGTTACGCTAAAGAAGACGGTTGCATCATGGTCTTCGACTGTGCGTTGATCTTCGATGCAGAATATGCACTGAGTTGGAATGTTAGTTGGTTGTTGTTACTGAAAGTTGAGTTGAAGAGAGGTGTGCTTACACCGTAGATAGGATCATCCACTGAAGTTGTTTTAAGATGACATTTCGAGATAAATCTTTGACGCCATCGAATACCAGAGTTAGAATATATACCGGAACCTAGGAACCAGAAATTAGTATTGCTCCTCTACGCACGAAAGTCAAGTGAACATACGATCAAGTAATCTATCCTTCTCCACATCATTCCAACCCACTTCATAAGCACATTTAATACATCTTGCACTCAAAGTAGCACTATAATGGCCCTGATCCTTCTGTCAGTTAAAAGAAAGGTAAGTATTAGCAGGGAAACGCGAACCAAACATCCAAATAAATCTCGACAAAGTAATCACAGAGGAATTCTACATACCGAAGGTCTCTTGACAACTTTAAACCCCGTTTCCCCTTTAATCATCTCTTTGGCTCCCGGACAAAACCCATCAAATCTATAAAATGAACTATCATGTCTCATAGGACAATCTAAACTTTTCAGTGAAGGAGTGATGGCTCTATGCATCGCTAATTGACTTTGACTTCGATTTTCCGGAATGCGATTTAAAGGCTGTGTCGGTACTGGTTCGGGATCTTGAATTGGTACAACTTCTAAACCACTTTCAATAATGGGAACAACTTCCAACCCGTCTTCAACTCCGTTTCCGAAGCCAGGTAGTTGTAGTGTAGAAGCTAGTGATGCAGTAGAAGTTGGAGAAGTGGTTGCAGGTACCAATCTACCCCAAGAAGCTGGATCGTGTATTTCAGACATAGGTGGACTAACTGGACTTTTCATCCACAATGATGTCCCAGATTCCGAAGGTTGATACTCGCTAATACCTGGACTTAATGGTGTCGCTGAGATTGGCGTTGGAGGTTTTAATGATGCAGGAGGAAAATGTTCATTATCCGGCTTCGTTGTACTCGAAGTTGCGGGCGTAGCATCTCGATCCTTCAATGAACCATTCCTCGAACTTCCCCCTTGAGATGTCTGACCTTGACTTCTTTTCCGTCCTATTAAATCATCATATCCACTTCCTCTAGAGCTATGCCTCTCTATCGGACTACTAGTCGACGAATATGAGGACCAAGGAGATGTGAGCATTGATCCATCGCTAAAAGTTTCGCTCGCCCTGTTCTCTTCAATCGAGGACACTGATTTCCGTAATTCGTTGTGAAATGACAAACGAGACTGTTTCCTTCGCTCTAAGAATTCCTCATTTGCGCTAAGCCTTTGATACACGAGCTCTTTGGCTATTAACACTGGTCTTGAAGGTGGTGTATGAAATCCATATTTGGGAGGAGGTGTAGCTTGTATCGATTCTTGATAACTTGGTTCTGGGGATGGACCACGAGGAGGAGTTCTTGGCCCTACATCAAAATATGGTCCACTCAAACTCCATGGATTTTCCTTTTTAGGAGAACTCTTGGAAGGATTCGGTACCGGAACTCTATCCTCGATATCTTGTCTATTGAAACGAGGGGTTAATTTTGAGGAGGGTGAGGTGGTAGAATGTGAAAACCCTGTACCCAGTGGTCGTCGAGGAGATTGCTCCATGATCGGTATGTCTGCGGGACTCAAAGGGGGAGATCTATCCTCCATCCGAAAATGATGACGATCCGTCTGCTCTATCCGATCCCGAAGATTGTTGAAAATAAAAGTACATTCCGTCCAACATCTTTTGGATTGATGTTTAACATTTGTGAAAGCTGATGCTTGAAAGGATTCGAGGTTCTCATCGAAATCTTGGCATTCATCAATTTGATCCCTAAGATCGATTCTAACCTCCTTCAATCGATTTGAGATAGATTCTACCACACCATCAGTCAATAAATCCCATAAAACCCCATAATCCTCCATCACACTCACCATCCTCCAGTAAAGCCTTAGCAAAAGCTTCGCCACAAGAACCCGCAGCATCTCTGTAGGCATCCGCAATTGCTTGATAACTCTCGTTCAAAGTCCTCTGCAAATTCTGTGCCGACTCCGCGATATATTTTAAATTCTCCGGACCCTGACTCGCAGATCTCGAAATCCTCCTCGTCAACTTGATCCCCGCATCTAACGCCTTTACAATGCCCTTGACAGGAGCCGCGAAATCGTCGGACATGTGGGCGGGAGCTTGCGAGCGTAGCGTAGCTCGCGACTATTGAGTGTAGCTCGCGGATAGTGTAGTGGCTTTGCGAGTAGTTCGTATATGTATATCTGGGCGCACCACCAAACCAAGGACGACCTTGTTCATTCACGAACCGTTCCCCGTCCGGCAGTTTGCGCAGAGGCCACTCTCCGCTTCCACCTTGTTCTAAGCTTGATCGAGAATCTTGCGTCTATGATTCTCAGGGCCGTGTATAGAGAATTCGCTTTCTGTCGATCAATCAAAAGGTACGTAATACCTATCCGATCCGTTTTCCCTGTATGCAGTTTTCATCCAATCTGCCAATAACGAAATGGACCCAATTCGCGGTATAAGATATAAAGAACGTTGGTGTACGAAGTATACACTAGTTAATAATCTAGATGATAAATTGGACGATTGCGCAAGGTAATCAAGTAAGAGGTAGTAAGGTAGTACTTTGAACGAATAATGAATGAGGGTGAGGTCTGTGTCTGGAAGAGAAATGAAGAGCGCGAAAGGATTACTTGTTGTGTAGCGCTGCGGCTCTTTTTCATTTACAATATGTATATGCAGGTAACCTTTTACTGGATATGAGAGTAAGGATAGATATGTGTTACTCGTCCTCGGGTCAGCCAGTCGATCTCGCCCTTCTAGTTGCTAAGTTGTACCCGTATATTTTTATCTTATCTTTTACTTTTACTTTTACTTTTACTTTTACTTTTACTTTTCCCATAACCTCAAGGGCATACATACGGGCATAAGGGAATACAGGCATACAAGCATACAGGCGGACCATACATATTATATTACAAGACCCACGAAGAGCTTACCTACCTATCTACCTACCTATCTACCTACCTATCTACCTACCTACCTACCTACCTACCTACCTACCTATTATTATTATTATTCTTCTTCTTCTTGGGAAATAGGCCCTACAGCGTGAAAGCACAGCCCCTGGACTGATCAATCAAGCCTTGCACAAACACAGCGTGGATCAGGGCTGACAACAAGTGGTATGTGAGTTTCGCTCCGTAGGGAAATCCTATTGCCCGGTTTCTATACCCATCAAATATAAACTTCGAATCACAGGATAATCATCACAAAACAAGGCAAAGTAAAGCAAACATATAATCAATCTATCTATTCTTCCAACAACAAAAGATATCGAACATGTCAACCACATCAATCGTATCAATTATTGGAAAGAAATTGATATATCAAGCTTAATTAATCCTTTATACTTTCTTGGGTTATCCATTGCTACCTACTAGGCCTAGCGGCAACCCCGTCCACCGTTTGACAGAGCGAAGGGCCCACTATCGATCGCTTCAGCCTGGGCATCTCATCCCTTCGTCACATCAATTCAATTTTCATATTGATCAAAGGATAGATTGCTGCCGTTGTATCATCATAACAGAGATCGGCCATATAAAAATGTATGTATAAAAATCTGTAACTCAACAAGTCTCATAATTTCAAATCTATCATTGTATTTTTTTCCACTTTCTCTCCGTCTAACTGCTTATTTACATCAATTCGTTGACGTGATTTCAATTCTGATTGCTCTCATCTTTATCTCATCTCATCGCATTAGACGTTCAAATCGCTTTACTCCCTCCAGCCACATTGCTCCAACCAGAACTAGATGTGCGCCTGCAAATCCCATACTAGCTAACTATGTTGAAAAAAAAAACAAAAACAAAAAAAAAACCCTAAATTCCATTGTACAAGAGACTAAAAATCTAATTCTTAAAAGGTTGCAACGGCAATCGCGATGGCTTGGCTATCGGAGTGCGAGATAGAAATGCTAATCTCCTTTACACCAGCTTTTTTTGCTGTTGTTGCGGCATCACCGTGAAGCTACATAAATGTTCGTTAGTGAATGTTGTTTATAGATAAAGGGGGGTAATATTACCGAGACAATTGGTGCACCCTTTTCGTTATTAGTAATCTCAATCTCCTTCAAAGGTGCTCCGGCCCCCTTGCTTGCAACACCAAGAGACTTGAAGACTGCCTCTTTTGCGCTCCACTTCCCAGCGAAAGATGCCTGTGGGTGGGGTGCTTGCTTGCAGTAAGCGACCTCTTTCTCGGTGAAGTTTCTCTCCAAGAATGTCTCGTTCTCAATATTGATAGCAGCGATATCCTCTACATCAACACCAACTTTGTTACTAGGTGTTGCAGCGCCCTTTGCAAGTGCTTCAACCAGCTGCCTTGTGCTCTCGGTCTTTTCCTTGTTGATGACCTTCTTGGCGAAGTTTGGAGCGTATGTGAGAGCAGACGTCTTCCTATCAACTGATACACGAGCCTCTGGGTTAAGGAAGACGGCTCCTTGTTGATCGTCGGTATAAGGAGATTTGTCCTTGGCGACAAACAAGGTGTTTGTAATCATTCCGTTGTGGAAGTAGCGGTAAGCCTTCTTCTGTCTAGCCTCAACCTTGGTGCAGTATGCCGAGTATGTTTTCTCATCAAGAGTGGCGTACAAATATTTTGGATGGATACCAATAGCCTGGGCACCCTTTTGACCGAAACCGAAGGAGGTAACAGAGAAAGCCTTGATACCATCTGTTTGGATACTGCGGCTGGGGTAAACGATGTAGTCAAACTTCTCCATAACTTGGTCAACGTTGTCAGCATTTCTGTTACCGGGGACCAAGCCACTGTTGAGGACCTGCAAACAACCGTTGAACATCCAAGCACCGGCAGCACCCTTTGGATGACCTGTCAAGTACTTTTGGAAGATACCCATAACAGCGTTACCCTTTTTACGACCAAGATGCTCCATTTGTTGGCAAATAACTGAAGACTCGTTCTTATCGTTTGCAACAGTTGAGGTGCCGTGGAAAGATGCGACATCGAGGTCATCGATGGTAAGGCCCCAAGTAGCAAGGGCACCACGAAGCGGTGCGATGGTAGGATCTTTCTTCCAGAAATTGTTACCCAGACTGTTCAAGACCTCGCGTTCTTGACGTAAAGCCTCGCGCTCGATGTGTTGTGCCCGGTCTTGAGCATATTCGCTTTCGTTGAAGTCACTTCCTTGAGCCTTCATAGCAGAAATCTCCTCATGAAGATACTCAAGTTCTGACTCTTGCCATGCCTTGATGTTCTTCTTGCGAAGCTCAACTTGTCTGCGACGGTACTTGATATCCAAAAGCGGTGATGGGAACTTGCCTGGGTTTTCACGAGCCGTTGTGAGAACACCTTGTCCCGGAGCAGGAACAGATCGTCCGATCTTATCAGTAGCAGTGGTAGTTAATCCAAGGATACCGTAGATTGGCACACCCATGTCAAGAGCAAGTCTGGCAGTCATGATGACCTGGATACCACAACCTTGCGACTCCATGAAACCATTTCTGGTGGTGGTAGTGGGACGAGACATTTCCCTAGGTGTGCGGCCATGAGCGATTTCATCGACAGCATTGCTGGTGGCCTTCATGTTGGCAAACTCGTATGAACCTTCCTCTTGGAAATCATCGAAACCACCAACAAAACAGACGCGAGCTTTTCCTTCAACAATAGTCTCGTAACCAATATCGATGGATTCGACTGACGTAGCACAAGCTCCCACAGGAGTCTTGATTGGGCCAGTGGAGGAGATCAACAACATGTTGACCCAAGCACTCATGGTGTTAATGAAAGACTCTTGGAGGATATCCTTCTGGAGTGGTTTGTCCAAGAAGCGATCTTTGTACATTCCTCTGAGAGCCGTGGTACCACCAATACCGGATCCAATACAGTTACCTACTTCGGAGATGTGTACATACTGATAGAACTCATATGGATCAGTAATACCAGACGCCAATAGAGACTCGACAGTACAAACAAGGACGAACAAGGTCACGGGGTCAACTTGTGAGATTATATCATCCGGAATACCGTATTTTTTGGCATCCCATCCAGTCGGGATTTGACCTGCGACAAGTCTGTCGAAGCGAAGAGCCTTTGGAATGAGTAGTGTAGCACCCTTGCGCATGCGGACGAGATACTCTCCAGATTCTGGGATCTCAAAGATCTCAGCCTTGTCACCGTGCTCACGTTTGAATTCTTCTGCCGTCTCCTTGGAGGTCTCAAATGGTTCCAAGTCCTCCTCAATGACAACCTCTTGAAGCAATTGCTTCTTCTCAGGGTTATAACCATTGAAAAGTTCGGGTTCAATCAAACGGATACCGGAGTGTTCGAGAATGTACTTCTCGTATTTGCTCTTGATATCTTTATCATCAACTGGATCCCCAGTCTTGGCATCGACCCATCCTGCGTATGATTTGCCTTTGAGGCTACCATTGTGATTCTTGATGAGACCCATGATCCAGGCCATCTCAACACAGCCTTCCAAGGAGAATTGGCCGTACGCCTCCATCTCCCATCTAGTCCGAGAGTTACCCCATGGTCCAACCTCAGCAAAACCAGTAACTACAACGACCTTTTCGAGATCAACCATTCCCTTGAGGTTTTCATTAAGTGGAGCAACGTCCTTCTTCCAATCTGGTAATGGTGGAAAATCGTACTTGATGTTTGCTCGTGGTTCAATTGTGACCTTCTTGTAGAGCATCTCACTGTCCTCGCCATTGACAATCTTGTTCTCAATGGCGGTCTCCTTGGTGACAGCTTGTCGGACTTCGCTAGTCTCCATGATGTCTTTTCGGAGTTTGGTCATCAATTCCTTGAGGTTAGGGATGAATTGTAAACCACCGTTCAAATCAGCGAAGACTGGCTCAGATTGGCAGAGGTCAACAATGTTAGGAGCCATGAGACCCAACAAGTTGAAAGCCATTTCTTGCTGAGAGAATGTGCGTACACCGTAAGCTTCGACACCTTCTGCGACAATGTTGTTGCCAGACATGAGGCCAGTACCACGAGTCCATCCAATGACAGCTCCGCAAATGGTGAGGAAGTTACCCCAGCTTTCCGAGTGCCATCTGTTGAACAAAGTTTCCAATGCTAACTTGGATTCGGAGTAAAGACCATCGTTTCCAAAGGTACCGTGATTTGGAGAGAGCGGCAAGACGACTTGAGCAGGTCTAGTTTCGAATCCTCGCTCGAACTTCTGGGTCTTGACACAACCCAGAAGACGGAGCAGATTGGTCAACATGATACGGTGAGCAAGCTCTGATTTGGAGTCGATGCTATCAATTTCACGACCGTTCTCAGGAATGGCAGCAAATGGAATAACGTAGTCGAGGTCCCACCCAAGACCCTTCTTTGGATCGTAAATATAATCGATCAAAGCTTCAACATCTTGTTTGCTACCTTGGTTGAAGGGAACAACAATAAGTTGAGATCCCCGGGATCCATGACGAGCATACATGGATTGATAATACTCAGTAACTTGTCTGGAGAATCGACTGGTGGTCACAACAACCTTAGCGCCACCACTGATCAAGCCTTGCAAAACATCGGCACCAATCGAGCCAGCTCCGGCACCAGTCATCAAAGCATTCTTACCTTGGAAAGTGACACCAGATTTGGCAGCCTGCTCTAAGCCATCAAGGTAGAGGCCTGTAAGCTTCTTGCTGTATTCCCAACCATGCTCGTCCTTTCTCTTCAAGTGAAGGAATGGGATGGTCTCAACCTTTCCAGCCGTGGCATTGCCATTGGTCTTTCCGCCGTTCATTCTGACTCCGTTCTTTTTGCCGGATGAGGCCTTCTCTTTAGGAATGATCTGACCTTCGCTCATCGCTAAAGAGCGGATGACATCACCGTAAAGATTCTTGATCTGGAGTTGTGATGCCTTGGAGAGCTTGTGCTGCTGCTTGATAAGCTTGTAAATACGGCTGAGGTCGTTCTGGACCTTCGTTCGGTTTCCATATTCTGAAATCTTTCCTCCATCAGCCATTTCTCGCACATAGTGCTCAAGCTTTCGGACACTAGACCTGGGGATCTCGGCGTATTCCAGGTTGCCGCGAGCATCAATTGTTGTGTGTGGTCCGGTTGGTAATGCAACGTCCTTGTAAACAGGTGACTCGTTGAGTACATCTTTGCAATTGTCGAAGAGCGTCTGCCCGAGTTCTTTTGCGAGCTTGTAAGTCTCGCCACGCTCCGTTGGGCAGTTATCAATGTGGTATTGCATGAATTCGAGAAGGGTGGGATTGGATCTGTTCATGAGACGAATGCACTGGCTAACGATTTCTCGATCAACTGCTTGAAGTCGACCGAAAATGATATCGTAGTACATTGTCAAGGCATCTTGTCGAGCCCAATTCCAGGAAGAATCGTAAACTCTCGCCTTTAATGGGGTGAAGACGGGCTCAATACCTGAAGCGTAAAACTCCCCATGCTCGACGTTCCAGAGATCGAGTTGCGCTTGAAGCGCCTTTTCTGATTGTTGCGCACCAATGAACGCCTTGTCGCCAGCTCGGAGATCCATCTTGAGGTATCTAGCGAAAAGCTCAAGCTGCTGCTTGAAAAGTGCTCTCTGATCCTTGGTCAAAGCATCAAGGGCAGCGGGATCCATCATCATTCCACCGCCTGAACCACCTGCATCGGCACTGGCAGATACCGTTGAAAGGCTAATACCCGCATTTGCTGCATACTTTTGTGAAACGTCGTCGAGGAATGCCTTCGCATCGTTTTCAGATCCTAAACGTGCTGCTGGCTCCATTGTCAGAGCCAAAAGCAAGACACCATCTTGTCTACCAGATGCCAAACCCCATCGTGTTTCCAAGTATTTTCGTGCTGCGGTAATATTGAATCCACCAGGCATTTTTGAGGATATTAATCTCGCAACAAGGGATGATGATTGTTTTCCTAGTTGGCCATTGAAAGTTTGCTGCATCGAAGCTCCTAACTCGTCTAGAGGGGTATCTTCTGGTTTCTCAGGCGTTGATCCAAATTCTTTGCCCAAATCTCCCAATATTTCATTTTGAAGTGTAGATTTTCCTGTAAAAATCCCATAGTTAGCTTCTGTGACTCGAGCAACTGAAAAAAAGACAACTCTTACCTCCGACAAGATCTTTAATGGCCTTGGTCAAGGGAATTTCCAGAAGTGGTTTCTTGAGCTTTTGGGCAATCAGAGACCGCACAATATCTATGGCACCAACTGGGGCATCTGGAACTTGTGCGGCTGGACCTGCACTTGGTGGAGGGGCTGCTGCAACTTGTGCAGGTGCTGAACCAGAAGATGCTGTTGGTGCTGGTGTAGAATCACTTGGAGCAGCCGCGGGCTCATCCTCCACTGGGTCGACATCATAGTAAATCTCCTTGGCATCCTTGTTGTAGCATAAAATTTGACGTTGAATAGATTTTGCTGCATCGTAGGCTTCGTATTTAGAGGCGAGTGTCCGCTTGGCCATGGTACCAAGGGTGTCTGCAGGACCGATTTCGACGATTCTCTCGGTAGTCTTCTCATCTAAAATGACATCTTGTGTTTCAATCCATCTTACGGGAGATGCAAATTGATATGCCAAAAGCTCGACAAGGAGCGTATGGGCGAGCTCTTGCTCGACTTCGGGACGCATGGTGGAGGGTTGTGCGGGAGGAAAATTAAGCAGTATTCGAAGGGGGTATCATAAAAAGAATTTCTGCTGAGGGATTCTGAAAGTTGGTCAAACTGTCAAAGTCAGATTTCTGAATCCCAAGACAGTTCTTTCGTTTTCTATAAAAAAAAAAAGTAGTAAAGAAAAGGCTACCCTGAGAATTCCTCTAAAAGCCTATCTCTATCAAGGAATACAAAAGATATCGAGACTTTTCTTTTTCTAGATCAGCAAAACCAAATGACTGATTTGACCAGGGAAATGAAAATCAAATTGAGGGTTTGAGATTGAGGATGAATTCAATGAGCCAAATAAGAAGAGAGGGGGACCTTCTAATGTTTCTATTCTGGTGGAGCGGAGAAAAGACAAATAAGTCAAGTTGATTGTTAGAGAGAGGAGCTTTCTCGCACTCTCGCATTATTTGTCTAGGATTACAAGGGGAGCGATCTCAATGGTTGACAACTTTTTGGCCCTCCTCCCAACAGACGGGTGAGGATTGAGACTAGATATGAATTAGGTTTAGCTTGATCAGCTTATCCTTGCCAATAAATTTTCCCCCCTCAAAAGCACGGGTAAGCATTAAAACATCATCTCAACGACCTTTTTGGCCCAATACCAATGGTTCAGGAAGTACGGAGCGCAGAGTATATTCTGCTATCTATACAACCAGCTGTTACACACTTCTTATCCTTCCACATCCACATATACAAACCGATATCAAACGAGATCATAAGAGAGATGCTGTATGTACAGTACACTTCCGTACAGTTACCTCGTAGGTATTCATTCATATTGAAAGGTCGGCACATTCCCCCCCCTCCCCCCCTTCCCGTTGGACCCCTTGATTTGATTGTATGCATACAGCAGGGTTAAAAGTACAAACAAACCCTGCCTTCAAGGTCATCGATCCGGCTTGTCCAGGATACTATAAAGTTGTAATTCATCAGAATTATCGGAATCATCACTGATCACTTCAGCCCTCTTTTCACTTCCATGAATGTTCTCATCGGACCAAGGTTAGACCGTTTCATATACTCATTGATTAGTGATATTGTTATAGCTAGAGAGACCTCATTGATTAGTGATATTGTTCTAGATAGAGAGACCTCATCTGTATCGTATAAAAAATATCCCAATATCAAGCAGAATCGGTGTAATAATCATCCGCACCGGGATTTGATAAATGTCAAGACTAGATACCGGTATGGATCAAATATCGAGATTAACTTCCCATCAAAAGAATGTCATGCCATGTATTTGGAATGTTGTAAGCAAATATATTGACATTCCTACCCAACAAATGATGACTACAACACTGTATCCTTCTTGGAGGAGTGCAGAATCCTCTTTGGGATCAAGACCCTTTGAATTTTGATTTCCCCGATAAGCTATGGTGCCACGAAGATGAGGGACTAGCAAACATTGGATACCTACTAGATGAGGTACTAGATGAGGTACTAGATGACTTACTAGATGACCTGCTAGATGACCTGCTAGATGACCTGCTAGATGACCTGCTAGATGACCTACTAGCAGAGCATATCTTTGAATCCAGCCTTTCCCGTACCTTTCTAAATTTTGCTAATGGGAGGTTTACTTTAGTATCATGCTATAGTCAACTTTCTGTTTTGCTACGAGTACTTCCGTAAGGTATGCTATATCTGAGGTCGTGTTACAAGTGACGTTCATGCAAAGATAACGAAACGGGACCAAAAAAGGCTGACAAACTAACTAATTGACTTCCTGACTGATTGACCAGGACCCTTGGATGCATTTTCAACCCCCCTCCTTACGAGGCTAAGCCTGGTGCCCCAACAAATCTCTAACTAAATTGGGTCTATTCCCCCCCTGCACGGGTGAATGAGTTTTTGGCGTTACGTTGAGAACTTGAGAGCAAAAGCTTTGGTAGAAAGAGCTTTCCAGTTTTAGTACAACAAATAACGAAGGAAACTCAGAAATTCCCTTTTCTTTCTCAAAATATAAAATCTCAAAAAGGCAGAAGCAGAACCTAATGCAGATTGCTATCTTCTGCTGAAACCCTTTGATATTCCTGTTCATCTGTTCATATCTCGTCCCTCGTCCCTCATTTCTCATCTCTCATCTCTCATCCCTCACCCCTCATCCCTCATCCCTCATCCCTCACATCTCACATCTCACTCCTTCAATTAATAAATTCTATCCCACCTACATATTTGTTAGAATAAAACACTGTCTGTACCTTTTTACACTACACCACATCAAATCCCTTTCCTCCTGCTCTTCATTGAGTTCCTGGAGTCCCGAGAAAATTGTAAGTACCACCATCTGATAATCTAATTAATGCCTAGTCTGAAATTGCAAGTTTCACTGAGAGCCCTTGACTGATTTCTGCAAAACTAGCTAGAAGACAAATTCATAACTTCTACACAATCTACCACTTGCCATCATGTACGGTACTGCTACCGGCCCTCAAACGGGCGTCTCAACACCACGATCTTCATCATCTCTGCGACCACTCGTCCTCTCACATGGCTCATTAGAGCATTCATTTTTGATACCCACAAATATTCATTTCCAAGCCTCCCAGATCAAAGACCGTTTTCTTGCTTCCCTTCCTGAGCCCACAGACGAACTCGCACAAGATGATGAGCCTTCATCCGTGGCTGAACTTGTTGCTAGATATCTAGGATTTGTAGCGCAAGAAGTCGATGAGGGAGAAGATGATGCGCAAGGATCATACGAAGAAGTCTTGAAACTCGTTTTGAACGAATTCGAACGTGGTTTCTTGAGAGGCAATGAAGCTCACGCTTTGGTTGCTACTCTTCCTGGGATTGATGCAAAGAAACTCAAAGTGGTCGAATCCTACTACGCTGCGCGTGCGGCAAGCAACAGGCCCATCCGCCCTCATGAATCAGCATTGTTTAGAGCAGCCAGCGACGAAGAAGCCAAGATTTATAATATTTTTGGTGGGCAAGGAAATATTGAAGAATACTTTGATGAGCTTCGAGAATTGTACAACACATATGCAGTCTTTGTGGAGGATTTAATCACTGAATCTGCTGAACTGTTGCAGAGTCTGTCAAAAGACCCCAGAGCCGAGAAATTATACCCAAAGGGCTTGGACATCATGACCTGGCTTCACGACGCTGAGTCAACTCCAGATATCGACTATTTGGTTTCTGCGCCAGTCAGTTTCCCATTGATTGGGTTGGTCCAGCTTTGTCATTATGCTGTAACCTGCAGGGTTCTGGGGCTCACTCCTGGGCAATTCAGAGAAAGGATTAGTGGAGCAACTGGTCACTCTCAAGGTATTGTTTTAGCCGCTGCTACTGCTGCTGCAGACTCTTGGGAATCGTTCGATAAAGTCGCAATTTCAGCCCTTACAATTTTGTTCTGGATTGGATCCAGGAGTCAACAAACATTCCCGAGAACTTCCCTGGCACCCAATATCCTCCAGGATTCCGTGGACCATGGTGAAGGAATACCCACGCCTATGTTGAGCATTCGCGATTTATCACAGGCTCAGGTCCAAGAACACATCGACAAGACCAACAAATACCTTCCAGAGGATAGACAAATTGCCATCTCTCTTATTAACAGTGCCAGAAATATGGTTGTCTCAGGACCTCCAATTTCCTTATACGGTCTTAACCTCCAACTGCGTAAAGTCAAGGCTCCAACCGGTCTTGACCAAACTCGAATCCCATTCACAGAGCGCAAAGTTAGATTTGTAAACAGATTCTTGCCAATCACATCTCCCTTCCACAGCAAATATCTTGCTGAAGCCACAACTCATATCAATGAAGACCTAAAGGATGTTGAGATTGATAGCAAAGCATTGGGTATTCCCGTTTATGACACCAATACTGGAAAGGACATTCGGGATGATGTTCAGGGCAATATCGTGCCAGCTTTGGTACGTTTGATTACCCATGACACAGTTGAATGGGAAAAGGCCACAGTTTTCCCAAATGCAACTCACGTCCTTGATTTTGGTCCTGGTGGTGTGTCTGGCCTTGGCGTCTTGACCAGCCGCAACAAGGATGGAACCGGTGTTCGTGTTATCTTGGCTGGCGCAGTCAGTGGTACCGTTCCCGAGGTCGGTTACAAACCCGAGCTTTTCGACCGTGATGAAGAACATGCAGTTAAATATGCCGTTGATTGGGTAAAGGAGCATGGTCCAAAATTGGTCAAGACCTCAAGCGGTCAGACATTCGTGGACACAAAGATGAGTCGAATCTTGGGAGTTCCTCCTGTCATGGTTGCTGGTATGACACCATGTACTGTTCCTTGGGATTTCGTGGCTGCAACTATGAACGCAGGATACCAAATTGAGTTGGCTGGGGGTGGATACTACAATGCCAAGACTATGACCGAAGCGTTGAGGAAGATTGAGAATGCCATTCCGGCCGGTCGTGGTATTACTGTCAACCTTATCTACGTCAACCCGCGTGCTATGCAATGGCAAATTCCGCTCCTTGGACAGCTGCGTGCAGAAGGTGTACCAATCGAAGGTCTAACAATTGGTGCTGGTGTACCATCCATTGAAGTTGCACAGGAATACATTGAAACCCTTGGCTTAAAACATATCGCGTTCAAGCCAGGATCCATGGAGGCCATTCAAGCTGTTATTAACATCGCATATGCCAACCCAACTTTCCCAGTGATTCTTCAATGGACTGGAGGACGTGGAGGTGGACACCACTCCTTTGAGGATTTCCATCAACCAATTCTTTCCATGTACTCACGTATCCGAAGACAAGAGAATGTTCTCTTGGTCGCAGGTAGCGGCTTCGGCGGCGCAGAAGATACTTATCCTTACCTCACTGGTGACTGGTCAAAGAACTATGGCTATCCACCAATGCCATTTGATGGATGTCTCTTTGGTAGTCGCGTCATGACAGCTAAGGAAGCATATACTAGCAAAAATGCTAAGAAAGCCATCACTGAAGCCGAAGGTCTTGATGATGCCGCATGGGAGAAGACGTACAAGGGTCCTGCCGGTGGTGTTATCACTGTCCGATCTGAGATGGGTGAGCCAATTCACAAATTGGCGACTCGTGGTGTCAAGTTCTGGGCTGAGATGGATGCCAAGATCTTTAGTTTGCCAAAGGAGAAGCGAGTACCTGAATTAAAGAAGAACCGCGATTACATCATCAGGAAGTTGAACGATGACTTCCAAAAGGTGTGGTTTGGGCGAAACAAAGCCGGAGAAACTGTTGATCTTGAGGATATGACATATGGCGAAGTTGTTCGTAGAATGGTGGATTTGATGTATGTGAAGCACGAGTCTCGCTGGATCGACAAATCATACATTAAGCTCACTGGTGACTTCATTCGCCGTGTTGAGGAGCGTTTCACAACTGGTCAAGGAAAGCCATCCATGCTCCAAAGCTACACAGATTTGGAAGATCCATACCCAACTGTGGAAACGGTCCTAGCTGCTTACCCAGAGTCTGAGAAACAACTTATCAATGCCCAAGATGTGCAACACTTCCTCATGCTTTGCCAACGTAGAGGTCAGAAGCCAACTACCTTTGTGCCATCACTTGATGAAAACTTTGAATTCTTCTTCAAGAAGGATTCTCTTTGGCAATCCGAGGATCTCGAGGCTGTCATCGGGCAGGATGTCGGCAGAACTTGTATCTTGCAAGGACCAATGGCTGTCAAATACTCGAAGGTTGTAGATGAGCCAATCAAAGAAATCCTCGACGGTGTTCATAACTCACACATCAAGTATTTGACTCGAGATATCTACGGTGGAGATGAAGCCTCCATTCCGGTGCTTGAATACTTCGGCGGCAAGCTCATTGAGACTGAGGAAGATGTCGACGTAGAAGGTCTCACAATTTCGGAGGATGCCGAGAAGACCACTTACCGATTGTCATACTCCCCCACCGCTGTTCTCCCATCTCTCGAAGCTTGGCTCTCGTTGCTTGCGGGCCGCAAGAGATCTTGGAGACATGCTCTCTTCACTTCAGAAGTATTTGTCCAAGGACAAAAATTCCAAACAAATCCAATGAAGCGAATCTTTTCTCCTGTGAAAGGACTTTTTGTTGAGATCACTCATCCTAATGATCCTTCAAAGACCGTAATCACGGTCAAGGAGCAACCCAGACCAAACCACTACCTTACTGTTATTGATGTGAAATTGGTTGGCAAGAACGAGATCTTGGTCAACATGATCAAGGACACCACTGCAGTCGGGAAGCCGGTGTCTCTTCCACTGAAGTTCACGTACCACCCTGAGGCTGGTTACGCTCCAATACGCGAAGTCATGGAGGATAGAAATGACCGTATCAAGGAATTTTACTGGAGAGCCTGGTTTGGTGATGAGACTCTTGACCTCGACGCCTCGGTCACTGGCATCTTCAATGGTGGTAAGGCTACCATCACCAGTGAAGCTATCAATGACTTTGTTCATGCTGTCGGCAACACTGGGGAAGCTTTTGTTGATCGTCCTGGTAAGGAGGTCTTCGCTCCTATGGATTTTGCTATAGTCGTTGGATGGAAAGCTATCACCAAGCCAATCTTCCCTAGAACAATTGACGGTGATCTTCTGAAGCTTGTGCATCTTTCTAACGGGTTCCGTATGATTCCTGGAGCCGAGCCACTGAAGAAGGGTGATAAAGTTGAGACTACAGCTCAGATCAATGCTGTTCTCAATCAAGATTCGGGTAAAATGGTCGAGGTATGCGGTACTATCACCAGAGAAGGACTCCCAGTAATGGAGGTTACTTCACAATTCTTGTACAGAGGTGCATATACCGATTTTGAGAACACCTTCCAGCGTAAGGTTGAGACACCTATGCAAATTCATCTCGCTACCTCGAAGGACGTCGCTGTCTTGAGATCTAAGGAGTGGTTCGACTTAGACGAGCCAGGTCACGAGTTACTTGGTCAAACCTTGACTTTCCGTCTTGAAAGTCTGGTCCGCTTCAAGAACAAGACCGTTTTCTCAAGTGTTGAGACCAGTGGTCAAGTTCTGTTGGAGCTTCCAACCAAGGAGATAATTCAAGTTGCCAGTGTTCAGTACGGGGCTGGTGTCTCACACGGTAACCCTGTCATTGATTACCTTGAACGTCATGGATCTTCAATTGAACAACCCATCAACTTTGAGAACCCCATTCCTCTCAATGGCAAGACTCCACTCTCTCTCAGAGCACCAACATCCAACGAGACGTACGCTCGTGTTTCGGGTGATTTCAACCCTATTCACGTTTCTCGTGTCTTCTCTAGCTACGCAAACTTGCCTGGTACTATCACTCATGGTATGTACTCCAGTGCAGCTGTCCGCAGCTTGGTTGAGACTTGGGCTGCAGAGAATCATGTTGGCCGTGTTCGCAGCTTCCATGCTCAATTGACTGGTATGGTTCTTCCAAACGATGATATCGAAGTCAAGTTACAGCATGTCGGTATGGTTGCTGGTCGTAAGATCATCAAGGTTGAAGCCAGCAATAAGGAGACTGAAGATAAGGTCTTACTTGGAGAGGCCGAGGTCGAACAACCAGTCTCAGCATACGTCTTCACTGGTCAAGGTTCTCAAGAGCAAGGTATGGGTATGGAGTTGTATGCTAGCAGCCCTGTTGCCAAGGAAGTGTGGGACCGTGCTGACAAGCACTTCATGGACAACTATGGTAAGTTTCTCAAGCTCTTCCTTTCATTATCATTTCTAACAATATTAGGTTTCGCCATCACCAATATTGTCAAGAACAACCCTAAAGAGCTCACCATTCACTTTGGTGGTCCTCGTGGTAAGGCAATTCGTCAAAATTATATGTCTATGACTTTCGAAACTGTTGGTGCCGATGGTTCTATCAAATCCGAGAAGATGTTCAAGGAAGTCGACGAACGCACAACATCCTACACCTACAGATCACCCACTGGTCTTCTTTCCGCCACTCAATTCACGCAACCTGCCTTGACATTGATGGAGAAGGCAAGTTTCGAAGATATGCGCTCCAAGGGTCTTGTCCAACGTGACAGCAGTTTCGCCGGTCACTCTCTTGGAGAATACTCTGCTCTTGCTGCTTTGGCAGATGTCATGCCAATCGAAAGTTTAGTCTCTGTCGTTTTCTACAGAGGTTTGACTATGCAAGTCGCTGTCGAGCGTGATGCTTCTGGACGATCCAATTACTCTATGTGCGCTGTCAACCCTAGCAGAATCTCTAAGACCTTTAACGAAGAAGCTCTTCAATATGTTGTTGTAAACATTGCTGAAGAAACTAGCTGGTTATTGGAAATTGTCAACTACAACATCGCCAACATGCAATACGTATGCGCTGGTGATCTTCGAGCTCTTGATACCCTCACTGGTGTCACCAACTACTTGAAAGCTCAGAGAATCGATATACAAGAGCTCATGCAAACTTTGAGTCTCGATGATGTCAAAGCACATCTCGTTGAAATCATCCGCGAATGTGCCAAACAAACAGAAGCCAAGCCCAAACCCCTCGATCTTCAAAGGGGGTTCGCTACAATCCCTCTCAAGGGTATCGATGTACCTTTCCACTCGACATTCTTGAGAAGTGGTGTCAAACCATTCAGAAGTTTCTTGCTTAAGAAGATTAATAAGACAACTATCGATCCTAGCAAGTTGATTGGAAAATATATTCCTAACGTTACTGCTAGACCTTTCGAATTGACTAAGGAATACTTTGAAGATGTTTATCGTCTGACTAATAGTCCAAAAATCGGAAATGTATTGGCAAACTGGCACAAATATCAAGATGGGTATGAAGAGTCTAGTGGTGATGAAGTGGAGGTTGAGGCAAATGGTGTTAATGGTACGCATTAGATGTTTTGGGGATTAGATGGGAGACACAAACAATGAGATGAGATGATGGATGGGTATTGATTCAAGCTTGGCTTTGCGGGCGTCGGGGATTCTATAAACGCGCATATGCTTGCATGATAGATGAAAAAAATGGATCATCTCACTTAGATTAGATGATAGATGGATCGATCGTTCGCAGGTTAGATGGTAGTCAGTTTATGGTTATAGCACTTGTAAAAAAATTCTTGTTACGTTTTGATTTTGATACTCAAAATGGTGATGATCATAATACTATTATAAAGTATACTACTTCTCGCTCTATCTTCCCTTCGTACTACTACTGTGGACAAATATCGATAGACTGATTAAACTGTGACTTTTATAAATCAAACACTACCCCCCCACGGCGCAATTTGCTGCTATTCACCGATTGTTTTTACTTGTTTGTTTGTTTGTTTGTTTGTTTGTTCATTTATTTATTTCTACTCTATTAAATCTCTCTTATTTTATACTTATAAAGTTTTTTATAAATCCTTCCTTTATTTATTGAATATTAGATAATAAAATAAAATAAAATAAAATATATAATTTATTATTTGATTTTTCTATTTATATTAATTATAATCTATTTGTACTTTATCCACTAGTGAAATAAATGATCTTGTTCACACTATTTTACTCATATCGTTTCATCCATTCATCCTTTCTGTCTTATTTGTCTTATTTGTCTTATTGATCTTATCTTATCTTATCCAGAAGTATCCAAAAAATATGCTCTGGTATACTTTGATATGATCTCCGATCTCCGATCTACTGTGGTGATGACTCATTTTTGATGTCTTTCTTTATTCGTACGTCATACATCATCATTATCGGTATCGTTGTCTTCTATCTTCTATCCACCACGCCTCTCCCTCACACCCCCGATTCTCCTTCTACATACCCTCCTTCCCCTTCCCCTTCGCCCCCTCCTCGACCCTCATAACATCCGGCACCTGCACCCCCTCCACCCCAACCCCAAACCCCCTATACCCATCACTAACAACGCGGACATCAAACACCCTCCCATCCTCCACATTTCCCTCCTCCCCCTCTCCTACCCCCGGAAATTTAATCGTTGCTTTTGCTGTCGGTTTAACTCCTATACCTATTATACCGTTGTTTTGTTTTGGTTCTTCCGAACCACCGTTTCCATCTTGAGCATTTTTGCCTTTGGCTTTAGGTGCGCTCCATCCCAATCTTTTGATGGCGATGACTTCGTCACTTCCTTTCTTGCATAGAATTACAAAGTAGCCTTCGTTTTGGCTTTTGGGGAATCGAGGGGCGTACATTTTCCCTTCTTTGTCTGCTAATCCATTGAGTCTCTTGATAACCACATCCATTTTTAACGCCGTAACATTTTGAACTTCGATTTTCAAGTTCGGTATCATATTCGCGGCTTTATCAAATGCTTGTATATTTCTATTTGGAATCTGCAATGCTGGTTTGAGATTTTGATATGCGTTTTGAGGTAGTGCTGAGAATTGTTGGAGTGTGGTTGGAATTTCTTGTTTTTGTTTTTCTTTTCCTGTGGCAGATTTGAAATCGGGGGGTATACCCGGGAAAATAGATAGAGCGTAGTCTTCTGGCCAACGGGCGGATTTGATGCATTGTAGTAGAGTAATCATTTGCATAACGCTTGAGAGATATCCTAGCTCGGTGAGGACATCAATGCTGGCTTGGATAATACGGATAGCTTGATCTAATACACTCGTTTGATCACCCACGTAATCGGAGATGGGTAAGTCGATTCTACTCATGTGGGCTTGCAAAAGTAAAAATGCTTTAACATGAGGATCCCACATGGGGAGACCATTGAAATGAGCTGCGTCTGCTGGTAGAGGTAGATTCTTGGAGAGTTCAATGTTAATGAGATCTTCGTTGTGGCGGACAGGAAGCTCGTCGTATTCGGTTGCCGAAGACATCCATGAAAGTACGTCACGGAATGAAGCGTTTGGTTTGGCATGAGTGACGAGGTGGCGGATAGTTTTATGGGAGAGGTAGTAGTAGGACATGATTTTTCCAAGGGGAGTGGAATCGATGTTGCCGTTGGGATAGATTTCGAGACATTTGGATGCGGCGAGTTCCTCTAGAGATTTATCGACCATAGAAATCATGTAGTCATTGGCCATTTGTTGAGCTGCGATAGTGTTATGTTCTTCGGCTGAAATTTCAAGACCATAATATGAAGGATTTTTGTGGAGACGTCGGAAAAAGAATGTCCAAGTAAGATAGTCTAAGGCGTCTTGTTTGGTAGTAATCGTCTCTGCCGATACTTCAGCTCCAAGATGGTTGTCTAGGACGTTATGAAGAGATGATTCTACTGGGAAACCCGTATGTAAGAAGTGCTTGTAAAATGCTTTCTTTGAATCTTGAGTGAAGATACGAGCAATTCCAGAAGTATCGAATTGAGGACGCCCAGCACGACCTAGCATTTGCAGAACATCCGTCAAGTCCATATCTTTATAACCTTCAATCTTAGCATCGAAGAATTGGGTACCCTTTACGACAACCAAATGGGCTGGAAGGTTGACACCCCATGCGAGAGTGGAGGTTGCAACGAGGATCTGAATCTTGTTGTTGGCAAATAGTTCTTCGGCCAATGAACGATCGGATTCAATCAAACCAGCATGATGTAGGCCAATACCGAAACTCAAAGCCTCCTTCAAAGCATCATCCTTCACTCGGGCAAGATTCAATTGAAGGTCATCCTCAGACATCTTAACGAATCGACGAGGATTATCTTCCATACCACAGAAATTAATCAAATCTTTGGCTGTTAAGCGTGTCTGTCTTCTAGAAGCAACAAAGACAATCACTGGTTTGTCTGGACTGTGGGTCTTGATTGCAAGGAAAGTTGGTCTATTCATAGACTGCATTAGAGGACAAAAGCCTCGAACTTCTGGGAAACCATCGATGAAAATTTCCAATGGAACAGGTCGAACGGAATGTCTGAAATTAAATAGACCTTCCTTGACACCCAGCCAATTCCCTAAGTCCATAGCGTTGGCGCATGCAGTCGACATACCCATGAGTCTGACCGAGTTATTGGTTTGAGTTGCAATATAATTCATACGAGAAACAATAATCTCCAAAATAGGACCACGATCTCCACCAAGCAAATGGATTTCATCAATGATGACCAAACTGACTTGCCTTACATAACCTCTAGTGGTCCACGAACGACTAATACCATCCCACTTTTCTGGAGTAGTGATAATGATGTCAGCATCTCGAATAGTTCGTGTATCAGGTGTATTGTCACCAGTTAACTCAACCAATTTTAAGCCCATCTGTTTAGTTAATCGAGCTCCCCAGTCTTTAACTCGTTCCCGCACAAGTGCTTTCATGGGAGCGATGTAGACGACCTTAGAGCCAGGATTTTCTCGAAATGCCCACCACATGGCCAACTCACAAGCAATAGTTTTACCAGATCCGGTCGGTGATCCGAGAAGTACGTTCGCCGGTGTGTGGTACAAAGTGTGAAAGATTTGGGTTTGCATAGGATTGAAGAATTGGAAGCGCTTGCCATAAATCTCTTCCAAAGCCGGGTTCTTGAGAGCGGTAATGGGCAGAGGTTGTAGATTTAACAGATCAGTATAAACACTCTCGGTGTCAGGTCTGATTAAATGTTGAAAAGAAATCGGATACACTGTTTCTGCACCCAGCCATCTGTCGGAAACTGCTCTCACATAGATCTGTGTAGGTAGTGGATCCGATAATGGAATAGTGAAGCTGAGTTCATGGTCGTCATATAACTTCTTTCGATTAAGAATGAAAAACTCATGATGGAAAATTTCAGAAGTTTCTGAGTTCTCAACCCAAATCCAGTAACTTTCTGATGTACCATTATGGCGATCGTTCCATTTAAATTCAGGGGTGAGATAAAGACGAATTCTCAAAACATCTCTATTAAGAGGCGCAATCTCGGCTTCGACGCTGAGCGTGGGAAAGTTGTCGAGAATCCTCGAGATTGTCTTTCCAGCACCAGGATTATGTACCATAGCACCGATTTCGGCTGCATCCATCTCTTTAAGGGTTTCAACGGAAAGATTTTCCTTATCATCAAGCTGTTTTAGAATTGGCTGGGCGAGCTCGAACTGATGAAGAGGATGTTGAAATGGCCAGATTCTCTTCTCAATAGACTTGCATAGTGACAGAAGCACGAGACATTGGTGGCCCCAACGACGATTGAGAGCAATCATGAATAACGCACGACATATTCTAGCAGATTGCTGAGCAACATAGTTCGAGTCATTAGCAAGAGCAAAATCCTCAAGCTTCGCTCGAGATATGTAAGATTGTAAGAGAATATTCGTCTTAGCGTGTGAGGAGTCAGTTCCACCCTTTACTTGACAAGGAGAAAAGTCCTCTCTTAAACTGGTGAGCTCCTTTGACTCGCTATCTCTTGATTGAATCTGATCAAATTCTCCACTCATAGCAATCATAGTGAGAACATCAGCTTCAGATGATTGAGGTTGCATCATGGTGTTGAATATCTGAATACTGGTATGCAGGACGTAAAATTGACTAGCAATACGTCCGACATCCTTACTTCTAAGCTCCTCGGTCGTTTCATTAAAGATAATCATTTGGCTCTGCTGAAGCGTCTTTGCTGCCTGAATACATAATTGTCGCCGACGCTGTACCAAGTTCGGATCCTCGCGAGCCTCAGCCCAGTCAATACCATAAGTCAAAGGATCTCTCTTCATTCGGACGAACAAATAGGAGTATCCGAGCCATGTAACTGCTTCAGGAATTGATGTAACTGTTCCCAAGCCAATTTCGGCATTTAGATTGTCAACAAGATGCTTAGAGAATCGAGATTCGATGGGAACTTGCGATGTCACAGCTTGGAGATAATGATCGAGTTTATCTGCTGTTGTACAAATCATGCCAATACCAGTATCTTGAAACTGTGGTCTACCGGCACGACCGAAGATCTGAAGAACGTCCAAGATCCCTAGGTCAATGAATTTACCATCTTGGGCACTGTAAACCTGTGTACCTTTGATGACTACTGCCGCAGCTGGTAAATTGACACCCCATGCCAAGGTAGCAGTACAGCAAAGGACTTTGAGAACGCCACTTCCAAATAGCCTCTCCATGAGGTTTCTGTCGGAACGAGCCATACCTGCATGGTGGATGCCGATACCTTTTGGTAGTAGCTCTCGAAGTTCGCGACCTCGTGAGCTCTTCATATCCTTCACAGCTGCTTCATACTGAGGGTGATTAGAAGGATCGAACAAATCTATGCAGACTTGCTCTATAGCTTTTTCATACAACATCTTAGCGGTATTGAAAGTGTCCTTTCTTGAATGAACAAATACCATGACTTGGTGGTTTTGTTCCAACATATCTCGGACTTTCTCGAACGCGGTTGTATCGATGTTTTCTCGAGACTGTCGGGTTCCAGCTTTTCCTTTGACACCAATGAAGTGCTGCTCGAGAGGTACAGGTCTGAAGCTAGCGTCGAAGTAAAAGAGACCTGCATAGCGATTGACTTTAAGGAAGTCGGCCACGTCGATGTAGTTTGGAAGCGTGGCAGACAGTCCGACAATGCGAATAAGAGATTGGGTGCTCTCAACTTGACGTTCAGTACGTGCAACCAAAGATTCTAGGACAGCACCTCTGTCATCATGAAGCATGTGAACTTCATCAATAATCAGAAGTCGAACCTTCTGAACCAACTCTGTATCACCGGTGCCTTTTCGAGTGACTACGTCCCATTTTTCAGGAGTTGTGACGATGATTTGCGTTTGAACAATTTCCTTCTTGGTAAGATGCATATCACCAGTAAATTCGCGAACTTGTATACCCAGCCAAGCTAGACGACTACCTAGCTTTTGTGTAATTTCGGCTGCCAAGGCTTTCATTGGGGCAACATAAACAATCTTGAAGTCTTCAAAATTGACCACAAAGTCGGAGGAATCAGGGTTCTCTGATGGATGTGGTGAAACATTTTCTCCGATAGCGTGAAGTATCGTAAGCATTGCTGCATCGGTTTTACCAGCACCAGTGGGAGCACAAATCAGCATGTTTTCGCTAGTTTTATAAGCCACTGGATAGACCAGGCTTTGCATCCGGTTGAGAGACTTGTAACCCTTGAACGTTTTCTTGCAAAGGCCGTCCAATTCAGAAATTTCGACTAGTCTTCGACCTGCGCCCAGTGTTCCAACCTTCCCAGCAGGAACAGTATACTCTGAATATCTTTCGTGTTCTGTTCTCTCACTGCCCATTGGCAAAGCATACTTCTTTCCTCTCGAGTCCAGGATATTACCTGCATGATGCGTTTTATACACATGAGGATACCTCTCTTCGTCCCGATTGAGGGCAGGTCCTAACGCAGCATGCTTATGCTCATAATCTCTTTGCCTTAAAGCAGCTTCTCGTTCCTTTCTAGTCTGTAACTTTCCAGTAAAAATACCATCATCTCTTGTCTCGACAGAACGTGAGGCGACAGTGATATCCTTCCTGTGAGAAATAACCTCAATAGCAAAGTCAATATCGTCAAAGCCAATCATGTCAATCAAAGTAGACTGAAGCTCTTCTTCTCCACTATCAGAAGCCAAGATTGCCATAATTTGTTCCTGGAGGTCGTTTCCTGAAAGTCCCTGCTTCCTCTGAGCAATATCCATACATTTGCTCTTCAACCATTGAGGTCCATGGCTGCTTGCGCCAGCGGAATCCGAGAGACTAGGAAATTCATCGTTGATATCGCTGCTGGAAAAATCGTCATCTTCATCACTAATGAAGTCCCAAACATCTTCCCCACTATTCCCAGAGGTAAATTCCTCATCGTCGTCGAAATCGACGTCGATATCATATGATTTAGTTTCACCGTTTGTCGATTTCGGGGGCAAATTCAACTCCGCCAAGGCATTTTTCATAGCAGCAAGTTGGGCTTGCCATTGTACCTCAGCTGAATCCAGCGTTGAAGGAGACATAATTTCTGTAAACCTTTGTCAACTTTTCCAGAAATCTTGTCTTGACTGTCGATTAGTTTTAGATGTCACAAAATGTAAATAAAGCTATGTAGCTGACTCTCGAGTAATCAGTGGGGCATTCGGGCATAAGAACTTCCGGCGTCATAAACCCCCCATGTGATTGTACAACCCAGAATTGTACAGCCCGAGTTTCAACATCAGGAACAAAGCAAAGCCACAACCTACAAATCTACACCTATTTTTGTCATCGAAATTCCAAGGACCACTACAGCCCACAGACATTCGCAAAATGAAGTTGCATTACATTGGAGTTCGTTCGCAGATCCAACTATGACGATATTATCAGGCTGACCGCTATCAGATAATCAAGAACTCGGAGGCGCCATCCCACGAGCTTTGTTGCGTGAAAGAGTTAAGCGCATATGGTCGATTCACAAGGGCGAGGTTAGATCAATCCTATGATGCTCTTTGGGGGAGTTTGACTAATGAGATTGATGCACAGTTATGGCGAATTCATGACGGTTTTTAGTAAGACAGTCGCTGAACGAACAAAACCTGGCCAAAGGCAAGATATTGAACAAGATAGTAAATCGCCTTCCTAATCCGACAACACTCCCAAACTAATATTTGCAGGCAACACATTCCATGCCTATGGACGTACCGAAGGTGTCTGTGGCATAATAATTTCCGACCATGAATACCCAGCCCTCGTCGCCCATCAACTTCTCTCCAAAGTCGTCGACGAGTTCCTAAACGCACATCCACGGTCAGAATGGGCTGATTCAAACCCCACCCTCTCATTCCCTCAATTAAACGACTATATCGTGAAATATCAAGACCCGCAACAGGCAGATAGTATCATGAAGATCCAGAAGGAATTGGACGAAACGAAGATTGTGTTGCACAAGACTATTGAGAGTGTTCTAGAGAGAGGCGAGAAGATTGATACCTTGGTGGCAAAGAGTGATGGCTTGAGTGCGCAGAGCAAGATGTTTTATAGTGAGTTTATTAGGATAAAATAAGAGTCGACGAGAAGGCATTTACTAATTCACAAATAGCACAAGCAAAGAAGCAGAATTCATGCTGCGTGGTTATGTAAATGGATATATTTGGTTGGCTATGGCGTTCTCGTCTTTTTTGATAGCATTCTCGCAGGCAACGTTTCGATTGGAGAATGTGAATTGCAGTTCGAGGTTGGGAATATTGGTGTCAACGTGGCTTAAGGCAACGTCTTAATACTTCAATGGTACAAATATAAATCTTTGGCGGTCTTCAATATCTCTTGACCTTTCGTTGGCGAATTATAAAGGAGCATGTGCTCTACTTTACAACCTGCCGTCTAGTCTATACCTCAATGGAAGCACGAATGCATGCCATTCCCATGCTCCCTTTTCATATACAATCTAGACCTTCGCAACAGCGTCAGAATTTAGCCCTGTTCCTGCTCACCTCGTAACATCGTGTACATTTCCATGTTCTTTCATAGCTCTTATAGGGTTTCGTGTGTATCTCCCTGCCTCTTCCCTTCAAACAGGCAACTCTGCCCCTCTCATTGCAACCCCACTCCTATCAACCATGGCTCCAATGTATGGGCCAATAACCGGTATGTTCCTCGCGAATCCAGCTATAGTCCCTAGGAAGTCGCCAAACAAGATAAATATGCCGTATAATTCCACCAGAAATCCCGTAAAAGGCCACCTCATAAGGATGAGTGCAAGCCCAGCGAAGAAAGCTCCGGTTCCTTTAAGCTTTTGTTTTCGCGCAAAGAACATCATCGTCTTTTGAGGTCCGATTATAATGGTTAACCCGATTAAAAAGAGAATCTATATCGATATACTGTAAGCTTGGAAACTCCCTTTCCAGCTTTGGAGGACACCGAGGCACGCACATTTCCCATCGCGAGCCTGAACGTTTATTAGTATCACCTTCCTTGAATCTTGCTGCAGAGGTCAAATCGTACATAGCTCTATCAAAAAACATCATGACACCACCGATCAGGAAGAAACCGCCTTTCATGACCTTATTAGCTATGCTAAATTCGAGGCACATACCATGACATTGTACCTACCACCTGAACAGAAGGCCACCCCAATTTCTATACAAGGCATCTATTAGCATACATCCTGTTAAATAGCGTAGCATGTTCTGAACAAGACTAATTTCACCCGGCGCAAAGTAGTCCGGAGCCATCAGTTTGGAATTAGTACTTACTCTGGGAATCTGATAACCACATAGAAGGCATTTTGAATATCTTGCTAACCGCCAATTAGGAATTTGCGAGTATATTTGGGTGCTTTTAAAAAGCCTTCTCGTAATACTTTAAGAACTGGTGACGGAAAGTAAGAAGAGCTGTCCTTACTGCTCTTTTTTGGAGTTTACTGAAAGAACGAGGCTTGGGCGCGTCCGTGCTCAGGACTTGAAATTAGCGTCATATGCGGACCACAAAAGCTTAAATATAAATTTTACTCGATGTTCTCGAACCCTATGTTGATAGACACTTTTACGCCAAAACTTTCGATTGATTGTGTCAATTGAGAATCACAATGGATTGAGTGAACCAGAATACTCAAGTTAAAATATGAGATGATGCTGAGGCCAATTTGCCTCCCAGTAGGATTCGAACTGGAATGCAAAAGAAAGGACTTTTTCATCTTAAGCTATCGAACACTTGCATTAGGTAAAGTATTATGATTGCCACGACGAACCAGGACAATTTGTCCTGGTGACTGAGTTTCATTCTCTATATGTTCTCGGTACCCCGTCATCTCTACTCGAGTAGGCAGATATCATCCATGATCGCGATTAAGCCGGAGCGTATTCCTGAACCAATCATCGAAAGATGATTGGCGGGTAGAATGAGCTTGACTTTGTCGGTCAGACATATCCTCGTGCTTCTTTGACCCTTCCTGGCCCTTTCTTTTTGTGAACCAACAAAAGCTGGTGCTATTCATCCCCATCACATAACTCCCCCCTAGTATCATGTATTATTCCCCTCTCGACTCTATTGCCTGTATATACACCCGTCTCGTAAGATAACCATCCAAATGTGCGTCATCTGCCTATCCTTGGAGGTGGTGGAGTGTGTCGTTGTGTATGTATGAGTAAAACCTTGGCCGATGATTACACTTTCTCCAGATGAACCAAGTGGTAAATTACCATCGTCTTTCACTTCAAAACAGTATGCGCTCCTCGCACTTCCAAATACTGCTCTGCAACTCCTTGGCCAAAAGATCTAACGACCCCAAACACTTCCTTATTGTGATATCGTAGCCTCGTCTTAGGATCTGTGTACGGTGCTGGTAGCCCTGTGATATCGCAATAATGCCTTGCATGTGCTAAAGATGGTGCCGATTCGATATTTGTATATGTAGCAGTAGGCGCGTTAGAATAACCGCTCGTTCTCATATTCCTCTCCAGCACCAATTTCGATAAGTTCTTGGAAGCTTGCGCAAGGTTCGGCTGAAGTGTCGGCGCGCTCGTAGATGCAGGTGTCATATCGCCATCTGTTGAAGTAGTATTATCTTCAGAGAAAGGTGTTGCAGCACCACTATTGTCTTGTGTCGGCATAAGCGATGCTTCCTTTCGAACCGCGTCACCAAGAATTGTCTTAATATTCTTGTTGCGACGTTGATTAGGTCGCCAATGTGGATTGCGAAATGGTTTTGGTATTGAATGAACATCAAGCTGGTCAATGAGTGCTTGATGAGCTTCAGTTTCTGGAGTTGCTGGTGCCATGGTTGATGAGTTTTGGTGGTTGTTCTAGTTATTTGTTTGAAGTTGGATTGAGTTCGTACTTCCTTCCATCCCGCCTTGGTGACTGAGCTTCAAGCTTCACAACAGCCGACCAATCAGGCAACACATGAGATTCATAGAGATATTTACTCCATGCCTACCAAGCAAATGATTGACACTCTCAAACATCACACTTCACAACTCAAATCATAGCAAAGAAGATAGAGAATATGGTAAGGTCGCAGTATGTCAGTTTTCTACACAGAATAATGACCATATTATAGGAAAACCCTCATGAGCACCAGCAAAATTTGTTACTATCACGAATCATCACCAACGTAGTAAGTATTTTTCAGGACGCCCAAAATGCTAACATACTAACTCGTTCCCAGGAGAAGCTCAATGAAGCAATTATGCTTCTAAACAAGAATCTGCAGGTATGGGTTGTCTATCGGTCTCCTGTATTGGCTACATTCAGCTGAACCGACATTAGGAGATCAATATCGCAAACACAAATGTTGTTTTAGTTGCAGATATGTTCAAGAACTATCAATCCAATGTTCTCTTCCATTTAGAAGGTAATCAGTTCCTACTATCAAAAGATTCAAGCTAATTTATTGAAAGCTACCGACAGTCTCAAGGAGCCATCGTGATGGTACTGATGAGAATTTTGCTGGGAAGGGAGCAGGCGTTCTGTGGTGGAGGTTGAACCTAAAGTGGTTATTGATTTAATGATTTATGAGGATGTAATTCATGACTTTAGGAGATATTCTATCAAATTTGGCCCTGTAGATAGTGTAATCGTGATTCTCCACATGTACATGTAATTGATATCTTTTACCATGTACATACTTCAGCCTTGTTAAAAATGCAGCCTCGTGAAGCGGCAACATCATAAAGAAGAATAATTCGAATCAAGTGCTTACCATTAGCTCATACACTATCTTTCTAACTATTCCGGTTGCGAAAACATTCGAACAATGATCTAAACCATAACCAAAATCAACAACTCCCTTTCCAGGAAGATGTCGCCCTCAGCCATGGACATTGATGCGCCTGCATCGGAGCAAGAGAACTCATTGCCTCCACCTACACTTTATCCTGCTAAGGATCTTCACTTCGACAAATATGTTGAGCCACAGCCGGATGGATTTCAAAAGGCGAAGTCGCGAGGGTCTGATCGAGCTGCGATAGTAATTGACAATGGTAATTATACGCTCCGCTTCATGGCTATGCCAATATAGTTCAAAGGTACTGACACTTTTCGTCGCAGGCTCCTCGGTGACTCGAGCTGGCTGGTCATTTGAGGATTCACCACGTCTTGATATTCTACCACTTTTTTCGAAATACAGGGACAGAAAGATGGGCAAAACGTATTCATTTGTTGGCGCCGATGTATACGCAGATACTACAGCTAAGGGCCATATGAGAAATGCCTTTGAAGCAGGAAGTGGAATTGTAAGCAATTGGGATGTTATGGAGCAGGTTTTGGATTGTATCTTCCTCAAATTAGGGGTTGATTCAGAAGGGAGAGTGGATATGCCTATTGTTATGACAGAAGCTGTCGCAAACTTACCATATTCAAGGAAATGTATGAATTTCCACAGAAACTGAGGGATTATGCTAATGATTTGGGGTAGCTATGACAGAAATCATTTTCGAATGTTATGGAGCACCATCTGTGGCCTATGGAATCGATTCTCTATTTTCCTACGACTACAATGGTGGCAAAACAGGTCTTGTTGTATCTTCTTCCCACAGTTCTACACATCTCATTCCGGTTTACAATTCAAAAGCTATTCTTCCCCAAGCAACGAGATTAAATTGGGGTGCATCACAAAGTGCTGAGTATCTCCTGAAGCTCATCAAATTAAAATACCCTAGTTTTTCAGGGAAGCTAGCTGCAACTCAAATGGGATATATGGTACAAGACCATTGCTACTTATCACGAGATTATGATCAGGAATTGAGCAAATATCTCGATTGGACAGGGCTGGAAGATAGAGATCGTGTAATCCAATACCCTTATACGGAGGTAATTGAGGTACGGAAAAGTGAAGAAGAGTTAATGAAAATTGCAGAGAAGAGAAAAGAGAGTGGTCGAAGACTACAAGAACAAGCCTCCAAAATGCGACTAGAGAAATTAATTCGCAAAGAACAGGAATTGGACTACTATAGACATTTGCAAGGCAAATTAGTAGATCAAACGAAGAAGGAAATTAAAAGATTACTTGACGCCGAAGAGTTCAAAGACGAGGCCGCTCTGGAAAGAACCATCAAAGAACTCGACAAAAGTATCCGCAAAGCCAGGACCAAGGATGTCGGTGGGCCTGAAATCGAAGAAGAGGTCGAAGAACCTGACTACTCTATGCTAGAAATTCCGGACGACCAACTGGATGAAGCGGGTCTTAAACAAAAGCGTCACCAACGTCTCATGAAATCTAACAATGAAGCCCGCGCCCGTGCTAAAGCAGAAAAACAAGCAGAGAAAACCCGTATCGCCGAAGAACAACGCATAGACGACGAAAAGCGAGAAAATGACCTCGAAGGCTGGCTCCAAGAGCGTCGAGAAGCTCGAGCAATCATGCTTCAAAAAATCAAAGACAGGGAACGTCTCAAGGCGGATCTCGGAAATAGAAAGAGTCTCGCGAGTCAAATTCGCATGAAAAACATCGCAAACCTTGCATCCGATAATCCGAGCAAAAAGCGTCGGCGCGGAGGCGATGACGATGATTTCGGTCAAAATGATGATGACTGGGGCGTGTATCGCACTATCCAAACCGGGGATGGCGGCAGTGACGACGAAGAAGAGGAAGATCCTAGCGTCATGCTCAAAACCCTCGAAGCAGACCTCCTAAAATACGATCCGGAATTTACGGATCAGCATACCCTAGACGCACAAACTGATTGGACAAAATCACTCATCCATGCTTTTCTCCGAGGACCTCGCCCTTTTAACCCAGCTAGTATGGCAGAAGCCCATCAACTCCATCTAAATGTCGAGCGGATCCGCGTGCCAGAAGTAATTTTCCAACCCAACATCGCCGGTTTAGACCAAGCGGGCATCGTTGAAATCGCAGCTGATATACTCACGCAGCGGATCTCGGGACCGGGGATGAAACAAGAGGATTTCCTTAAAGATATCTTTTTGACGGGTGGGAATACAGTATGGCCAAATTTTGACGAGAGGATGAGAGAGGGGTTAAGGGGTCATTTGGAAGCGGGCAAGGAAGTGAAGATTAGGAGGGCGAAAGATCCGTTGTTGGATTCGTGGAGGGGGGCTGCGAAGTGGAGTTGTGGCGATCGGTGGAGGGAGGCGAAGATTACGAGGGAGGAGTATGCTGAGAAGGGTGGGGAGTATATCAAGGTATGTTTTGTTTTACGTTTTTCTTTTTCTGGTTTTCTTTCTTTCCTTCCTTTTCTTTTTTCTTTACTTTCTTCCTCTCCCCTGGTTGCTGGGTGAAGGAGGCAAGAGGTGGGCAAGGTAGAGAATGTCTGAGTGGAGAGTGGAGAGCAGAAATAAGAAATAAGAAATAACTAACAGGTCAACTCATTCGCCTACAGGAACATGATCTCGGAAATGCATATTCTTGATAAATCTACTTACTGTAATCATCACGCCCAGGTGGAAGGATATCAATTAGCTACGGGACTACATTATGAGATGAGATGAGATGAGACACTTAGGTCGGGGATCCGGTTTGGCTAGTTTAGGCGTTCTTATTTTCAATCTTTCGGCCGATATCAGTCAGTCAGTCAGTCAGTCAGTCAGTCAGTGAGTCGGTCAGTCAGTCTGGGTTCTTATAATAGGGGTCACTAGTGGATCGACATCTTCTTTTGACATGATGAGAATATTACAGCAGGAATAAAAGCACAGGGGCCAATTAAAAATTTATTACCACAATGACAATTTGACTCGGTGAACAGTGTGTGAGAAGTTTGAATTTTCATTTGCCCTGCACTATAAGACAAGCAGGCGACCTAGTTATTGCACATACCCACATCGCATCCATCCATATATGCCGGACTTTCCATCCATCCATCCATCCATCCGCCCATCCCATCCCATCCCATCCCATCACAAAACCGAAAAGGTAACTGATATTGATTGATCGGAACGACTCACTTTGCTCCGCTTTTACGCACACGTCCGGAGTTCCCGCAGCATGCGCAATCCACCTTGGACGAAACACACTCCATATGGTAACCACACTGAATAAACACATATGAAAAAAGTGAAGAGGTAGAAAGGGAAGAAAGAAGGGTGAACGCCATGACGGGGAAAAATGGCAAAAGCAAAGCTAGAAGATTGATTGAATAAAACACCCGTGAAGAGCGAGCTACCACTTTCTATATAAAAGTAGTAACTCCACATATGTGCCCTTTCGTAGTAACCCATCCCAAATAGCCTCCATCGTTATCAACGCCGAAAAAAAGTAGAAAAAGAACAAGTGAGATCCTGAGTGCGAGATATTACATGGACATGGAAGTTGGTAGACCGTCATTGGTCAATTGTCCACCGGCCAATTGTGAGCGAATGAGATTCTCATCATTAGCGTCGTCGTCCTTGAAACGTTTGTTTTCTTGGTGAGGAGGGTATGAGTGTTGCTGTTGTTGCTGTTGTTGCTGCTGTTGCTGCTGTTGTTGACCTTGTTGACCTTGTTGCTCTTCACCAGGGTGCTTAAGACTGGCTGCTGCCAGAGTTCTGGCGGCCGAAGGTTGAAGTGCACCCATTGGGGCCATTGGGGCAATGGGCGGTTCATGTCGATGCATGTGCTCTAACGGCTCCATTTGCCTTTGTTGAGGTGGTTGGGGATGAGGGTGCGTTGATGTATGGGTTAAGTTAATGTTTGGTGGTGGCTGTGGAAATTCGCCTTGGGACTCGATGAGCCGGGATTGCAGTCGGATAATGTACTCGCGCAGAGAGTAATTCTCGGCATGAATTGCCTTGTAATTATCCTCCAATGCATGAAAATCACGGACTTGCTCCTCAAGCTTCTTGATATATCCTTCCTTACGCTGACGAAATGCTCTCTGTGTGATAGATTATGTAAGCTTGGGTAATGAGTTGGAGGGGGTTTTTTGGATGACATGAGAATTGACAAAGCAAGAGAACCATAAATTTCAACCCGTTGTTAACTTTTTTTTTTAACGAGCGATACTTCGCATCATTAACAACCTCACGAAGAATGCGCCGACGAGAAAAATCGCGATATGAATTGAAATTACGAACCTGGGCTGCGCGATTCTGAGCAGCGCGCTTCGATTGAGAAAGCTCGCGTTTTCCACCCTTTCTACCGTCTGCGTCATCTCCTCCGCTTTCCGACATCATTTGTCCACCGATGGCAGGATCTATATTATGATCGTGAGGTGAAGCGCTGCTCGAAGCTTGCACGTCGTGGTTATAGCCATGTGTCTGAGGAGTATTATGGTGCTGGGGCTGCGAGGTCAGGTTTAAGAGCTGAGCTCTTAAGTCTGAAGGAACAAGGCGTGTCAGCAGAAAGCAACATAAGCGTGGGAAGTGCTATGGAAGTGGAACAGAAATATAGATTGCGGCGCAAAATTATATGTTGTTTACTCGACTCGTATAGTCGCATATACCTATACTGAGACGGGGGACAAGAAACCGTTGTTGTGCTTGGTTATCAAAGAAAGGAAAGGGATGTTATACCATTGTCTGCACTCATTTCCTGCGCGACTGAGTCAGCTTTAAGATGCAATCAATAGCTTTTGGGGGGTTTGTATTATGTTATAACACGCGAATGGGAAAGCTCGAGACGTTGTTCGGAATTGAAAGTTGGAAGGAATCGAATGGAGGGGTATGACAAGTGAGCTAAGTCGAATTGTCATGGACCACCGGAGTTATAGGTAAAAGTGGTGGATGTGAAGGAACGACAATCAATGGGTAAAGTAAACATGAGAGGGGAAATACGAACTTGATTCTGCATCTGTGCTACAGGCGCGGGCGCAATTGATTGCATGTTTGGAAAGTTATCAAAAAGCGTACCTAGACAGGTAGTGGATATTGCTTTGGAACTTTTTAGTAGCTGGATTTTCGGACTTTTCTTGAGTTTTGATTTGTTTGACAAATAGATTTATCAGAAAGTTGACGCGACCTTTGATGACGACTAGGGTTAAAAGGGAGGATTAAGTAAGAGAAGGTCAAGAATAACTAATAATTGTAATGGTAATTGTAGTACAGTACTGTATTGTATGTATGTAATGTAGGTGGGAAGTAGGAGGATGGTAAACCTTTGTAAATCGGTACCACAGAAATGATCAAGGAAATCTAAAAAGGCTGGAGTTGGATTATTCTCCTTGTCGAATTGTATGATTTCACCGTTATCCGGCCTGGCCTGGCTGGCTGGCTGAATGGAGATTGGTGGTTGGCGGTTGGTTTGCTTATACGGAGCTTTCAAATTCCAAACTTAAAGGCATGGAAAGCTAAATAGTAGGTAATTACTCAACCGCGAACTTCCGGAAAAGAAAAGATGAATCGTAGTTATTCCCTCTTTGGGTAATAAATATATATATATATATATGCCGGTATACTATCAATCCACAACGGATTTTAATATTGATATTGATCTTACCTTTTAAGATTGAAGGATGAAAATGATGAGTAAGGAACTTAATAAGATTATTACTTTCAAGACAAGAGAGTATTTATGATTACTTTTCTTTTTCAATACTCAAACTAATTTCTTTGCCTCTTCGCATTGGAACGTAATCGGGTTAATTCTTTAATTGCTTACATATCTTTTACTCATTCGTACCTTCCCTTCTCCGACCTTTCCGGCTGTGTTGCGGGCCCATTATGGAAAGCAATTATTACCAGGGGTCGGACTTAATGCAATGATTCGTTTCTTTCATCGGGATTTGAGGCTAATGACCAATTAGTAATCATCTCTGTCATCACGAACTCAACCCTACTCTCTCCCACCCCCTCAAAAGTTGAAGGTTATTATTGATTGATCACATACCTACACGAAGAGGTTACCTGGGTACTTTCCTTTTTATGCATGTATAATACTTGTCATGAGAATCACTCCATATTTCCCTACTCTATACATATAATTTGATAAATGCACGCTCCTTCACCAATCGCACTCGGCCTTTCGCTAATACTTCCACTTCCCACCATCCACCTCCTTTCAACTAGGATGCCGAGCTTTGATTCCTTGAATTCTTTGATTCATGTCCTCCGTACAACATATACGCTTGAGAACGTAGGTAGTATTCATGGAAATGAATGAGGGATTGAACGTAGGTAGTACTTATGGAAATGAATAAGGGCTTGCTTGAAGACATTGATTGCCGCTCTTCAGCCTTGCATTGCAGCATGATCCTTAAGGTGCGTGTTGTCAAGTAAGTCGTCTTTTGTTGTTTCGCTCTCGGAGCCGATTACTGAGGGATGACTTCGCATTGGCTTTGTCATTTGAGCTACCGGCATGTCTTTCAATTCTTGGCTGTCGAGAAGGAAGTCCACTAAACTTTATCCCGTTCCCAACATTTGCAACATGATTGCCCTTACACTTGGAGGAATTGTTCCGCCGGAGTCGGCGAAATATTCAAGCCGAATCATTGCACTTCTTTCATGCTTGCTTCCACACACCCCCTTACGACCAAAAACCCCGATTCGTTTAGCGGCGAATGGTACATTGATGCATACCCCTGGCACCAAATTGACAAGAGTGTACGGAGTGAGTGTGCTTGATCTTAGACCACGTAGTACTGCAACGCTGACTTTTTTTTGCACATGGTAATGCACTGCATTTTTCTTCATCAGCACTTGAAGCTATTGCACTCCTTTTGGTAGGGCAAAAGGTCAGGAAAAGACAAAAATGACAAAATGACAGGCGAACGGAAATCGGGGAGACAATGATTACTGAGAACCCTGTTCTTTTACCTGCCCTTTCCAATACACTTTTGTAACGAAACTTGTTTGCTTTAAATATGCCGCCCCCAACCCCAATGGAGTTATTTGATTAAATCCAATTGCTATATGGGAAATACGACAAATTATCACTTGCCCTCGGGCGGGGAAGTAGGCTGACTGCATTTCAAGGCGCATGTCACGCGTGAAGGCGCTGTCTGTTGGTGTTACCAAAATTATGATCATAGGTAGTAATTTCCATTGTTTGGACGGGTCACTAAACTTATCATATTTGAAATGTTTTGAGTTCTGCAAGTATACAACTTTAAATTACACAAAGATATACCATCTCCGGCATGATTAAATAGCATGATGGCATTTTGTAAATTTCCGATCGTAGATATAGAGTTAGGCCGTTGACTACATTTCTATACTGAACATTCGGCGAACACACTGCACGCAATCTCCTTGCCGTTAACAATCTTCCCGCTCTAAAATCATACAATTCCGGACTCTTTCGTATAGCTGAAGTGTCGACAGATTTGATGCGACATTACACATCCTCCTTTAAACAATCTCATATATAATACATATACCGCTGTAGATATATCAACCTAGTAACTAGTTTTCGTGTCATCCACAATCTAATCGAATAACCTCATATGCATGCTAAAGTTGGCAAATATCACCTAGCTCATCCTTAAATCTAAGACAACTCGAATCCAATCGTGTTTTCGCTACCTTATCACGCAACACAATCATCAGCCTTCCTACCTTGCCCAATGAGCCCTTACGAGAAGCCTTCCTTCATTCTCAATCTTATCTCTTGTGACTGGTTATATTCGCGTGAGATAAAGTAACATCGTGATGAAATCTCCTACACACCTTAGCATACGGACGCGTTTCAAGATGCCATATCGAAACTGCGGGCGTGGGGACAATACTATCACGTAGGACATTACCGTAGTCCCACCTCAGCCCTATCATTCCTACCGTTTCGCTTCATGCGAGCCTCAAGAATGAGCTCTGGCGCTGATTTACAAAGTGTCAGAAGTAAGTAGTCTTTGTGATGGCTTACAAATATTATTACAAAACTAATAATCAATCCAACATACTAAGATCATACATAAGAAACTGCAGAACTGTCGAGTTTGATTCGTTAGGTATACAGTATGTCAACATTGAACGAAGAGTTTGGTATACAGAGTAGTAGACAGATGAACAGCAAGATCGTTATACGAGATGATCGGCAAATCAACGATGCACTCACTGTAAGTCCCCTACCTCACATTTTGCCCACCATTTACACCAAAAATGATAGTTCCAAGTTCCTCATTGATGACGATTTTCTAAATACTAAAGGTGGCGGCTGGATGATATTGACTTGATATAAATGGCATTTAGCCAACCAATCATCAGGCCTCAGCTCGGTTTCAAAGGCCTCAGTTTTTTACACTTAAAGTGGAGAGACTTCTGGTCATGTATATCTTGTCTGCAAATCAAATGAGCAAGCTGATCCTACAGGGAAACAGCAACTGCGAATTCGATTCTGCTCCAGTAAGATCGATTTATGAGATATGCAACAAAAGAAGAGATTTAGAGTTATCTACTTATCAGGTGACTTGAGCTACTTTATTGGTTGGATTCATTTCATTGCCCCGCATCAGAGGGTTTCTTGATTCGACATGATCTTGAAATCACAAGATTATACCCAATATCAGATATATAACAAAAGATAAAGAGCGTTTGCCAAGGCTTGGGGTTTTGGTCCAATCATGTATCAGACATACAGCAAAGATATACAGCAAAATATGTATTCTACCAATCAAGTGACAGGGCCTGAAGTGAGACCTTTTCCCCCATATCTCAGGTCCTTAACCTACTACATATTAGGGAAATGAACTGTTGGATGTATAATTAATTCATTATTGGAACATTCATTGAACGAGGGGTCTCAGAGAAAATGAAGCTGGGTGCTGATGTGTTGATTTTCTCTGCGATCTACCATCGAAGACGTATAAAGGTGAGTCTATAACATAGTGTAAATCGCACTTAGGCATCACTGGAAATGGATATTGGTTTCATAAGTATAGAATATCTTTGGGGGTTATCAGAAGAACATTATATAAAGGTCTTACAAATTAATTGAAGACTTATCTCTTTAGTATTCTCGCTTTATGAGGTAAGTATTATAAATACAAAAAAGTTGATTCGGTATTAAGTGTTTATTTGATATTGTATAATGCCTGAGGCGAATCTCTTCGAAATCATTAAACTAGTTTTAACTTGAACAATTCAAATCGAAAAAAAAAAAGTTAATTGTTATATAGAATAAGCTAAGAGCTTTCAAAATCTATATTTCTTTTAGCCCTAACCCTAATATTGAGGTTTATTTCGAAGATTGAAGTTGAAATATATCGATTTTGATGAAAGTGATACGAGCGTTTCCGTATTATTGATTATTAATCAATGCCTTAGGCATATATGACTTGAAGGTTTTCTTATCATCATAGATATTATCAAGAGATTAACGGGATAACTCCGGAGTCTGTACAACGGAAGTATATAAATTGAAAAGAATTTAAGAGTTCGAAATAGTATATAGAGCTTAATATATAATGATTTATAGAATTATTATTATTAAACGATTTGATTCTGTAAATACTAACCACTTTGATATATGACTTCATTTGCGGGAATATACGAAGGTTCTACACAAACCGTCTAAGATCGATTTTGTTGAAAAGGTTGGTGATTGGATTTTTGACCAGTAATTTCTCCTTCTCTTCCAACCCAGTAGCAAAATGACAAAGTGGCCGCGGGGTTCATGACTAAGCACTCGCGATCGAAAAGTTCTGGGTTTGTAGATTGCTGGGGACCACACTTCAATCCAGATCGGACATTCTGCGCAGAACTTAAGTGCACCGGGCACTTCACCCACAACTTTTTTTTTGATCGAGAGATGCGATGGCTTTGTTACCACTGAAATGCCATCCGCCTTGCCTGTGCCTTCTAAAGGTGCATTGCGAGCACTTCGCAACATCGCCCTTGGAACATCTTGCACAGTCGCATTCAGCACTGGTATGCTAACAGAGGACCGTCGACGACGAATACATGGTGCGAAACTGGTACACGACAATGCCAGGAAGCTTAAATCCTCGAGGCATTACCACGAATCGAGTGCACATTTGGCCGACACGTTTGAGGAGCAGGTTTTGAGATATAAGGATGATGGGTTTTGGCAGGCTGGCAGCGCCGCCTCGGGCAATGCCCAAAGCTCTGAGGTGGTTGTGGTCAGTGACAAAACAGGTGGTGATACGACAGAGCCGGTAACTTCAATACCACCTTCACTTCCGTTTAGACCGCCACGAATCGAAAGACTGCCTTCCCTAAAAAAACAAGAACCTACACAAAAGCCTGAGCATATTGATGAAGATCGTCAACTGCGTCTTGCAAATGATATATATCAGATTCTTGGAGATGAGAAGGATGCGATTGCCGTTGGTTCCGCATTGCGACGGTTCTCAGAGGCATTCGAGGAAGGTTTGGACATGGGATCTAGTGGCATGCAAACATGTCTCTTGGAAGCAGCAATTGTACTATCTACGGCCTGCCGGGCAAATTCTATGGTGGGCAATATGGAGAGAATACTTGACATTGTTCTAAAATCTACTACGCTTTCTGAGGCTGACTTCAAGCGATTCGAGCCACATATCATCATTGAATCTCTGTTAAAGAGTCCAAATGGTGAGGCTAGCCTCGATATCTTTCTTTCTAAGTTGCGAAAAGCCTCTGCTTTGTGCCTCACGGATTTCAAGGAGAAGCCAGGGCCACTTTCAAATAAAATGAGACCTGTCCTAGTAGAAACTTGCAATTTAACCTGCCGTTTCGACATGTATGATTTGACCAAGCAACTATTCTGGCGAATTGAGGCTACCCGTGGCAAAACACCTAACTCCGCTGCCGGATCGTTTACAATCGCCGAAATACAGACCAAACAATACCGCGGTGCTGTCTCTCAATTCTTCAGATATTTCCTCAAGTCAGCACCAAGCCAAGAAGAACTCTACCGTGTTACAGATGCTGTGTTCGAGAAAGCGCTTGAGCTGAAGCATTTTGCAAGAGCTGAACAGGTCTTGATTGAGGCGACGAAGTTGATCAAAAGCGACCACTTCATAAGGTCGAATAACTGGTTTCAAAAACTGCTTGGCACCGAATGGCGCAGAAACAGGAATATCCGTGAAACTCAAGAGAGGTTCGATCGCCTCAAGACTGTTATACCGACTCTCTGTCGCCCAGAAGCTGCTTATGCCGTCATCATACAATTATGTGTAGAAGCAGGAGATTTCGGAGCCGCTGGCACATACCACGAACAATTATTTCAAATAAGCGGTCCATGTGAAGACGATATCCTCATTCGTGGTCAAATCGCCCGTGGCAAAGCGATGTGTGAGGAGTGGGACGATGTGAAGACCAATTTCGCTGAAATGGCAAAACTCAACCCGAGAAACAAAGTCTATGGCGATATCTTTCCACCAATACTTAAACTATTTGCCAAATCACATTCCGTGGCCGAGACAGAGGAATTCCTCCGTTATTTCATTGAACAATATCAAGTACCTTTGACTCCTTATGCTTCCAACATCATGATCGGCGAATTTGCAAAAGCCAAAGAACTTCGTTCAATTCTTCGCTGGATAGAATACGCAACCTCTGTTGCTGCATGTTTTGATGCTGATTCGTTCAATAATATCCTAAGCCAGCTTTACAAGACGTGGGGTTTCAATTTCGAGCAAGTATATCAAGTGCATCGTGCGATGTTAAGATCTTCTGTGGATTATACAAACGATTCCACCTTAGCGCATCTGCGTCAACTTGCTCTCAAAGATTCGAAAGGGAGCCGAGAAGTTGCTGCTAGGAAATTAAGACCTATCCCGAAGGGGACTAGATCTATAATGGATAGTGACTACCCTCGCCGGCAAATTTTTGAAGAGATGGGGAAGGGTAGTTTCAAAAAGGTCGTAGACATATATAAAGCTGCTTGCAAACAGGGGGTTTACATCCATGGCTCGGTTCTAGGTTCCACAATAAAAGCGCTGTTGCAATTGAACGACGGCGATTCTCACATGGCTATTGAGCTACTCAAGGATGCCAAACGGAAAGGCTACGCTTTGGACGATGCTCTCATTACGCTTCTTACTCATCGACTGCCAAAATTCATGGAGTCCGCTGGAAGCAGTCGTCTAATCATGTTCCTAACTTCTGCCAGGAAAGCGATTGCCAAGGCGGAAGAGCATGGGCTTACTGTCACAGAAAACGTGTTCAACGAGGTCACCAATATCCTTGTGCAGAATGCATTTTTTCGAGACGCAATAGTGTTTTGGACAGAAGCCTCCCGGACTCATAGCGCAACGGTTCGACCTAATGTGGTCAGCCTTACCATCCTTCTCAAGGCTTATATTGGCATCAAAGAACCCAGTGGTATCGCCTGGATCACAAAGATGTTATCTGTTCATCAAATCGTACCGGATGGGCGAATGAGAAACATACTGAAAAACACGCGACAAACAATGCGGAAAAGGAAGCTTAACCCTAGACAGTATGAATTCCTTCAAGCCGTGGAAGAAGCCTTTGTAATTTTTGCGATGATGCGAGAAAATGACTACAAGGACAAAAAGAATGCTAGAAGCCAAACTCTTGAAATCATGGAGAGAGCTATTGCTCTTGATACACAGAAAGCACAGCCGGGACAAGAACTTAATAACTGGGATGACTTTGAGGAGGAAAGTTTCGACTTGAATGAACGCGATCAATCTGTTCAGGGACCAATAGCGGGGTGCTCGTTTTGACGACTCGGAACGGAGTTTGTACATATAGGTTATAGAATTTATCAAGTATATGGAGTATATAGATTTTGAATACCAGAAGCAATTCTGGTCCTTCGTTAAGGATAAATAGATACGTTTTGACCCCTCGCATCCCCCACCTATATGATAACAGCTCTTGGCGAGAGAGAGACAGAGATATCATACTCGAGTATAAACATGAGTTACAATGTTGTCTATATTTCAAAAACGAGATCCCAAACAAGATTCTAAATATCTCACTTATCAAAACCGTGTTTGCATTGCAACCACTTCTTTCAAAAGATTTATATTCACTATATTTGCTTCCTTGTCCTTTTCAAGCTTCTACATCAATACATATAAGGTTAAGCGAACGAACTCCCCGACCATCAATCAATTATCCTGGAACCTTGCTGCTTTCCTTGGTCTGGGATAATCATATCTGAACTTTAATTCTGAACGCCCAAATACACACGAGAAAGTAAATAAGCAACCAAATCGTATATCGATGTTGGTGGTGGCAGGATGTCAATTGTTGCAGAGTAAGTGGTTTATTAGTTGAGCAGATCGAAGATTTTTTTTCGTTTTGTTTTTTTTTTTT
>NGKH01000032.1:296084-338091 GCA_002162575.1 Sclerotinia glacialis
GGGGTGTATAGAAGGGGGATTAGGGTAATGAATTAAGGAAATGAAATGATTGATAGAGGATTCGAATTAAGAATATAATAATAGAAATAAGAATATAAGAAAAGTAATAAAATAGAATAAAGGATTAGGGTAATTAATTAAATAATATGATTTGATGGATGATGGATAAGATAAATAAGATGAAGAAATATTGTATATAAGGAGGGAGGGGAGGGTATAGAAAGAGATGAGATGAAATAAAATGTATAACGATCCTGATGTTGACGCCTCAGGCCGCCACTTGATCCCTCCCATAAAGATCACAAAAAGCAAAAAGTTGAACTTCTGAATATATTATATCTTTAATTTATTATTCTATAGTATAAATAAATTGATTCTTTTAGACTATACACTTTCAATCAGGATCTATTTTAGTCATTACTAACACAATCATATATTCCTATAAATTAAAGAAACTCTTCAATCCTCTATTCTTATCATTCTCTTTGATTTATACATTTCTATTATCCAGACTCCGGAGTTATCCCGTTAGTCTCTTGACAGTGTCTACGGTGACACATATCAAACAACTTCCCCCTCCCTCCCTTCAAAACATATCCCATAAATTCAAAATGGGTCATCTAGCCACGCTCGCCACCTGCAATTTGAACCAATGGGCCTTAGATTTCGATGGCAATCAAAAGCGCATTATTGAGAGTATTCGACGCGCAAAGAAAGCAGGTGCTTCGTTGCGCGTGGGACCGGAATTGGAGGTTACGGGGTATGGGTGTCAGGATCATTTGTAAGGGAGATTTTTTATTTGGATTTTTATTTTGATTCATTTCATTTTTGTGGTGGAAGGTGGAAGGCAAGATGTGATGAATTGATATGGGACGAACTGATGACCTCTCAGTCTAGAATCCGATACTGAGTTGCATTCGTGGGAGTCGCTGGCGGAAATCATTGCGCATGAAGAATGTCAGGATATTCTGCTGGATATTGGGATGCCGGTTAGGCATAAGAATGTGAACTATAATTGTAGGATTATCGTTTACAATGCTAAGGTTAGTTGAAGTAATATTTTATTTTGTTTGACCTTTGTTGTTTCGTGGCTTTGGAGGGATGGGACTTGATGGACTTTTTTGGATTTGTTGAGTTTGTTTGACCTTTTTGGGGATTTTGCAACATGTCAGAAATTCATAAGTTTCGAGCATTGAATCGTTCCAGATTCTATCTGAGTCTGGACTATTGAATATTATGTTCATGATGAGTTGCAGCTAATTAAAACATAGATATTACTCATTCGGCCTAAGCTGTCTTTGGCTTCGGATGGAAATTATCGTGAGCAGAGATGGTTCACACCATGGAAAGGGCAGAGAATAGTAGAGCAGTATTACTTGCCACGACTGATCACTAAAGTAACCGGACAACATAAAGTTCCAATTGGAGATGCTGTCATCAGTACTTATGACTCATGCTTTGGTGCTGAGACTTGCGAGGAATTATTCACGCCAAGAGCACCTCATATAAATATGTCATTGGATGGTGTTGAAATTTTTACCAACAGCAGCGGAAGTCATCATGAGCTTCGTAAGCTGAATATTCGCCTCGAACTTATCAAGGAAGCGACTTTGAAGGCTGGAGGTATATATCTTTATGCTAACCAGCAGGGCTGTGATGGAGATCGTCTTTACTATGATGGATCAGCCATGATTGTCGTCAATGGCAGGGTTGTCGCTCAAGCAAGCCAATTTTCGTTAAACGATGTTGAAGTGGTGACTGCCACTGTTGATTTAGAAGAGGTGAGAGCTTACAGAACCTCCAGATCCCGTGCCATGCAAGCAAGGGAAACAGCTCCATACGAAAGAATCGAGGCCGGTATGAGTCTTTCGAGTGATGCTCAGGATGTAAATCCTTTGGTGCAACCTACCAAGGAAATCTCAATCAAATATCACGTTCCCGAGGAAGAGATTGCACTTGGCCCAGCTTGTTTCTTATGGGATTACCTTCGTCGATCTCGCCAAGCTGGATATTTTGTACCACTCTCTGGTGGGATTGATAGTTGTGCGACTTCAGTAATAGTTCATTCCATGTGTCGAATTGTCTATGCAGCAGTTGAGAAGGGTGATAACCCACAGGTTGTTGAGGATTTACTTAGAATTGTTGGAGAAGAGGAAAATAGCACATGGCGTCCATCCAATTCACAGGATATCGCTAGTCGAATCTTCCATACTGCTTATATGGGATCCACAAATTCCTCATCAGAAACACGAGGTCGCGCCAAAGATTTAGGTGAAAAGATTGGTAGTTATCACCTTGATTTCAATATCGATAATGTTGTTTCAGCAGTCACCACACTGTTCACAACGGTCACCAATTACGTTCCAAAGTATAAGATGTACGGAGGAACACCAGCATCAAATTTGGCATTACAAAATATCCAAGCCAGACTTCGTATGGTTTTGGCTTATCTTTTTGCCCAACTTCTCCCGACCGTTCGCGGCAGAACGAAGCCTGGATCTTTGTTAGTCTTAGGCTCTGCAAATGTTGATGAATCACTCAGAGGTTATTTCACAAAATACGATTGCAGTAGTGCAGACATCAATCCCATTGGCGCCATCTCCAAGACTGATCTAAAGAGATTCATTCTTTGGGCCAGCACGGAATTCGAAATGCCGCTTCTTCGAGATTTCATTGATGCTCCACCAACTGCAGAACTCGAACCTATCACGGAAGATTATGTACAAAGCGATGAAGCTGATATGGGTATGAGTTACAATGAGCTATCAATATACGGTCGTCTTCGGAAAGTGGATAAATTAGGGCCATATGGAATGTGGACTAAACTCCTGCATGAATGGGGTCATGTTCTTTCACCACGCGAGATATATGAAAAGACTAGATGGTTCTTTTGGTGTTATTCTATTAATCGTCACAAGATGACTACACTTACACCAAGTTATCATGCTGAACAATATTCTCGTATGTCCACTATTTCCCATTTTCACCATTCAATGTTTCAAAGAGATTCAAACTAATTACTAACTTTTTCAAGCCGACGACAATCGATATGATCTAAGACCATTCCTCTATCCCGGCTTCTCGTTTGCATATAGGAAGATCGAGAAGGCATTAAATGCCATGGGAGTAGCTGCAGACAAGAAACCGGAAGTAGACGGAGGGAAAAAGACAGAGTAGATTGATATTTCTTTCTTTCATCACGTATCGATATATAAGTCTGGGGAATTGTACGTTCATAAAAATGAATACTATATCGGGGAGGATACAGCTTATTGCTGAACGGAAATAAAGTTTATGAAATGCCGTCGTCAAAGCCCGGTCAATATCTCATATGGGATCGAAGTAGTCCTTCCTAGATTTAGAATTAAAGTAAGAAGAAAGTTCACTTGTCCATCTCATCACACACAAGATATTATAATTTTGAAATCAGAAATCAGAAGCTAATATTTACCTAGTAAATAGAGTACAAACTAAGATAATTAAAGAGAACAAAGTTGCAAACATAGACATCAGTATATAAAGATTCTATAATTCAAATTTTATTTAATTATATTCATAAGTAAGAGAGTTACTAATAGATGGAAATCATTATTTTTGGTGTAAATGATGAGCGAAAAGGGGGGTGGGGCGAAATGTAGGGTAGGGGACTTATTTATCACCATCTACGTATTGTACTATCCACTCAAGTATGGTGATTCGAAGGGAAAGTGTCTTCTTCTCATTTGTTTACAAGTAATTACTTATTACTGGTATCATTTCTGTAGAATTATTTCAAAGATTCTTCTTCTCCTATACCAATATCTCCTCTATCTCCTCAATCACCTCTCTACTCAACATCTACCACATAATCTCAGCATTAACAATAGGAGGAGGTTCATCATCCTCCTTGTATTCCTTCTGCAAAGGACAAGGCCTCTTATGCCACTCCCTCACAAATCGTCTCGCTTCCGCTCTATCCATAAACGATAATATGTATTTTGCGCTTGTATTATAAGCCTTTTGTCTTCCAATATGATTTTCCCCTTGATATCCCGTTTCAGATCCGACATTAATTTTTTCACCAACCCGAATGATGGCTCCTTGGCGGGCGAAACGCCAATGTAGGTTACGACGTTTTCCGTCTGTATCGAGAATTTCTCGGAGACCCCAAGAACTAAGCCCGGTGGATGGGATGGTGATGGTGAAAAGGACGGTGTCTTGCGCTTGAGATTGAGAGTGCGAATTTGTAAGGGTGAGTGGAGAACCAGTGGTTAGGAGAGTGGTTATGGCTGGGCGGTAGGGTTTCTGAAGGAGGCGGAGAGAGAGACGGGTGTAAGGAGGGATGAGGGTGAAATTGCGCAGCAGCGATTGAAGTTCTTTGGGTGAATGGGGAAGGGTTGAAGGTGGGCGATTGCGCTTTGAGGGGAATGCATCTGGAAAGGGAATGATGTTGGGTTGGTAGGTTCGGGACAGGGTGTGAAGTTCGATGGTACGGTGAAAATAGGCAAGGGCTGCAGCGCGTGAGGAGAAAAGTATGAAGTAGTGACCTAAAGCTTCGAGGGTTTGAGGATCGCGACCGGGAATTACTGGTTGAGTAGTTAGCTAAGCTTGCAAGCTTGTACATACATCAATGGACACAGATTAAATGATTAAATGACAGAGAAAGAAACAACCTACTCTTAATAATCCCACTGGTCCATCCCTCAATATGTTCACCCCTTGGACTCAACCTAAAAAAATCACTCTCCTCCAACGTCTTACTCGCACAATTCAAAATCAAAACACTAGCCTCCCGTCTCTGAGCCGCATCTTCTTCTTCTCTTCCCCTTTCTTTCCCCACCAAATTCCAATCCGTCCTCTCTTTCTCTGTAGCTCGTCGCCGCACTTCCGCTTCGTCAAATGTCTCAATATTAGATGTCCAGTCAAATGTAGGTAATTTTGGAAATCTTGAAGGTGGAGGATGTTTGAGGCGTTTTGACGGGATTGCAGAGGGAGGAGGTCTTTGTTGTTCCTCTGGAAAGAGCTCATCGAAGAGAGATGTGGGTGGGTTGATAGGGGGAGTAAGGTCAAGACGTCGCGCTCCGAAAAGAGATTCACCTCGTGGTTTCGGGGGATCTCCATTGTGGTTGCGAATGCGAGTCTTTTGGTATATGTGACGGCGTTGAAAGAGACATTGCAGTTGGCGGGTAGTCCATGATGGGAGGAGGAATGATGGAGGTAGTGAACGGGAGGAGGGCATTGGTGGTAATGAAGGGATGAATGTAGGAGGGAGGGGTCAAGGCTGCGAAAACGGGGAAAATTAATTGGCCTTACGGATATATTTCAATTCACCGCCTTTACATTCGAAGATTAGTTTGATGGCAGAATAAAAGCTGTGATACCATGTTACCCATGTTCCTTGGCAAGGCTAACGATAATTTTATTTACTTTTCTTTTGCCCCTCCATTATTGATGAGGATTTTTTATTATTTTCCCTTTCTTTTTTATATTATTTTCCCTTTCTTTTTTTTTTAATAATTTTCCCCTCCTTTGTTGATAGCTCAGTATAGCTCAGTCAATATGGCACCTGAATCGAAAATTCTGGAATTAAAAGTTCGCCCCTATCAAGCACAATCTCAAGAAAGACCGGATTTCAAAAACGTAGCACGTGTATATGTTTGTACAGATGTTCTTTTAGATCTTCAAATCAAGAATGGGGAAACATGCTATCTATGGAAGAGCTCTGAGGGGGAACATACAAGACGAGAGGCTGTGATTTGGTTGGCCACGGAAAAGTTAAGTAGGAAAGTGGTCCAAGTCAGTAAGGCTTTCCAGGAGGCATGTGGATTTAAATTAAGTGATGATGTGATTATTGCTAGAGCAGGAAGGTTGGAGGTTGCGAAGGATATTCTGATTAAGGATGTCGGTATGGTTGAAGGGGTTATGCGAGAGTTGAGTGGGGATGTGAGAATTGGTTGGCGGTGTATTTTGGAGGATCTTTTTGGTAGGGATTTCTTCTATTGTTTCCTCTCTTTTCATCTTCCTCTTTCAAAATGTTGATAGTCGTTGTTCTCATGTTTTTACTGCGAGTTCAGTGCAGAGCTGACGAGATTGTAGCTCGCGCTGAGTTGATTTACCCTAGTATGACATTTAGAGATGTGATGTACAGAAGAGAAAAGCGAAGTTTTGAAGTTTTCTCCATCGATGGCTCGAAATCTGGTGTTTCCAGCTTTTTTGATGATGGATCATCTTCTGTTAAGATTGCAACCATTGCAGAAATCAGTGGAGCCGTATTGGCTGCAAGCAGTGTTGAGCAAAAACCTCTTCAAGTTGTTGACATTGCTGGTATTGATCAAGCTCTTGGAAAACTGAATAAATTTCTGAGTAATTTCAACCGTCAGTTTCACTTCACCAAAGTTCGTAGATCACCTGCTGTTCTTCTACATGGTGGAAGGGGAACGGGCAAAACCTTTGTCTTGGACAAACTCGCCAGTACTGAATGGGGCAAAGTTCGCAAAATTGATCGTAAAACCAAACCTTCGGAAGTTCAGAAGATTTTTAAGGATTCAAAGATTAACCAGCCTAGTATTATAATCATAGATGATCTTGAATCTGTGGTTACAAAGGGTGGTGAACCACTGCTAGATATTACAGAGGCTATATGTGAGGGCTTAGAAGATCTGGCTAAAGATGAGCCTCCAAACTCTTTACCACAAGTCGTCGTGGCGGCGGCAACATCTGATATGCTTAAAATACCTGCTTCATTACGAAAGCGAGGTAGGTTCACTACAGCTATTTCTCTACCAGTTCCAGATGCAGCTGCCAGGAAAGCTATTCTCAAGTCTCTAAATCCTCAAATGTGCCCTGAAACCCGGGACGAGATTCTCCATGATCTTGGAGAACGAACACATGCATATACACCAGAAGATCTCGCCCTACTGTTAGATGAAGCACACATTTTTGCGGAAGATAAGTTAGATGAAGATAACTTGCCGGAGAAAATGTTCATCTATAAAGAGGATATCGAGCATGCACTACTGGAGGTAAGGCCAAGTGCAATGCATGATATTACTTTGCGACCACCCAAGGTTAAATGGAGTGACATTGGTGGACAAGATAAAGTCAAAGAGGCTATTCAGCTTGCAATCGAGACGCCTTTCCGCGTAAGTTCTTTTCTATCTGACTGATTTACGTTTTTAATTCAAAGTACTGACAATATTCCAGTACCAAGAGATCATGCAAGATTTTGGCCGTTCCCCAACCAAAGGTCTTCTCCTCTATGGACCTCCTGGATGTTCCAAAACACTTACCGCCCAGGCCGTTGCCACTGAAATGGGCTTCAACTTCTTTGCTGTCAAAGGTGCTGAACTTCTCTCAAAATATGTCGGTGACTCCGAACGAGCTGTTCGGAATGTATTTTCCCGTGCACGCGCCGCAGCTCCAAGTATCATCTTCTTTGATGAAATCGAATCCATTGGTGGGAAGAGAGATGGTAAAAATTCGAATAATGGAGTCAACGTTCTTACAACTTTACTCAATGAAATGGATGGAATTGAGAGTCTAAAGGGCGTTACCGTACTCGCCGCAACCAATAAACCACAAGATCTCGACTTGGCACTTCTTCGACCAGGTCGCTTCGATGAACTTATTTATGTTGCACCACCGGACCTTGCTGGTCGGGAAGCCATTATTCGTGCTAGACAGCGCGAGTCTACTATGGCAAAAGATGTCGATATCGCCGAACTTGCTCGTCTAACAAAGGGGTATTCTGGAGCGGAAATGGTGAGTATTTGTCAAAAAGCCTTTGATGCGGCTATTGAGAGACGTAAAAAGAATGGGACAATGGAACCGGCAGTTATGAACGACTTTTTGACGGCAATGCCGAAGATCAAGAGACAGATAACTCCGGATATGTTGGAGGAGTTTGAGAGATGGGCCAAGGGAGAATAGTCCATGATTATTATTTGGAATGTACTGTACAATTTCTAGTGGGACAATGAGAAGTATAAATAAGAATATTGCAACTTCTCGCATCATAGTCTGCGCAGGGCTTTTACCTCTATTCATAACCCTTTCTCTTACAAATCTTTTCAATACCGTAGATATTGAAAACCTTTCCAAATATACCTTCCAATTTCCTACAATGTTTTCTTACATCTCACTCATAATTAGTTTCTTTCAACAATCGATGGATGATAAGATGATGATTAGATCCGATTTCAAAAAGTCTTACGACTCCGAGAATCATACATACATACATACATACATACATACATACGAAAATAGTCTTGCATTGATTTCTTCACCCTTCAAAAGTAGCCTTCTCTGTAATATTAAGGGTAATTAAGGTTACATCGTGCATTATTACTCGCGGTCCTGGTGTGCATATGAGGGCGGATGATAAGCTTCCGTACTGGGTATCTATTTGGCATTAGGTTACATGACTAACTTTTGAAATGTGTGCCATGCGTGATGCGCATTGATCATGAGGAAGGAATGGGATTGGGAGAGGGGAAATGCAAAGAAATTTTACTAACATGAGGGTATAATAGGAACTGCGAGAGTAAATCAAGCAGCATCTGTAGAAGCACCATATGGAAAACAGAAAGACAATTATGACCATCGCAACAAATTTCGTTCCCCCCTCTCGCCTCCCCTTCTCCCCCTCATCCCACTCATCCCCACCATTTCCTCATCTCCACCCCGGTCCTCCAACAACACATCTCCTTCTCCGACCCTGACCCCGATGGCATAGTGGTGGATTTAAAAACAAACATGTTGGAATGAAACGACTTTGCTCTTTTGTTTGTACAGCTTTTGGGATATCTTATAAGGGTTACATATACATTAATGTCGTTCTTCATTCTTCATGCTTCTTCTACTTCTCCTTCTCATCCTACTCATACTTCATCCTCTCATCTTTTTTCATCCCCCTCGTTTCCGACTTAACGGGCATGATTGAGGAGTTCCTCATGCTTGGTAATTTCAATGTCATCGGGTAGTTCTTTTTGGTTTTCTTGTTCTCTGATTTCTTTGTGTATCATAGCTTGTTCGTCGCAAAATGTGGCCATGAGGATATCGGTGGAACTTAGACCGGGGAGATCATGTGTGGTCCAGCGGATGAATACTTTGTTGTAGATCTATGTGGTATTAGATGTAAGTAGGCGAAAGAGAAGGGAAAAGGGTTAGGAGACGCACATTAACCAATTCTGGGTGATGTTTTTCTTCTTTGCATTTTGCTGCTATGGCGTTCATGAAATTCTGAGGGTTAATTGTTGTGTTAGTGATGTTGCTAACTTTTGGTTTATCTCAACGGGTTGGAGGTAGATTGATGGAAAGTAGTGGAAATTCCGTAGTTCTCTTCTGGAAAAGATTTTCACGAGGCCAATCTGATTACTTATCATCCTAACTCCCCTCTTAAGGAGGTCTTCACACACAACTCTAGCAAGTCCAACCAAAACCTCTCTAGATAAACCCTCATATCCAAATGCAGCATTTCCAGCACTAAGAAAAGCAAGGGAAAAACTAACCCAAGTACCCTTAAACGTTCTAAACCTAAAGATCCTCCCCATCCCCATTCCATCCGCCGTTAAAACCCACTTCCCACCATTTTCCTTCAAAAGTGGTTTGAGTGATTGCTGTATTGTGGGATCAGAGAGATTGGTAGAGTGTTCTGCTTCTCTGGAGGGTTTCCATTTTGGTACTTTGGAAGAGTTAAAGGCGATGTTTGTAGGAGGAGATAATGTGGATTCAGGGGGTATGTTCCCTTTTGGATGGGTATGCACTCCTGGAATGGCACTCTCTTCTAAAGCGTCCTCTTCTTTCAAAGAGCACTTTTCTTTCGAGGAATCTGTAAGTGCGGGGAGTTGTAAACGGCGTACTTGATATAAAGAATTGGATGGTAAATCTTTTGTAAAAGGTTTGTAACGGGGTGTAAGCGTTAGGAAAGAGAACAATGGAGATCGGTGAATGCGACGTAGGAAGGGATTCATGGTTGTTGTCTTGGGAGGAAGGGAAAAATGGACTAGACGTGAGATGATGGCGAGCGGAAACGTTATCTTATCCTCAGACCCTTCGGAGGTTGATTACTAATCCTAAAATCTGTAAACTGACCAATGAAAGGCATGTGGAGTAGGACTGTAGGATCTCCGAAGGGTCTGAGGATAAGATAAGTAGAATCCAGATGCTTAGTTTTGCTTGGGACTTGATACCTTGATACCTTGATACCTTCTTCCCGGGGCTTGTACTAAATTGAATTGAGGAATGGAAAGTTATATACATGAGTTCGGAATCTATCTACTCCGTACACAAATACATAGCGGGGGCGAACTAGACTAAACCTTTTAAAAAGAAGATCGACAATGGGGTAGATGGGGTAAAGTAATGTAAGACATTTATTTACCCACATATTGTTGCTTTTCCTATCTTTTGATTGCTGCTTTAAACAATTCGAATAGATATTGAACTTTGAAGCTTTTGATCGAATTTGAAGTTTTTTGATGAGATTTCAATAATCAATCTTATTTATGATTTTAAAACTTTTGAAGCTTGTGTACTAAACTCTATTAATGAATTCAAGATAATTTTTGTAATAAATTTGAAATAAAAAATTAATGATTTTGATTAGAAAATTGAGAATTTACAATACTTTCATCATCTACATTTCACCATACAGATTTTGAGCCAGCGTGATAATATGATTGATTAAAGAAAGCCCTTGCTTATGGAATCAGCACAGTCATCTTTTAGTGTGTCTTACAATACTTACCAACATCAACCTCTTGTGAGCTTCAATGGAAGAATGACACGTATGTCAACTGTCAACAGTGTGGCCTTCTTATACTTCCCACAACCCAATATTTAGTTTTTGAATTCTTTCCCTTCATCTCATCTCATCTCATCCCATCCCATCCCATCCCATCTAATCCCATCCCATCTAATCCCGTTCATACATGCAAAATACTTTCAATATAAAATTCATCCCCCCAACGACATCGACCTCGATTCATTTCTACGCAATACCGAAACCACTCATCCTCCAGTTCCTATATAGCTTCTTCAGTCATGGACGTTAAGAAGCAAAAGGCCTCATTCTCAGAGGAAGACTTCAGATGTGATGTGACAATTACTCGTAGGCATAGTACTACTGGCGTGCCTTCCGAGGTTATATCGTGGAGAAGCGAGGAATCAGTTGCGAGTAGATCTCAAATTACGCGCAGACATAGTATTGTCACCTACCAGGACTCCCCTTCGAAAGCTGCAATAATGAGAATGGAAGAATCATTTGGGGGAAAATCTCCAATTCCTCTGCTTTATATCACCACCCCTCCAGCTCAGATCGATCCACTGCCGAAGACAAGAACCGAGATAGAGAGTGCGACTTTTCAAAAACCGGCGTACAATAGGGCCTCTCTATTGAGTCTTCCTACTGAAATCCGCGAGATGATCTATGGCTATGTATTCCCATCCAAATTCTATCTGGGACCTTACTACAAAGACACCAAATCAAATATAGCTTGGAAATTTCATCCCAGGCCAATTTTATCCTATTTTGGTAACCGACTCCAAAATGGTGAGACGCGTTCATCTTATCCGAATTGTGAGGTTTTTGGAGCATCTTTATTAAGAGTTCATTCGCGAATTCATCAGGAAGCCAAGGGAATTTTCTGGAAACGTGCCATCTTTATTATGCCGGAACCATTTAGTGCAATCGATGCAATTAAATCTATCAGTCAAGATCGCATGCAACATATCACGCATTTGGAACTTAATGTCAGACCTTTCGGCCTTCAATGCTGGGATTCCTCAGGTATTAATGCTGCACTTTCATTGATGAACTCACTAGCTCGACACGGACAAGTACGAACAATCAATCTAGTGATCGACCGTCTCTCGCTTGACTTTGTTTTACTCGATCGACTGAGAAACCCTATCTCCGAGAAAGCGACCAAATTCTATGCCGATATAAGGCTTTTCTGCAGTCAACAGAATTGGGGATGTCAAAGAGGTATGAGAATTAGTGGTGGCAACACTTATCAAAAAATTCTGGACAACATTCCTGAGGACACTCGGATGACTACTGACAATCTAATGTATGTCGTTGAGAAATTACATGAGGCTTGGGGTGGAACATTTTATTTAGGGGATACAACAGCCTGGGAAAATGGTCGCCATGTCTACAAAGCCCCAGCCAAGTAAGTCTTTGAATCGGTAGCATGAACCTGGATACCTGGGTGTTGGTAGGATTGGGCTTCTTGGAATTATACAATTGTATTGTAAAGCAAAATCTTGCCAATATTATGTATTCTATCTAGGTCGTATTATAGAATGCCAAAATGACAGGGATAAAATAAACCTCTATTGAATCATTTGATCTCATCGTCTCATCGTCTCATCGTCGTCTCTCATTTTATCTTCAATGATTAATCAATCATCAAAATGTTATATTAGCAGGGACAGAAAATTGGAGTCCTTCTGATTCTGATTAGTTAATGAGGATCACGTGTGTAATGTAATGCACAATCTCGCTAAATCTGGCTTCCGATAGGTTGTCGGAGACGGCCGAAATATGATATGCAAACAAACTTCTACCTACGGAATACTCACTCTATTATATACCTTTAAATAGAGCTTGGTATTTGGATGAAATTTGGAGGGGTTTGCTTTTACTTTTGCTTTTACTTTTTGCTTTTACCTTTTCTATAGCAAGGCTTCCAAGATGTCCTCCTCATCACCATTGAAACAGGAAAAAACACCCAAACGACAGATTTTCCATGGAACTTTTGTTCATTGTAAAAGTCTTGCAGAATTGGAGATTCTACATGATACGTATGTGTTTGTGGATGAGACTGGGGTTATTGTGAGGATTTCTCATCGGCATGTTGATGGTGGTGTGATGGGTTTGAGAGAGAATGAGAAGAAGTTGGGTTGGGAGGATGTCAGAGAGGATGTGAAGGAATTGGGTTGGGATAAGGATGCTGATCATGAGATTGAGTATTTGAGTTCTTTACGAGATGGAGAGGAAAAGTTTTTCTTCCCGGGATTCATTGGTTGGTTTTCTTTTTTCTTTTTTCTTTCCTTCTTTGGTTTGTTTGTTCATCATAAAGAGAGATGTCATAAACATCTATCAAGGGAAAAATATTATATCACAATAATCCTCACCTGAAATACTACCCAATTAACAAACCCCCAGATACCCACATCCACGCCCCCCAATACCCAAACAGCGGACTCTTCGGCTCCTCCACCCTCCTAAACTGGTTAAATACCTACACCTTCCCACTCGAATCCTCATTCGCCTCCCTCCCCAAAGCCCACACCATCTACTCACGCGTAATCCAACGTACTCTATCGCACGGAACAACAACCGCTGCTTATTATGCTACCATCCATGTCGAAGCTACAAATCTCCTTGCGGATTTATGTTTACGTTTTGGTCAGAGAGCGCTGGTTGGGAGATGTTGTATGGATAGTTCATCCGGGGCCAATCCGGATTATTATCGTGATGAGGATGCTAGTCAGAGCTTACAGAGATCGAAGGAATGTATTCAACATTGCGAGGAAATTGATCCAGGGAGAGATCTCGTGACGCCTATCTTAACACCAAGGTTTGCACCTAGTTGTTCGGGAGAATTAATGACTTCTCTGGGTGTATTAGCCGCCGAAAAGAATCTCCCGATCCAAACGCATATCTCCGAGAATCGAGCAGAGATAAACTGGGTTGGAGAACTTTTCCCCGAATGCGCAAATTACGCCGCGGTATATGATAAATATGGATGTTTAACCTCCAAAACGATTCTCGCGCACGCAGTACACATTTCAGAAGAAGAAGCAAATCTGATTAAAGAGAGAGGAAGCGGGATATCACATTGTCCGATTTCGAATTCGGCGTTGACGAGCGGAATGGCGAGGGTGAGGTGGATGTTGGATAGGGGGATTAATGTGGGGCTGGGGACGGATGTTAGTGGTGGGTTTAGCCCGAGTGTGCTGGTGGCGGCGAGGGAAGCTAGTTGTGTTAGTAGGTGTGTGGCGGCTGGGATTGAGGGGATGTGCTTGGAGGGGGAGGGAAAGGGAAATGAAAAAGATCCATTAAGTGTACCCGAAGTTCTATATCTGGCTACGAGGGGCGGCGCAAAAGTAGTTGGAATGCAAGATTCAATTGGTGGGTTTGAGGTAGGAAAATTATGGGACGCGCAACTTGTTGGGTTAGGAAGACCTTTGATGAAGAAAAATAGTGAGGGGGGTTGGGAGGGGATAAGCGAGGGGACGGGAGAGGGGGAGGCGGAGGCGGGAAAGGATGTGTATCATGAGGTAGGGCCAGTAGATATTTTCGGGTGGGAAAATTGGGAGGAAAAGGTTGCGAAGTGGGTTTTTGGTGGAGATGATAGGAATACGGTGAGGGTTTGGGTTGTGGGAAGGTTGGTTTATCGGAGGAGAGAGGGAGGGAAGGAGGGAGGGATAGATAGATTATAGGGTTGTCGGTTAAAGGATCTAGGAAATAGGGTTGGTACTGCTTGTTGTTCGGTTCATGATATGCACGATTGGCATGATTGATTGACATGAATGAATACTTGGAATGATGATGGGCTAGGATAATTAGGGAGAAGAAGAAAAAAAACAGATGAAATATAAACAAACAAATATTACAAGATAAATCAATCCACACCCATACATACATGAATAAATAAACAAACAAATCTAGCTTAAGACCATTAATTTTGGAGATTGAAAATTAAAATCAAAATATTTGATTGATGAATGGATGGATAGATGGATGGATGAATAAATGAATAAATGAAGATATCCGTATCCGTATCTATATCTATTTCTATATCCAACGCTCAATAATCACATCGCTATCACTACCCCATCCATCTATCCCAGCCAGAAAACACCTTCGATATCCCATATCCCATATCCCATATCGGAATCCGATATTCCAATAAATTCTTCCGAATCCAGCATTCGATTCAAAGTTTGCATCGTAAACGCCTGAGCTCCCATTTACCCATTAATCCCCGATTCTTTTCCCGATACGCTTCGTATCCCCCGGGAACACTATGTTGCATCTGCTCTCTCTAATAACTCTCATAACCCCCATAATTTCCATACCCACCATACGCGCCATACCCCCGCGCACCCCCACAAAAACGACAATCCACCCCCGCGGCGCCCAGAATCAACTCCGCCGCCCTCTCCGCCGCCGCCATAACCGCAAACTGCGGATTTGCCGTCACGGGCGCAATGATGCTCGCGTCGACGACGTGGATATTTTTCGTGCCCTTCACCGTCGTGTCAGCGTCGACGCACTTGCCCAGTCTGCAGCTGCTACTCCAGTGGTTGACCTGTCCGCGCGCGTAGGCCGACCCCGTCGTGATGTACGTTTCGATTTCCTCGCGCGTGGCGTTCTGCGCGATGTTGAGAGGGGTGAGGCCCGAGCCGGGGAGAGCCGCAAATATATCATGGATGAATTGCGATATATCCTGCGCGTCGCGCGGATGCGAATAGTAGACGCTGTCGCTGGAACCGGGGATGAAGTTTTCGTCGAGGATGACGGAGCCCGTGGAGAGGAGCCCCGATGTGCCGTAGACGTTTAGAGTGATGCTGTGGTCGGAGGTGAAGTCTGCGTAGCCGGATGATCCGATGGTTCCTTGAACACCGGCTTTGGTTCCGTCTGGATGCGAAATGGTGGTCCAAAACACAGAGGTTTCGGATGCGAAGGTGTAGGGACCGCTGCGGGAATCAAGGTAGTGATCTTTATCTTCTGCTGGGGGAGACTCGTAGGAATATTTGTAGGATTGTATGGAGTCACCCTCAAGTACGATATATGTATTTGGGTTATCGAAAAGGCCAGTTCCGATGTCTGAGCTGATTATCCACTCGTCACTTGTGAGATTGGGGGAGAGTTTTCCTGCAGAATTGAGCCTGGAGAGGGTTGCTGCATCGCCGATTCCAGAGTGCATGAGAAGTGAAGGACTGACAATGGCTCCGGCTGACAATATTACTCTACCAGTTGGTGTAACTGAAATGAATGTCTCGACACCGTTAACTAGAGCTGTGACTTCCGTGGCTGTATCTCCATCTCGTTCAACTCTTACTACGCGAACTCCGTGTTGGAGACGGAATTTACTGCGCTGAAGAGCAGATTGTAGATAAGTAGTGACGGGACCTCCTCTCTGACCATCGGAATAGGAAAAGATTGGGTATCCGAATACATCGGTTTTATCATTGGCTTCAGCATTGATATCCACATCTTTGTAGCCTAATCCTTCGACTATCCATTTCCTGGCGGCATCGTATCCTGATTGAAGATAACGGATGCCATCTTGAGAAGTAAGGCTCGTTGAAGGTTGCGTGTTGTATAGGCGTTGGATAGCAGCACCCATATTTTTGGAGTTCCACTAGATGTGGGATTAACACCTTGACAAGTATCCAAATTGGGTAAGCTTGTTACTTACTTCCTCAGGAAAGTATAAATCCCAATCAGAGGCCGGAGGCTCAAAGAATAGTCCAGCATTTATGGCTGAACATCCTCCGATCGTACAACCTCCATAAGCATGTACCTGATCTGAACCGCACATGAGGCCTCCCCCAGTGGGATCCTCAAAGATTGTTGTGTAAAGTCCGGGTACGTCAACTCTCGTAAGATTCGTACCACTTAACCATCCCTATCAGGCATTAGAATCCATAAATCATCTCCAACGAAGAAGTTAAACTCACTGGCCTCCTGGCATCCAAATCTCCACCCGTAACTCCATAAGAAGGTCCACCACTTTCAAGTAACAAAGTCTTAAGACCTGCTTCTGCAAGTCGTGAAGAAACTGTGACATGAAAATTAACAAATGCACCTTTCCTTACACACAACTCAAATACATACCAATAATACCCGCGGGCCCAGATCCTACAACAATAACATCCCATTGCTCCCGAATCCAACTATTATCTTCCTGCCCCCAAGCCGTACTTAGCAATCCAGCAAAAAGAGAAATATGCTTTGAGATCTTCATGGTGACTTTTGACTTTGATTTTGGATGCAGAATACCAAAACAAACACAAACACAAACACAAACATACAACAGACAATGAAGAGAATCACCTACCTTTATATACACATCACACATACTTACACCAAGTACTATCCTGTATGACTTCACACAACACAACTGAGTTGGCTCACCTAAACACTGGGCGCCAAGCCCTATCATCGAAGAAAAAATCCCCTAAATGGTCTTTCTCCAGCCATTCAACAAGAATCTCATACGTACATACTTTGGCTTCTAGTGGAATGCTGCATCCTATCCGAGGTTTAGCATGCTATGAGCCGTGCCATATGCCTATCACTTAGCTAACTGCCCAGGTCAACCCAGCTAAACTACCGTTGAAGCCTCATAAAATTTGACTGAAGAATATGCAATTACCGTATTGATGCCGTACAACCTACTTGAAAGGTTCAACTGTGGCGTAGTTTTATCGAGCTGATGCGTGCTGATGCTTGCTCATGCGTTATACGAATGAAGTCATGGGCTTTTAGTATTCCGTGAGCTAGTGAGGGTTTTGCTGGAGGAAGTAGAAGGTCTAAGTGGGGAGGATTAGCGTTGAAATTCATTCCAAGATTTAGATTAACTTTAAAATTCTATTTCCATCTTCTTGGAACCGAAAGTTACCGATATGATGTTGATCAACGTCGAATTTGTACTTGGATCCTAACTAATAGATAGATAGGGTCCAATACGACCTGCCCCGAGGAATCCGAATGCAAGCCAAGATAAATGTGGTACCTAGATATTGCCGTGTATGATTAGGTGGGGAATACACGAGTCAAAATAATCATCGAAATAATCATTGAAATAATAAGTCGGACGAAATAATAGTCGAAAGAAATATTAGTCGAAAATAACCATCGAAACAGCCAATCCATTCCGTGAGACACACTTTCTTTCGTGCTCACAACACAAACTTACCTATCCATGAACCAATCAATGTACAAAAGTGAAGATCATCTATTCGTCTAATCTTAAGACTGACTTCCCAAAACGCCGCCCAATGCAACCATAGTATTTTTGCTGTACATAATCCTACATTTCCCTATCATTTATGATCCCTTATAATCCCTTATGATCCCTTATGTCCCCTCTGTTCCTACCATTATACAATCGATTCTTGATCCCGCTGCAAGTTGGAGTTTTCCAGTTGCTTCAAGATGTACTGGTATAATACCAACATGCAACTACTTTGTGTACTCGTCCACACAAATCTAGGTCCTACTCCGCGAAATAAGCCTGCTATGCCTTCCGTCTTATAGATAAGTTTAAGGCCAGTTGGGACGGAAGAGGTATCGAGAATGATGCTACCAGGACGCGGGGTATGCGTGGAAGGGGATGACGTGGATATCGATCTAATCTGATGCTTTGTAGGTTGGGAAGGGTTTGTAGACGTTGGTTTCGTACGGCTAGATTTAGGGGAGGCATTTTTTGTAGATTTTGAGTTCTGCTTGGAAGTAGGCTCTGGGTCGGAAATGACTTGGGTTTGGATTCTTGTTTTCACAACATCCAGAGGACATGTAATTACTCCAGCCAAACCACCAGCTGCCGCTCCTGTTAGGAGTTCCAATGGCAATCCAATATCTCGACTTCCCTTCCATTTTCTCGCCCAAGTTTGACCTTGCTCGTAGAATGCGAATTGTAATGCCGAAAATGGTAGGTCTCGAACGATTGTTGCTCTGTAACCGTAGAATAGTGCCGAGAACCCTTCTTGCTTAACTATGGTTCGGGCAGCGTGTGCTGTGTTTTTGTAATTGTAGCCAGAGTTGAAAAATGGGTTATTGTATCGTCCTTGAAGTTGTAGACGAGTTTTGAGGACTTCGGAAGGTACGTATACAAACGAGGCTGCAAAGTCGGCGACAAAACCTGGGATCATTAGAATGATGTAAATTAACCCTAAATTTCTCCGACTTACCACTGGATAAATAGGCAAACCACGGGGGAATGCCATTATCCATCAGATGCCTCTTACTGAACTCATATGTTCCAAAGAATATAATTGTGCCAGGAAAAGAACCAAGAAGAGCAGGAACCCATCCTCCATATAGCCCTCTCCGTATTCCTTCTTGTCGCAAAATCGTAGAATATGAAGACGATAATTTCGTATACTTTGGCGGAACATGCGGATCACCCTGTTGACGAGTTTTGACAGTATCCAAAGAGTGCATGAGTAGATCCCCCGTGGTCCCACCAATTCCTCCCGCAATCATGGCCTGCAAACAATCAGTAACTTGCCTGTAGACCAAAATCTACAAATCTCACATGTAAATATGGCGGTCGTCCCTCCTCTTCGACCTCTTCCTGTGCCATGTTTTCCGACCTGAGTAGCCCGTTTCCAACTCTAACATTGACGTCCTCTTCCACTCCATTATCAACAATCCCAAATTTGGTGCGATCTTCTGCTGGCGAACCTGCTGATCCGAAGGAAAACAGGTTGACAACACGAGAGGTCAGGGACATGGCCCTTCCTCAATTTACGAAGCTGGTCGCCTTCCTGGTCGCCAAATATGCAGAAGAGGGAGTTTTTGTTACGGCGTTGGTAGGCGGCCAATACAAATCATTAAGCTGAAAATCACAAATGTTTTTTGATGCGCTCAACTTTTTTTGCCGGAACTTTCCACATTTGTTTATGCCTGGTTAGTTAGGAGGACCAAGGCATTTATTTGACGTGGGGTTGTCCCCGGTGAATACCTCAACCCCTCCACATCCCGGTGAACCTTCCAAATTGTTTTTACCCGACAAAGTTCGATTGATTGACTTCGCGCTATACCAATAAATTGGTGAAGTTAACAACTAGTAGTCATTACGTTCACTGAGAATTCGTACAATCACAACTGAGGGCAAAATAATATTACAGATACTTAAAAATCACTTCGAGGGAAAAATAATACACATTTTGAACAATTTTTCCCATCAATTTATATGCCTAACCGATAAGAGATCACCGCCTATATCAATAATGCTTGGGTATATACCGTCATCATCATAATTCATCTGCACCAAAACGCCCGGTAATATTCGAGCGCAAAGACGATAACATCTGGCCTAAGATAGTCCACACTAAATACTTGCTCGCCTCGGTGCCATAGTTCTCCTCAATGCCTTCTTCTCTTCCGTCTCATCCACCAAAGGAAGAATACCCTGATCTCTCATCTTTGCCAAATATTCATGTCCGAATTTGTAACCAACCTGATAAATCTCATCGAATTTACCAAAGTCCAGAGTTCCATACTCATCAATTGGAGGTCTCATGTAAAGACATCCTGGTGTCGTCTTCGCTCTTTCCAAAGCATCAACACTGGATACATATGCCAAGCGTGCTTGGATCTCAGCCAAAGTGGGAGGGTTTGGGTATGATGAAAATGGGTTCCAACGATTTGCAAATGCCCAGAATCCAGAAAGTGAGTCGCCGAAGTTCTGTGGTATGTCATCATCGAGGCTACCAACATCAATAGCAAAGATAATATCAGCGCCTAAAGATTTCATGTGAGAAACCGTCAGGTTATCTACATATCCACCATCCAACAGCATACTTCCTTCATCGCATAGTGGTGGGAGAAGTCCAGCAAGAGACATAGATGCTCTTACGTATCTCCATGCATATCCACTGGTATGGATTTCAGATCGACTTTTACTAATATTGGTAGTGTTGCAATAGAACTCTAGCCAGAAATCTTCAATCTGAGTATTGCCGAACGTCTTGAAGATACCACGGTTGAATTCATGACCAGTAGTATAGGAAGCAGATGGATACGTCAAATCCAGTGCGAAGCGCCACATACTTGCCATGCGGCCTGAAAATTTCTTTGCGCGTCCATACATAGGAACCACATCTGCGTCACGAGCATATAATGCGCCAATGAAAGATCCAATAGAAGTTCCTCCAATGATGTCGATCGGAATTCCAGATTCTTCCATGGCTCTGATAATCCCAACCTGAGATATACCACGTGCACCACCTCCCCCGAGAACTAGACCAATTGACTTGCCACACAGACGTCTGGCAATCCGATGAAAGTCGCCTTTGAATGGAGTCTCTGCAGAGTAAAGTGGTGATTGTCGTACACGGCGAGATGTGTATTTTTGAATTTCTGCCTGAAGCACTTGTACTCGTTGTTTCAATGCGGTCCCGAACTTTCTTGTTTGAGGATGCACTGGGACAGCACTAGTTCTGATGTCCATTTGAACATGATGGTGCCCGCCATTGATCCAGACTCGATTTCTAAGCCAGGCACGAGTCACACCAGGCGAGGAGAAGCGGTCTGCGTGCAATAATACCAACTCCTTTCTTGCAGTGGTTTTCATTCCTAATAAGAAGCGTTCGTACTCTCCAATGGCCGGCGAACCATCTGCTATGCCGACTAGGAGAATGCAATCAGCTTGACTGATGCAAGTTTGAGTCCAAGGCGAATTAACGTTTGTGTCTAGAACTGACATTAGCGATGACCCTAGGGAAAATGACCATAGTCTGTCATGTCCCAAGAAGAAAACCACTTACCAGCAATATATAAAACCAAGCCATACTTCTCCTCCAGATCAGCAAGGTATTGTGAGAGTTTAAGTCTTCCCATACGACTGAAAGCGTGCCTGCCAAGATGATTAAGAATAGCTGCTTGATTGAGAGAAGTCACACCATTAGGCGCTCCGATTTGAGTCAAAGCATTCATCAAACGACTACCAAACTCGACCACAGGTACTCCAGCAGTAACGGGAAGTATAGTAACAGTACGAAGATTGACAGTCGAAGATACCTTATCGTTTGTAGCACCAGTAACTTTCTCTTTAGTTTGTACGAAGACAGGCTCTTCTACCAAAGCTCGCATACGAGATGCAATAATTTTGGAGATTTTGATCGTAATACCTGGATGTTCTTGCGCAAGACTGTTGAATAGTGTCTTTGGAAATTTGGCGAGTTCGGTATCTCGAATAGCATGCAGTGTAGCAGGTCTTGCGGATTCTGTCATGACTTCTAGTTCTCCAACACTTTCACCTTGTCCATATTCACCGATGACTTTCATTCCAGCTTCGTCATTGTTGACTACAAGTCGAAGTCGGCCGTTCAAGACGATATAAATTGCGTCACTATCATCGCCTTGGTGGTAGATGACTTGACCTGCGCTCACCTGTACCCATTCAAGAGCAAAGTCTATGTGCAGGATTAATCTAGGCAATAGACTGGTGAGACGCTTAGCCATAGTCAGGAGTACAACCGGATACTTCTCAACAATTCTTTCCAGTGATGTCCGTGGTAAGAATCCTACATAAACATCCGTTTTTGCAACAACATCAATGAAGGAACGATAAGAGGATATGGTACCAATGTAGCCTGCAATACCACCTGGTTTGATGAGTGCCAAACTTTTTCGGTCTGTTGTCTTTCGCTTTTTACCCTCATGCCCTGCACTACCAAAACCAGACCCTGAAGCACGCGACGAGGCAGTCTTCGTTCTGGATAGTGAAGGCATTGGATCATTGGCGTTCTTAGCGTTCGAAGAGTGTCGGAAAGATTGACCTAATACCATGGAATGGGATTTCTCATCAACAGGAATACTAACATCTAGGAAGCCATCAATAACATAATACAGCCCAGGGTTTCTCTCTCCTTGTTCCACAAGTACCGAGCCTTTTGGGAAGTAAACAATCTCTACTTCATCCTTAAGTTCTTGGGCAAGCCCTTGCGTACTTGGATAGCCACCAGCACTGACTCCACCAGATGTCACTGATTCAGTGTCATCTACAGAGCCTTCGTAGGGATCAATAAGGCCGAAGGCATTGGTAGTAAAGGAATTGTTAGTAAAAAATGCCTTTTGACGTTTCTGATCATATGAAAGCACCCGAGGGGAGCCTTCAACAGAATCTGACATACGCAAAGCATTCTTAGTGTTCGTAAGACCAATAGCCTTGAATATACATTCCAATATAGATTTTCTAAACATCCCATCTTCATCAATCGACTCTTGGCGATGAAGAGGTATTCGTGAATTCATAGGACCATTGAATGGATTCGAAGTCCTTTGAGAAAGAGGGCTTTGAGCATCATGATGCCATACTTGAGGGCTAGAGCCTTGTTTCACACTCGAGGCAGGTTTCCTACCACCATGTCGTGACATCTGAATATTCGTCAGAAGATCTCCAGGACTAGGGCTGACGCTGGAATCCCCACCATGTGCTTCAAAGGTTTGTTTTGACATCGACATAGAAGCGCTGACCGATGACGCATGCATTGTGGCTTCTTTTCTAAGGCTATAACTTGATCTGCGTCGTCTTCCGGCTCCGGCGTTATGCAAAGCAATACCTTTGCTACCTTCTTCCGCGCCAATCCTCTCCTTCTCGCGAATGAACTTCTCCTTCAGGCGCTTCAATGCATCCCCACGGAGGAAATTGGGCAATTCATATGTCGTGTACTTATTCATATGCTTTTCAGTGCGCAAAACCTCGCTAGTTAAACCAAGATAAGAATGACTAGTCGCAAGAGTGACTCTTTGTAATCTTGTTGTAATGACCTGAACGATGTGTGCTGTAGCCTTAGGATATACTCTTGTTAATCGACGGAAAGCGCTAGCAGGTATTATAGCAATTGTAGTGTCAACTGTAGCTCTAGCCACGATGTCAGGGTGTACAGAAGTTGTATTCAACCTCTTAGGCCCAGGTCGACGTGGATGAATCTCGGCTGAAGCATCTAATGACAATGGGGGTATTCTTCCATTAACATTTGTTGCCGAAGCACGACGATCCCTACTATCTCTATGACCATCGTGAGTGGGGGCTCCATATATTGGACTTGTGGGAAGTGATGGAGGAGCTTCATGGCTATTTCCAAATTCGTGATGATCTGAATTGCCATAAGGAGTACCAGGAACACTTCCATCAAAATCTTCGTCATCAGAATGTCTCAGTTTGACATCTTCGGTAAAGAGTGAAAGTATAGAAAAAAGAGATGACATAGGTGCACCGTTCTTGACCTCGGTCAATAACTGGTAACCCTGATGATGGCCACCTCGGTGAGGACCAGATCCACTATCCGAATCTTCTCGTTCATACGACATAGGATCGGTATCTGATTCGCGCCCTTCTCGAGCCGATTTGACAAAAATTTCGACTAATCCATCGACTACCAAACAAAATCCCTTCTCCTCTTCAAGATTCAAAGTTTCACCAGCAATAAGCTTTCGTGTTTGCATGGAGCGCGTGAGTTCATGGAAAACAGGGCGTTCCAAATAACCAAAGATTTTAATAGCACTCAGAAATTCATCCAAGTAATTTGAGAACCCTGACTTTGATCCTTCTTCTTGTGTATCTGGATAGAGGTCTATTTGAGGTTCCTTTCGTTGAGGTTCCGGAGGTAATCGAGAGTACATATTCAGAAACCGGTATCTTACGAACCAACTAATGGTTGACACAAATGCCACCATGATCAACATCCTAAGATAAGTAATTAGCACTGGTATTAAGGTAGTCTGAATGGCACATACAAAGTGGTAGCATTCATGGTAAATGTCAAGCTCGTTGAAAACATTGTGAAGAGGAAAGTCGGCATTGTAATTGTGGTGAAAGTTATCACCCAGTAAAGAATTCCTGGAATAACTCTAATGAAGAACATAGCCATATTGCCAAAGACTCCAAACCATGATCCTGCCGCTTCGATATCCATTTGATTTGTTGGTATGGCAGTTGCCGAGGCCATGGTTGAAGCTATTATCGAATCCATCAAGCCCACAGAGCTTCCCGCAAGGGAGGAAACAGTTTCAGAAGACATGATTTTGTGTTGAAAGAATGTAAAGTATTGGGCAGAATCTCCTGCTATTCACATATATTCCACTTTGGCATATCGACCGACCGTTCCATAGTTGAAGTAAGTCCAATAATTGTTGTATTGGAAGAAAGAATCAAATCACCTTGGAATTTAGACAGGGAACAATTTCATGAGCTTCAGTACAAGTAGGTATGTACCGTCCAACCATTGCTAAACGTCATTGCACCAATCAAAATTCTCCAGCTTTTTTTATTTAGCGAGACCATCCCACCATGGCCCCTCCCCATCAAACCAAATCCGACCAAAGGATTGTGACTCTTTCAACCTTGAAGCCTCATTTGAGAAATCTATCACCAATTCAAATTTGTACAAAAAACACCAACGTCAACATAGTGATCCATAAAGATTTGATAATTAAAAGAATACCTCGAATTCGGCAACGAAGCCAAAAGGAAACCCCAAATCTTTCATCCCGCGCCCAGTCGCGCAACAATCGCAATTATGTCTCTCACAAATTGCCGTTTCTATGAAGAAAAATTCCCAGAGATCGATAGCTTCGTCATGGTGAATGTCAAGCAGGTAGGGAATCATGTGCGCGTTCAAAATTGCAGGAGAAATGCTAATCTCTAGCTTCGCAGATCGCAGAGATGGGTGCTTATGTTAAGCTCCTCGAATATGACAACATCGATGGCATGATTCTCCTCTCCGAATTATCTAGACGTCGTATTAGAAGTATTCAAAAGCTTATCCGTGTTGGCCGCAATGAGGTTGTGGTTGTTCTCAGAGTCGATAAGGAGAAGGGTATGCAGAAACTTCTCAAGTAGTACGTACATTGTGCCGGAAAGCTGATCTGATCGATTGCAGGTTATATTGATCTTTCCAAACGAAGAGTTTCACCTGAAGATATTGTAAGATGCGAAGAACGATACAACAAGGGTAAAATGGTTCATTCGATTATGCGCCATGTTGCAGAGAAAACAAAGCATCCTATCGAGGATTTGTACGAGAAGATTGTGTGGCCATTGAATAAGAAATATGGACATGCTGTTGATGCTTTCAAGCTTTCGATAACGTATGGGATTTCTAGTTTCCTTTTGATATTTTATGTATACTGACATTAACATAGAAACGCTGATACCTGGCAAGATGTCTCATTCCCTAACGATGTCGTCGCTGAGGAATTAAAATCATATATTGGAAAACGTCTTACACCACAACCAACAAAAGTTCGTGCCGATGTTGAAGTTACATGCTTTGGATATGAGGGAATTGATGCCGTTAAGACGGCTTTAAGAACTGCTGAAGCCAGAAACACCGCCGATAACCAAGTCAAGGTCAAGCTCGTTTCCCCACCACTCTACGTTCTCACAAGCACATGTCTGGAAAAATCCGTTGGTATCTCGACCTTGGAAGCCGCAATCGTAGATATCAGAAAGAACATTGAAGCCGCAGGAGGTGGATTAATTGTCAAGATGGAACCTAAGGCAGTCACCGAAAACGATGATGCTGAATTACAAGCACTCATGGAGAAGAGAGAACGTGAAAACGCAGAAGTTAGTGGAGATGAGAGTATGAGTGAGAGTGATGAGAACCAAGTCGAGGTCATGTAAAAAGGTTTCATATCATCAGGGGATATCAAAAGCATTCAAAAGTTATCTAATTAAGCCAACTTATCGGTTTATGGATTTGTTTGCATTGTAGGCGTATAGTAGAGCGATAATAGCTTCTAATATGCAAATAACGACCAATCGAGACAAAAATTTCAAGACCTCCTTTTCTTATGTGATCTCGGGATGTAAAGAAGTGTATCTATTATGTAGAGAGTCAATTATAGGTTGAAGATATTGAATATCTAGTACTCTTCTATTGAGGTTCAATTGTACAGAATAAGTTCTTGTTGAACGAGGTTATGTTCCTTATTATTTTTTAGTATTTCTTTATATTTCTTTATATATATATATATTCTAAAATTGGAATTCAGAATATTTATACTCATATTCGTACTCATACTCATAATTCCCATATCAATTATTTTATATCCAAGAATCCAATCCAATCTGATCTATTCTATTCATTATCTATTCTATCCATCCATCAATTTATATCATCTATACCACCGCCGCCCAATCCAATCCAATCCAATCTGAATTCCAGAGCCAGAATCCAAAGCCAAGAAAGAAATTCCTTCATCCTTATCTCCCTACTCCTCTACCAAGTATCCCATTCCATCTATCTATCTCAATCATCCTATCCCATCCATTCGATAATCCATCATTCAATTTCAATTCCAATCTCTAAACATAACAATCTAGACCCACATTCTAAACATACAATCTACAATTTACAATCCTATCCAATACTTTCCCATCTCATCCTTTCACAACCATTCTATCATATCATATTCGGATCATAATCAACTCTCATTTATCCATATCCTCCATCCACAAAACATACATTAACCCCCCTCTCATTTCCCTCATCTCTTGAAATCAAACCCAAAAAAAACAGACAAACACCAAATTCAAGTCCAGAAGCAAAAGCAAAAGCGATCCAATCATTCTATACCGTTCCATAACTAGGTAAATAAAGCAGAGCCCTCTAAGAATCAAAACCAATCTATCCCACCATCCTATCCCATTCCACCTCATCCATATCCCAATAAAAGCGACCCGAGTAAAACCTCAAAACCCTCCCACGAAACCTAAGGACCCAACCTATCCCTCACAATACAAAGAATCCCATTATCAGGACAAACCTTCCTCCTCCCCAATTGTTTATCCCCAGGGCCCGTCGGTCCCCCCACAAACTTCCAAAACCCAAAAAATTCACTCTGCCTCCTATCATTCTTCGCATATTGAGCATCACCCCACCTCCCCTCATATTCCATCGCACCAACCGGACTCCCCTCACTTGCCGCTGTGAAACTTTTACTGGGGATATCGTATGTGTAGAAATATGACGAGAGAACTGGATCCCAAAGTGTACCTCTCGATGTATAATCTTGCAGTAAGCCGGCTGGAAGATTCAAATCTGGGATCGTATGGTCATGTGTTCCAGGAATAGCATAATTAGCATGGCTTCCACGAGCCGAGTAGGCAATAGGTCTCTTTCCACTTTTCTCAACGACAGAATAGAAGAAAGCTTGACCATTTCCATGTTGGGAGTACCAGATTGCTTGGGGAGTACCGTTTACAAAGCGAATCATATTGTGTTCCCAATCTCCTATATGATCACCTAGTTCTTGTCCCAAAACCGTGTTTCCTTGATTATAGGCGTAAAAATACATGTAAAAGACATCCATGAGACCATCTCCATGATCAGAAAGGATTACGGAACAGGAGATGGCGTTTTGGGTTCGGCCGGTAGCTGAAGAGGGAACGACACCGGTAAGGTACGCAGGGGAGGTGGTGACATCAATATTGGAGGTTAGAAAAACGTTGGGACCCCAATTATTCAATAAATCAAGATTTTCGAGGTTGAGTGGAGAAGGGAGCGTATCATTAGGTATCAAAGTGAGATTGACATGAGGTTTAGTATTGAGGACTTGGGCGTACATGTCGGAAGGAAAATACATTTCTGCTTCGTCCAACCAAACAAGCGGCGCTAAACAAACCACATGTTAGTGGGTACTGTAACGATATGCATATTTGATGCATTGACTGAACCTCCTTACCATAATCAAACACAAAGGAAGGAAGAGTAGTATTAGGTCTCGCAGACGTATTACTAAACCCTAGCATCGCCAATGACAAACATCCTAACGCATGCTGTTGCCTGTATAACATTGTGACTAATAGAGCAATTGCTATAAGCTTTGCGGACACGAGTTAGCTTCTTACGTCCAATTTTAAGTTCAATCTTGTGTCGAACAATTCATCTCTATGTGTGACGGAAGAGCCAAGTAAATCGGGAGGGGAAGTCCGCAACAGGGCCAGCCATACCTCTAACCAAACCGCAGCTCCAGGCAAGCTTTTCCTTGTAGCATGTCTTCTCCATCCGCACCTCCTCTTAACTCCTAATGTCTCAGCACCTTTATCACCCGCAAAGCCCTTCTCCTCATCCATCGTATCGGTCGATTTATCCACGGCCATGATTCCAACTTGGCTGACTCCGTCTAATAGCCAAATCCAATCTCCAATCCAGACTTCGAATAAATCTATATACCACCCTGTGTAATATTCGTTTCCGTATCGTAATATATGCGAATCCCGATACGCCACCCACCTCGATGCACTGCGCAACCGCGAAAATATCGAATCGAATCCAGCTTTCACTCAATCTAACCCCAGTTGTACCCAGCCCACTTTGTCTTTGGTAGTCAAACCCCCCAAGGTATATATAATATAATCTTCGTCGCGATAAAGGTAGCGCAATCGTTCTTGTCTTTTCTCTTTCTCTTTCCCTTGGTTATCTTCTTACTCTTTCCCTTAGTTTTCTGCTTGCTCTTCTCACTTCTCACTTCACAACAAAACCCAAGTCCAAGTTCGCCCCCAGCTCCAGCACCTACCCTCTTCAAATACCAAATACCGTTGCACCAATATCCCAATATCTCAAGCAGCAATCGATCATGCAGAGCCCGCTCGTGCACACTTCAATGCATCAATGAATCAAATGAATCAAACGAATCAATCAATCACCCACCCCACCAATAATTCAATCATCAAATTATTCCAGATCCGTCCGTAAGAGACCAAGGAATTCTCAACCCAAGACCAAAGTCAAGCCAGACAGGTCTCGTAGAAAGAAAAAAAGCGTGTATAGAAAGTCGAAAGAAAGATGCGGTAAAAATCAAAGTGTCGGCATGAGGGTTACCTAGGTAGGTAGGTAGGTAGGTATACAGGTAACCTTATCGTATTGCAAGTACAGGACAGGACAGGAATTCAGGTCATCGGTCATCCAAAATGGCAATACCTACATCATCGATCGCACCCGCACATCCTCGGTACTTTCCACTCCGACCCGCCATATGCGAGTGGGGGAGATAACCCGATTGGTTGTGCTTTATTTATATTAATATTCATACCCCTGCATTATGATCATTGATCATTTATTACTCGTATATCTAGATAAATAAGCATCTGACGAGGTATAATGATAATACCTCCTTTTGATCCATCTATTACCGTACCCATTACCTATTACTTTATTACCCTTATTTATCTATTCATCATCCATAAACCATCTATAAATCATCTATCTAAACATTTCAATTAATTTTCCTCACTCAGGAATATAGATAACATCGTATACCTATACCTACATCACAAGTTCACACACAAACCATAACTTCACAAACCACAAGTGCCCAAGCGAGTAAAAAAGAAAACAGCTACTCAAGTAATAAGTTATAAATAAATAACTAAAATGAGTAAACGAGTGATGAATGATATATTATACGCCGTCCATGACCATGCCCTGCCCAATAAAACCCTGATCCCTTCCTAGACTTATAGTCTCCCAGAGTACCTAGGTCTCAAAAATACCCACTCATTCATTCATGCATCCATCCTTTCCCTTTCCTTCCCATGCTTCTTAACCCAATATCATCCTCTACATCGTATAAAAAGGACGCTCGTTTTTACTCCAGACATTTCCTGCATTGTCTATCGACACTTTGGAAAAAGTCAACAGTTATGGAGATATTTACAAGATTACCTAGTACATAGATAAACTTCCCACTCGTTCAACTCCATTTCCGGTCCCATGACCCTTTCTCTCTCATCCATTAAAATTTTATACCTGTCTCCAGAAAAAGATTCACCGATTCCTATCCTCTTCACCCCTTCGGGGACTTCTACTTCTTGATCCAGATCCTAAACTCCCGCTTAACAGATTTATCGAACTATCCACCAGCATACTCCTCCAACTTTCTCCTCGCCTGTTAACATGTCTGCCAGCGCGACTTGTTGAAGGGGAAGATATTCCTTGTTCTAGGTCCCTTACAATTTCATCTTCGAGATGGCGGGAAATGGGTAGGGTTGATGAAGAGGATGTATTTACAGCTCCTGCTGCTTGAGCTTGTATATCATCGTCACTGTCGTCATCATGGTACGCTTCATAGCGTGGAGAAGAAGGTGATCCTCGAGCGAGAGAACGGACGACATCACCCTTGCAGATAGGACATGTTCGGCGACGTGTTGTTAACCAAGGTGTTCTAGCAAATTTGTTAGTTATTTGGAATTATCAATGGGAGTGAGGAAGGTAGGACATACATGCAATCCACGTGGAATTCATGACCACATGGTAAACTCATGACTTGGCTAACACCATCCACGTATTCTTCTAAACACACTACACACTCTATTTGCTTGCCCATATATTTCTTCCATTGGCTAGGTGATGCAGCATTTTTCTCATGCTCATTAGGCTGGGATGCCGTGAGCGTGGGGGCTTGTAATGGGTTCGAATTGACACGGGCAATATCTCCAGGCTCTGGTATGCCCGTTGTCGTCCGTGATCTCGGACGAGGTCTGCTGGGTGTGGTATGTGAAAGAAGTGGGGTGGTTGCCGAGGAATTGGTAGGCGATGGCACCGTCGGGGATCGATTGCCAGGGGTGCTGATAGTTTGATAAGTCCTGACGGGTAATCTTTCGACAACCGATTTAGGTGCTCTCCAACGACGTCTCCTTATGCGAGACCTGAGCAGTAGTAGTGCGTAAACCACGGTCAAAGTGACCAATGGGCTGACGACTAGTACTAACAGAGTGTCGAGGAATGGACTAGCTCCACTGGCGGGCGTTAATGTGACCCAAAGTCCATCTTCCTCATCTTCTCCATCACTATCGTCCTCTTCGTTCTCATCTTCCATATCAACATTGCCAGTACTGCTTGATCCTGGCGCAATGAGCTCAAAATCCTCTTCATCATCACCAAATATAGTTGTCAAAATACCCTTGGTTTTGCTACCAACTGCGCTGGACTTTTCCGCTGTCTCTTTAGCCTTAGTCTTGGCCTTATCCACATCTGAAGCGACTTTAGGGGCGTACTCTCCACTACCCGGTGTGATACTCCCACCTCGTAATCTAGGTGTGACTTCAGTCTCTCCTTCGATGATACCACCTGAATTCTTCTTTCCTGCCTTTGTTGGCTGTGGTGATTCATTTTTTGCCTTATTTTTGTCAGACTTTCCCCCTGTCTTCGTGGTGCCTATTTTAGAGTTCTTTTCGGAATCCTTGCTATCAGATGACCCTACCAAATCCGGATCACGCCAATCCTGAACACCAATAACAAAATCATCCCCGGATGCAGCCTTGTTTGAACCCTTGCTAGTTTGTTGCGAGTTCCTGTCTGCATCCACCTTTTCGTGACCGGTGAGTTTGGCGGTGGATATTTTCTTCGTGCCGGCATTGTCATCGTCCTTCCAGTCATCGACAAGAACCCAATCAAGTTGACCACTGCTCGGTGGTCGACTGCTGTCCTTGACAGAACCCCGTCCACCGGCTCCATAGAAGAACGACTTGAACCAACCTGGTTTCTGTGTTTCGATTGTTGTAGTTTTCTCCTCAACTTTTGAAGATGCTTTTTTAGACGGCTTCTTCAAATTTGTTATAGCTGCCTTTGTAGCTTTGGGTGTTGCTATGGTAGCTGTAAACGTGGGCTGGGATTCCTTCATCTTCTTCTTTTTCGAAACGTTCTTCGACTTATCATTCTTTTGAACCTTCAATGTCGCCTTACCACTTTCGTCCATCGCATCTTCCTTATAGGCTCCCGGCCCTATGAGAGAAGAAAGTAAATGTGCCGTAGTACGAGATGTAAAGATGGCTGGTATGGTGACATTTGATGTATCGCCCCGAGCATACATCTGAATTAGCGGTCCGCCACTTTTGTCATCACCGACAACTAAAGCAATTCCACCCCTACGCTGTACCCATTTGACCTTTTCCAAAAACCCACAGCCTCCACGGCTCAATAAGACAACCTTACCAGCAATTTCCGCACCTTCCTGTATAGATTGAATATCTGCATGGTTTGCTTTCAGATCCGTGGGTTGCTTGTCCGTATGTTTTGACACTGTTGATCCCGGTAGAGGATGATGAAGGTAATCATCGGTACCATCGTCGGCTGAGGGCTCTCCAAGATTATCTTTACTCTTCGCAGAACTGCTCGACGTACGATCGATGAAAGCTTTGTCATCCTCATGTGCCCTCTTGTTTGTTTTCGATTTACTCGCAGTCGTCGCAGATTTATCATCTCCGGATTTAACTCCTTCTATCGCGCCAGACTTTGCAAAATTATCGACCCAACCCGGCACATCACTACAACCTAATTCGCCTTCAGCCCCGGAGGCAACAGGACCTTGCCGGATACTATCATCCCCAAACCCACTCCCTATCCATAACTGTCCTTTTAATCCTCCGTTGGGTAATATAGGCCCAAAGGCAGCAGGCCTTGCCAGGAAAGCAGTCGTATTATCATTCGTGAGGGTTATGATTGCATTAGGAGGGAAGAGCGAGAACGGAGCTCGGAAGGAGAATAATGATTGTATGCCACTCTTGGGATTTGTCGTAGAAGTAGCTACATTCTGCGGTGGATGAGAGGACCGCAGAGATAAAAATGTAAGAAAGAAAGTAGTAAGCAAGAAGGCAATAATGATTACAATTCTTGGTGGTCGCATGATGGATATCGTATTCTTAAGCCAAACTTCCAAGCTCAAATATCTTGAAAGCGCCGACAGTACAATCCTTCAGCTCTTCAGCTGGATTTCGCACCAGCTTGATCGCATCCGACCTGATGGAAAGGAACCGGCGTAAAAGATGTTTTGATGCAAAATACAAACAAAACAGTAGTTGGTAGGGGGGATTAATAAGGGTTGAAGATGGTGAAAGCCGTCGTGGGTTGAAATACTCCGTACACCAGTCAGCGGGATTTGAGCCACCAAAAAGGTTGTTGGGTAGGCGAGTGGGATGAATCAGTTTGTTGTCGATCACGCATTTGGGTCACACAAGGGATTTGTGGATAAGTGGATGTGTGGATGTATGGATATATGGATATATGGATTGTGGCTTGTTTACCATAACAGAAAGAGGAGAGGGGAAGTTGATGGATGATATGGCAAGTTTTATTTCTACGGATATATAAAATCATTTATTAATTTGATTACACGATTTTAATATACGGAGTAAATGGATGAATTACCCCGCTGGTTTTCTACTTCTACTTCTACCTTCTACCCATACTTCTACTTCTACTTCCACTACTACTACTACTACTACTACTACTACTACTACTACTACCTATACAAACATTTTCAATTATGTTCTCATGCCAGGGAGCAATAAGTCAATTCTCCTCTCCAAACAGGAAATCTTGTGGCTGTGTTTAGATATTAAATCGGAGAATGTACGGAGGAGGTAATGAGTACTTGGATATACGAAAAGCTTGTTTCGGTGGATCTTTGAACTAGTATAAGGTTAAGGTTACCCATATTTCTTTCGTATGTTTTGCATTCATCTTCGTATTTTTCTTCTTCTAAAATCATCTTCATTACATTACTTGGTACCGATGAGCCGTCGAGTAATCAGGGATTTATTCTATACTTTGAGATATATTATATATATATATATATATCTGTGCTTGGTAGTTCCAAGTAATGACTATATTCCAGCCACATCAAGACCCCATCCATATCAACCCTTTCATGTCTTGAAAGCTTTTATATGTACATGAAAAGTTCATTAGACGTAGCGTGATATGTCAAATACCCCATGATCACTTTTCTAGTGCTTTTCACGAGCTTTCAATGTTGTCTGTAAGCCTTTCAATTCCACCTTTGATAGCCAGAATTTCCATCTAGGCTTGAGGACGAGAGCCATCACCCGCTTTGAGCTACAGTTGGCTCATTTCAAGCCGTAATTGATTCAAACATATCCGCATTCATGTATTGGATTACAAGCTTATCGGAGAGATATTTACTACCACACCGTCATTTTCTGTAGTGTAATTTATTTGTGGCTTTGTCTAATTTTCCGACCTTTTTACGATACAAAGGTCTAGATATTAATGACTACTACGTCAAAACACTATCAAGTCTCCGGCTTCGTACATCCCACGTATCTGTAGTGCCCCTCGCCGATCTATGTATTCGCAATCGGTTATATTATTGCTTTTTACTTTCAAGGTCGGCAATTTTATCTCGGCGATGCGGGGTTTTCTTTATATCATTTTCAGCCCCTCGGCTCTCTTTGTTACTGCATTCGTCTTCCGTTTTTCATTGCATTGGAGTTAGAACAATATAAATAGACAATTTATTTAATTTACATTCTCTACCCAGATGTATTGCTCTCCTCGTCCAATTCTTCATCACTCAACTAGCCATCATGAACATCAACGAACCGAGAAGCGGTGGTGGATTTGTGCTACCCTTTTTCAACGATGGTAAAAAGTCACGAGAGCCTCATGCAGGCAGAGATTCATTACAGTCAAATCGAAATCATTTCACTGGCTGGATACCAGATACAGTCAGTTACACAACGACTCCTCTCAGAATCGGCCATAGATGGCTTCACTCGCACAATAATACACGTAATCATTTCGTGGCAACGACGGCAGAATTTGCTGGAACGACCATCTTTCTCTTCTTTGCTTTCTCAGGTACCCAAGTGGCTCTCTTAGCAACCCCAGCCAACAATTCAAACATCGTCGGAACCCCAAGCGATCCTGCTCAGTTACTCTATATAGCTTTATGTTTTGGCTTTTCCTTGGCAGTTAATGCTTGGGTTTTCTTCCGTATTAGCGGTGGTCTTTTTAACCCTGCCGTAAGAATATTCACTCACTTTCCTGTTTTTCCTTGCCCAATGGAATACCGTCTAATAAACCATAGGTCACAATAGGCATGTGTCTCGTCGGCGCTCTCCCATATCTGCGAGGCCTTTTCCTATTCATAGCACAAATAGTTGGTGGTATTACAGCTGCTGCCCTTGTTTCTGCTCTCTTCCCTGGTCCCATAACATTTAGAACCACTTTGGGAGGCGGAACATCAATCGTTCGAGGTCTTTTCATTGAGATGTTCCTTACTGCTCAATTGGTCTTTACGATCTTTATGCTCGCGGCTGAAAAACACAAGGGAACTTTTATTGCACCAATTGGTATCGGTCTTGCTCTATTCATTGCTGAACTTACAGGTATATACCACCATCTTTCACTCACGTTCATATTGCCTAACTGTCCACACATCATCACCTAAATCCTCTAAACCTTCATTCTATCATAAATTCTAACAACTCCCAGGCCTTTACTTCACCGGCGGATCCGTCAACCCCGCTCGCTCCTTCGGGCCGTCCGTCGTCTCCGGCCAGTTCCCCGGCTACCACTGGATTTACTGGCTTGGACCTTTTCTCGGCGCAATCCTCGCCTCTGCCTTCTACAAATTCATAAAAGTACTCGAGTACGAAACCGCGAATCCAGGTCAAGACGCTGGTCGAGTTGGTGAAACTTTTGGCCCCCAAGACCGTGCTATGAATAAAGGAAGTTTCGCGGAAGAGGGAATGGTTGGTAGAGAATTGGATGAAAGTGGAGCTAGTCATGTTCATGGAACGGATAAAAATTTTGGGACCCCGAAGGAATATGGAACGCAGAAGAGACCGTTTAGTGATAGTCCTGCACCACCACATCCGAATGATCAGTTTGCGGGATTGGATGAGGGAGGGAGGAATGAGTTTGCTGCTGGGGAGAATGGTGGAATGAGTGGAGTCAAAAAAGAAAAGAGAGATAGTGAGGGGACTTTGGTCGACAATGGGAAGAAGAGTGCTATGAGGGGTGGAGCGGGTGTGATGGAGTCGGGTGCAAATGGAAGTGGAGATGCGACACGATGAAATTTCAGAGATAACACTTACTCAGAGTATTGGACTAGGGATAGGAGTACAAAGTGAGGAGTTTTATGATAAATGACGGGGTAATGAAGTGGAGGATTAGTTTCGTATGGATGGATGGGAGTCATCGCGAGATGACTTACTGGTATGTTGTTATAGTTATCGCAGTAACAGTACTTTTTCTTTTGTAATGATCTGGAATAGTATGAAGGATTATTGAAATCAGAAACCTTTTTAATCTTTTTCTATATTACACAAACACTGGATCTAGCGATATCATACCCCTGATGAAACATAAATATTTCCAATTACAAAACGGGGGGGAGGGAGAGGTTTAACATACTTTTCTTCCCTTTTCCCTCTCCCGAATATTCAAACATTCTAAGAAATCCTGGTTCTTTTTTGTTCACTCTTAATCTAATCTGTCTCTTCGTCAAGTTGAGCGAAGTAGAGGATATTTTCTATTCGCTGCTTGGTTTGGAGTAAGGGCGATTAATTATATATATATAACTAAGTACGGAGTATTATAAGTTTGTTGCGTTTGAGTTTATCATTCGAATTCTCGGTTGTACGTGGATAATGGCCCAGTGGAATATGGCATTGGTGCAAAATTGATTATTCTAGTCAATAGGTGGATAAATGTTGAAGTAGATGGGGTGTTTGAAGTTCTAGAGTTTTTTGTGTTGGGGGAGAAGAGGGAAGAAAGGAAATACGGTCCACCCTCTTATAAATACAAATCATATGTATATTGATGGATCGATAGTTCATCAGTGAGTGAGTGATATTAGTCAATTATGGAAAATCTAGTGTTTGTTGATGGGCTGGTTTAATTTATCGATTGAATGAATGATTGAATGATTGATTACCCATTCTAGTTCACTTCTTATTTGTGTTTCTACATATCATAATTCGCTTGGTCCAAATAGTTTGTTGTATTAATCAATCAATCAATCATACTAGTTCGGTTATCCATTTACTTATTTCGATTTGAATTTCACAGCGATGATAAATAGAGATATGAATATGAGGGTAACAAATTGATATTTTAAAAAATCTAGCTATTATTATTATTATTATTATTTACCATCTCAGGGCCTAGAGCTCTAGGATAAAGATTCACTCGGTCGATTATTTAAGTTCATCATCAGCTGCTTTTGGAGTCCTGGGCCTATCTATGCCAGGAATGAGCAAAGAGATGGGACCTTTATTTTCTGCTTCTGATTCTCCGGCTGCCCCTGCTAGGACCTTCCAGGTCTTGATGTGTCGAGGCTTTTTCCGTCGATTTCCTGCTCACTATCGGCCCCGATTTCAAACCCTGCATCTCTTGTTTCTTGAAGGAAATCCTGGAATCGAGGGGTTTCCGACGTTCTCGATCTCGCAGCCTCATCCATTTCTTCCTCTGACGCCTGCTCTGAATCTGGTATGCATCCTTGAAGATACTCCGTTGTTTGCGCTTTATTTTCGCAGGTTGCACAAAGTTTGCCCAAATTCGTGCGAATTCGACTCCGAGTTTGAACACATCGATGAACGCTTCTGGGTCCATTCTCTGGACAAATATCGTCTTCGCCCGTACTTTGCGAACATCGACGGTAGACGCAGATGAATCTCAGGCGAGACTCCCCCTTGTCTTTCTCATGCCAATCGCTGCATTTAAACTCGGAATACAGTCGGAAATACATCTGTGATCCGTCAGAGTTGCTGGTTATCTGTAAGGTTGGGTGAGCATGTTACTTACGATGTCTGATCGAGATCGATATGGTTTTCGTTTAAGAGATTAAAATATCGAATCGAAATAGAATTGGATCTCGAATTAGAGTAGAATATTCAATTAATTTGAAGAGTTGAAGAGTTGAAGAGTTGAAGTGTTGAGGAGTTGAAGCAATATATACCGGTTAGTTGACCAGTGAGTAAATATTAATCAACCACAGAAAATCAAATATTTATTGATGCCTTGACTGAATGATTGACATTTTCATTCTATTCATCATTTTTTCACACTTCTGATACACAGTCAACTGCTTTCCTGCCTAATCATATATCTCATAACTCGCTTCTGCTTAAAACGATTCAGGGGGTAAATTAGAACTATCCAATCGTTAGAGTGGTCAATTAGTCAGTTATTAGCGAGCCTCTCATTTTCAATTTACTGACTGACTGATTAAAAGCAAATGACTTTCTTGCTAAGGTCTTAACTCTGATCAATCGCCGAATTAGAAAATATATAATCCTTACTTGGTGCAGAAATAAATGAACGAATGAAGATGTGTTCTTTTTTTCCTTTTTTTGAATCGTTTCATTTTTCTAATTCGTCAAATTCGATTATTTTCTCAAAATCATAGTATGAGAATCATCTCATCGTTATTAGAGATGGAAATGGATAAAAATACCTCTCACAATAAGTATTCAGAAAATTACTACAAACATCACGAAATCCCTCACTAGATCACTCCAAAATGAGAAGATCGGAGAGTCATCCCACTGTTCTATTGTTGATCGGCGATGGGAAAATGTTGACTGGCTGAATGGATGGTTGTAGAATTTCAATCAACTTCACTTGCTACTTGCTGTCAGTCTGCGCTGTTAAGTAGACTAGGTTTTGGCCACTCTACCAGTTACTTCTATATCTGGATTCGCTTGTTTTGATTTTATGGAGATGTCACGCCAGATTGGGGCACAAGTAAATGAGTACGATAAAGTCATATTTTCTAATGGTCAGGCTAGTTATTAGTTTTATGCATCAAGTGCAGTATTAAGATCAAGTTCTCTATTGCCTCCCACGTCCCATGTGCGTTTTTTCCAAACCAGGCCTTTTATATCGTCTTCAAGCATTTGAATTAGAGTCAAAAGAAAAGTCAGTTTTCCTCCCTTCCTTCCCTTCCTCCACTTCCATCGCTGATGAACCGAACCTCGACCATTCTCCTGAATAACAATCTAATCCCCATACATTGTAGTGCTTGTCGATGCACCAATTCAGCAACCACATCTCGTTCCCTACGAGGTACAGCATTCGTCTTTTTTGCTTCCGCTCTTGCTTCCACTCTTGCTTCCGCTCTTGCTGTGACCTTTGCTCTTTGAGTGGGATTTTTTTTCACGAGCAGCATCTCCGGGCTTCGTTGCTGAGTATTGGACAGGGTTTTCCGTACTGGGAGAATTGTCGTACCGATCTTTTGCTTCACGTACCTGAGAAGGCAAGATACCACCTTCACGCGTCACTTGGTATGGGAATGATACCTGTTCGAACTCTTGGTAGATACCGCCTGAGGCTTGATATGATGTTGATGATGTTCCTGTATAACCTGGTTGTGTTGCCTGTTGCGGATCTTGGTGGGCACTGTCTGAGGATTGAGTACTAGCTGGGTTGTCTGTTTGTGAGATATCTGCGTATGGGTAAACCATTTTGGCTGTTGAGTACGTTTATTTGACGAGTATAGAGTGTTCGAATAGGATTGAATGTTCGAGTAAGATAGAGTGTTGAAGTCGGATAATGTTGGATTGGGACAGTGTGATTAAGTAAAAAGTCTTGTTGAAGTTGGATAGACTGCCGGGGGGGGGTTCTATATCTTCAACTCTTGACTTCGCTGGAGGATGTATGCCTTGTATGAAGAAGAAGAAGAAGAAGAGGGGTTTGAAAACGGGGGATTCTCGAGCCTTAAGAGAACTTTGGGGAGGCAGATTCCATGGTAACTTTTGCAATTATGGAGAAGGAGTTAGTGAATGAATGGTATTGCTGTTTGAAGCTTCATTTATGTGTCAAAAAAGAATAGGGAAGGACTGTTTAGACTGGTATTTGCAACTAGCGAATAGGACTTATGAGTGGTAATACTATTTGATACATCATGAAGATATCAAAAAGGTATGAAATGACATTTCAACTGATATGAATGGAACTTTTAGTCATCAAGAGAGTTTTTATGAATACTATAACTGCTACTTCGAATCCCTAGGAGGGATTTAATAACTAAAATTGTAACTTGAAGGATCATTTCTATATCAAAAATGGCATGAAATAACATTTCAACTGACATGAATGAGACTTCCATTGTCAAAACCAATTCATGAACAACATTACCGCCACTTGCGGCAATGGAGAAGGAGCTATGATTGAAAATTCACCATTATCAACGCATCATTTTTGTGTCATAATGGATAAAACTGCTACTTTCCGTCATCGAAACATCAACAGGAATCTACGAGTAAAAAACCGCCACTGGACGTATTATTCATATCAAGAGGAATATAAATGGCTTCCAATAAGTTAAATGCCTTCCCTCCCGAGGTGACGATATGAATCGGAATATCAATCCATCATGCATCCATCAGAAATGGTGTGAAGATGAGCGTCCTTGTCGCGCCAACTCCGCAAGTCCACCAAATAAAATAATCATCTCCATTCTCCAAATCAGACCCATATATCTGCTCCTCGTTGTCAGATATATTTCGAGTGTGGTTTGAAAACGGAATCCGATTTCCCGTTTAAAGGGTTAAACACAGCGTACAAATAATAATAAAATGACTTGATGGATACCAGCTCCCCCCTTTATATCTTTATAAAAGTATCGAATAATTCCATCAACCCACACTGAATAAATAGATGCGATATCTCCCTCTTATTTACATTCCCATCCTCATAAATGCCCACTCAGACATCATCATTTTTCATATGATTCATCCATTAATATAGCCTGGTACATACTGATGAATAGGTAAGTATATAAATATCGTAGTCTTCCTCTTCAGTGAATGTAGAAATATCGTTCGTTGTCCTCCTCCAATTGCAATAAGTCTATGATGCAAGCACAATTCCAATTCCAATTCCAATCTCAATCTCCAATTTCTAGGACATACATCTTAAACTTTAGACTCAAAGGTTGTTCAGTTATCTCAAATATGAAATTGGAATATATAGGAAAACTTGCATGAATTCCTTACCTTCCTTTCCTTTCAAGAGCAAGAAGCTAGAACATCACCACGCGAAAGAAAGAAAAGTAAATGACATCTTGCGAGCCGAATCTATCAAAAGTAACATTTAGCACACATATACTCGAGTAGTAGCAGCTAATTTCATTTCTGCATTCCCACTTCTTACTCACTTCTCACTCCGCATCACATCAAATCATATCACAACACAAAACACCATACCCACTCCTCCTACAAAACCACCAGGAGTACCACTACACTCGCTAAAATATAATATCCCAAGCCCCAATAGTCCTGCGCTACTAGGGCGAAGGATACCATGATGATAATGATGATAATGATGTTGGAAAGTGGTGTATTTTGTGTTTTTGGTAGTGGGGGCGGGGAGCTTAGGAGGTGATGTAATCTAAACTGGCGAGATTTTCCGATATATAAGTGTCTCCAAACTTTGCATTATTCTTTGATCTTTCTTATTAAATTTAATCAAAATCGATATATATTTTATAGAGTTTTCTAATTAATCTAAAGTACCC
>NGKH01000032.1:338713-359822 GCA_002162575.1 Sclerotinia glacialis
CCCTCGTCCTCCCCCTCCACCCATCCCACCTAATAGGCCCCCAACTCCCCCAAGGCCAAAGCACATGCGTCAACTTCCCCGTAATCAAATTAACCGCAATGGGACCATAATGATTACTATCGAGGGAATTCCTCGCATCTGCATTATTATCGCCCTCAACCCATACATGTCCCGCCTGTATATCTGCTATGGGATATGGATACGGAGAGCGCGTGTAGACGCGATCGCCTTCGAGTGCTATGATGCGTTTTACTACTAGGGCTTCGGGACGGTAGGGCGAACTTTGAATGGTAAAAATTAGTATTGTGATTGTGATTTTGATTTTGATTTTGATTGTAATTTGAATTTGAATTTGAATTTCGAGGTGAGAAAATAGAAAAACAAACCGAAAAGAAACCAGCATTCCCCTTTCCAACCCCTCAGTAGGATTCCTCTTATCAACTAAACATACATCCTTCGTCTGACTTTCATTATATCCACCATTCAAAAATGGATACATGGAAGCGCCCTTAATGGTGTGCAGCGCGGCGACATGTTCTTGAAAGAAGATCACGGCTGGCATCCATGATAAGATCATGAGACTAAAGTAAGAGAATTCTTTGAGAAAGTGTCGGGTAGGAGATCCTTTTTTCAGGGCGGAGAATAGACGTTGGGACATGGTTTGGGGTGCATTTGTATAAGGCTGAAGTGAGGGTTGGAAAATAGATTTGATCCTCAGCCTTGTGAGTGGCAGGCATTAAATGGTCGTACAATGGCCCGAGCGTGAACTACCAGGTATTTACGAAGCTACTTTTCTTACTATAACAACTTCAATCCAATTTAATCAAAACATTATAATGTTTAAATATGTTTATCATTTGCTTTTGCATATAACCATTCATGAGGTATTGTATGAAATCATTACAATGTGGTATCAAAGAAAATGCATTGCTTTCCCCATTCTGTCTCATCCCAAGATATCCATACCCAAAGGTTCGTTCCGTCGATTCATCTCGTAATCGAGAAAGCATACACTTACACCTTCCCAAATAGATATTCTTGCTCAGCCTAGTATACCAACAAAACCCACAAACCCATGGAAGTACGCTCTGCCACTACGGGCGATGATATCGTAGTTAGAATGCACCATACCCAGTTTCGGTATATGGATCATAATTTGGCCATGTAGTCTTCACCCTTTTGATCAAATTTACATTTAGTTTAACCCCTTCAAAGTTTCGCGGCAGTTTTTGACCAGCCCTGTATTGATTTGAATATTAATATCTGTGATGTGCATATTCGGAGGTGAGGCTAGGGTTAAGTTTAGGGTTAGGGTTAATTCCACTTACAACAACATAGAAACCTTAATGTTCCTCGCCTTATCCTTCAAACCAACCTGGCTAATGTTTTCACGTTCAAATTCACCACGTCTTTCAATCTCTGCCCATATCGGTCCGATTCCACTGATGTAATCAATGAGAAGCTGGGTATCGCCATCAGACCATTCTGTACGAGTTTGTGCTTTATTGAAGCCAGTCTTGGCTGCTTGTATTCTTGCATTAGCCCGAGCAGTGGCTTGGGTGAATGTAAATGAGGTTTCGTCTGGGCATTCATCAGCAGGTAGTTGTAGGCTACCCTCATCATCGTCTTGGTTTGCCCCCGAACGTCCTCTTAATCGACCTGGTGACATGCTTCGGACTTGGTGTGATCGAGATTGCTCTCTTCTGCGTTGGTCTTGTCGTACTAAGGCAAATTGATCTTGCACCTCATCAACATCGCCATTGTCATCGACGACAAGTGGCGAGTGGACTTCTCGAGACCTATTTTCACCACGTAAAATTTGTGCTCGAGAACTTTCATCTGCTTCGGTACGCGCCCGTTTGATAGGGCGGGCTGTAGGTTTAGATAATCTCTGATGGTTTGGAAATCCTTGATCTGAGCTATAATCCTCGTCTTCCGGCTCGACAGCTGGAGATGAGGAAGCTTTGCGTTTGTTGTTTCTTGGTGGGGCGACTTCCTTGTCATTTGTTCCAACTGCTGGCGGAGTGGAAGCTTTGCGCTTTTTATTTATTGGTTGACGGAGTACCTCATCATTTGCCTGAACCCTGCGCGGATGAGCTGTAGGTTCAAATGCTCTCTGATCAGTTTGAAAGCCTTGATCCGAACTATCGGCTTCATCGTCCGGAGAAATGGAACCTTTGCGCTTGTTGTTTCTTGGCTGAGAGTCTATTAGAAAGCCTTGGCTATCCTCATTCCACTCCACTCTTTCGCCATTGGGATGTTTTCGATACATTGCGCGCTTTGAAGCATTTGTTTTAAACGGGGCACCCTGGGAAACTTGGTGTTGGTCAGGACGTCGATTCTCTTTATTCTGTGAACTTGTGAATTTCTTGAAATTTCTTGTGATTTCATGTGGCGGCTCTGATGGTATTCGTGATGGACCGGTAGACCGAGCAATTGTGCTAGAGTCCGGTCTAGAGGAGCCTCTCCCATCACCTTGATTTTTGAATTTAATAAGCCTTGATATAGCCTTTAGGTCAGTATGAGGTCTAAAAGATTATTAGTGGAGATTCGTTCTTTCAGCTATTTGAATGAAATGATAAATTGACAAGGAAATCTTACTCTTTTCTTGGCTTTCGTGAAGGTGGCGGAGAGGCCTTGTTTTTCGATATTGAACTGTTGTCACGATCCACAACATCCTGTTTGTAGTCTACATTAATGGAAGGTTCGCCATCGGATGCAAGGTCTTTAACAAGTTCTTTAAGTGGCTCCATCACGTTGTCGATACCGCCTCGGCTGTCTACAATCCTCTCGACTTCCGCCAAACGGTCTTGGCTATATTCGACAAGATTATTGAAGAACTCAGACCTGGGGAACAATACTTCCAATCTGCCAAAGTCGATGTATTCACCCGGGCCTGTAGGAATGAACGTGTCACGGATGAGATCTATCCTCTCGTCAGTTCTCTTACTTTGCCCTTCTAGACCAATAACCCTAAAATCGACACCACAAATTTCTTCCCCATCTGCGCTATCGAGAAAATACGATCTTAGAACATGATCTGGATCAAACCCCGGGTCTGTTTCTAGCTGATGTGAGGCAGTTATAAATAGCTGAGTCCGTATGTCTAACACCATGTCGAAAGTTTTGTTGATTAGTTTGCTGTTTTCGAAATCCTCGTCCGAAGGCTCAGCGAACCCAGATACAAATGGGCGAGGGAACGTTTTATCTAAAGACTGAAGGAATACCTTCAATTCTTCTTCAGGAGCTTGAACATCTTTGCGCAGTTGATTAACTTGGCCTATCAAAGTTGCAAGGTTTGCCGATTGAAGAATCGCAGTAACAGGAATAGCTTTATCTCCGAGGCCTTCTGAGCCATGATCCATAGAATCTATTGATTCAGAGAGCTTTTTCTTTACGATGTCGACCTCAATGAACTGTTCTCCTCCATATGGCTCTTTAATAACCTCCAAAGTATCAAAGATTGTTTTCAAAGATCTGAGATGGCGGCCCATTTCTTTTGGACGAACATCTTTTTTCGTGGATTTGTTGATAATCTTACAAGCGGTATCATAAAGCTCAGGAAGGGTCTCGATAGCTGATATGGAGTCGATGGCTTCCATAACCCGTACGGTATGTGATGTGTTGAGCGTTTCACCTGACAAATTACTGTGATTACCATTCTCTAAATCATATCCTTGAAAATCTGCGACCTTGGTTGCTTCAGGATCCTCCTCATCTTCCTTGTCGTCTCCTTCTCCTCCTTCGTCTCCCTCCTGTTCCCCTTCATCTTCTACTTCATCATCCTCTTCGAGCGAGGCTTCGCTATCTTCTGCAAGTATTGACAAGTCTAAACTTTATAAGGAATAATTGACAAATGCGATACAAAGAATGCTAACCTGATTTGCGAGCAACTCTGTGAGCACCTGTGGTATTTCTCAGCGTATTCTTACTACCCGCACTCTCAACACTCCTTTCATTGATCCGAGACTCATCCAAATCTACACTTCGGTTACGGGTTGATCGAGTCCCTCTTCGAATGGGACTTGCGCGTTTGGGTGGTGAAGAGGGGATATCTTGCGACGCCGACCGCGCAGATGTTCGAGCCATCTCAAATATCCTAATGCGACGATCAAATTATGAGTCGTAGCCCAATATGTTCCGCACAGTAGATTTGGGATCTTATCGTGAATCTTTTGATGTTGTTTGATGATGTAGGTGAGTGGAGTTTATATTCTTGTGCTGTGGATGGATTGACGCGCTTTATTTTGTGTTGCTAGGTGGAGATTGTGAATGGAAGTGGGGCACGACTTGAAACCTGATGCTCGAGGCTACAAATCACGTAATCACGTGCTCACTCTGTACTTTATTCTTTGATAGGTATCCATCCGTAGTTTGAAAAGGACCATTTCCACTAAATTCTGCCGGTAGCAATCAGTTCGCTAATCCTCATGAATTGAATTGCATCTGAGCACACAGTGAGATTTCGATCTACCAATATAGGGAACCTCCTCGTTGTCTTTGCGTGTAACCTTGAACTGAGTCTAGAAAGCTAGATATTAAGGTCTTATAATGAATCATCTTATTTTTATGTAATTCAACTTATCGATAAGGCAACCTGACACATGTCTTCATATTCAGGGGGTTTTAAATCCTCTCCTGTCTGGCCCATGAGACTTTCCCCCAAAACGCACCCCTTGTTCTTCCAAAAACCGCTAAAATGTTAGAAACTGAATATCTATTAATAAATAAGTGGCTGGTGAAATGATGCAGCCAATCAAAATTGAAGATGACCATAAGAAACCAGCCACAATGTAAAAAGTGGACCTCTTTTCCTCCCTCTTTCGGCGATCCTAACAAATAATCCGTTATAATCATTTTGCAAGTACGGGGTATCTTCACAAACCATTTAAACCCTTTTTCATTTAATCCAACTTTTATCCTTCACAACATAGCTGTCTGCAAATTCACACGAGGTACGCTTTATCCAATTTTTATAAAAATACTTGATAGCTTCTTACGTTCAAAAACTACTAGACACGTCACTGGAACCCATCTTCATACGAATTACCCATTGAATGCCTCACAACCAACAATCCCTATTCCCCTGATCATACTTCCTCTCCTCAAATACACTTCCGTCACATCTGCCAAGTTCAATTGAAATATAAAATTCAAGATGAGATTCCGGAGGAAGCAATCTCCATTGCTTTTACTTTTATTGCCATCATTGGCTTTGGCTCTATCTCCTGCGGCACAAGACAACATCCAATCTGCCCTTTCGAAAGATAATGATGCGCAAACGGGAAAGATAGACAAAACGGTCGATTCTGGATACGATTCATCATCAGCTGTTACAGGTCTTGTCGACAATAAAGCAAAATATGATGTCGGTACGAAAGATGCGCCAGTCGATGGAAAAGATGGAAAACCACACGCTGGCCCATTCGTAGACACCACCAAAAAGGACTCTAAGAAAGATGCTACAACCGGTGAAAAAACAGATACCAAGGATTCTAAAGATTCCAAGAACTCCAAGTCCAAGCTTGAGGATGGAGAATTGGTTGTGCCACCTCCAGCCAAAACTTCCACACCGAAGAAGGAAAAAATGGTTGATGATGATGGCAACGAAATTCCCCAGAGCATTGATGGCGTTATGAACGATCCAAGTCGAGCATTACCTAAGCATGGCACAACAGGTACTGAGGGAGGTGTGAGTGAAAAAGAGAAGACACGAAAGGGTCAAGAAAGCCAAACGGGAGAGAAGGCAGAAAAGAAGCCAGCATCACCTAAAGAGGCACCTCCAATACCTCATGATACCGAACAAAAGCTACAGGGTGATAACAAAGATTCGCAGAAGAAGGATTCGGCCAAAAAAAATACTGATGACAAGGAGACTGGTGCCACTGACAACCTCGCTGGATTGGATAAACCTACAGATCTTCCAGATAAGACAAACAACAATCCTCATCCAATTCCTAATTCTGCCAACAAGGATCACCTAGATGTTACCAAATCCGATTCAAAGGCCATTCCAAAGCTTGACATGGAAGGAGAGGGTAATGAGGGTCTCATTCAACCTTTACATTCATTTCTTCTCTCACTCACAATGATTCTGTTCTCTGAAATTGGAGACAAAACGTTTTTGATTGCAGCATTGATGGCTATGAAGCATGACAGACTTCTCGTGTTTTCTGCCGCATTTTCCGCATTAATAGCTATGACAATTCTATCCGCAGTATTAGGTCATGCGGTTCCTACTTTAATTCCAAAACGGTTCACGAATTTCCTAGCCTCAGGTTTATTCTTGATCTTCGGAGGACGTTTATTAAAAGAAGGTTTGGCCATGAGTCCAGATGAGGGTGTGACGGAAGAAATGAAAGAAGTTGAAATGGAACTTGAGGAAAAAGAACATCTGGCAAAGCAACAAGGAAGACGTCGATCATCAGTTTCTCCATATGCTCTCGAAATGGGTCTTGGTGGAGGATCACGAACCAGCACAAGAAAATCCAGATCAGGATCCCGTCTACCATCTCCACCACGAAGTCCTTCAACTTCTTCAGATCGATCTCCTTCCCCTAAGAGATCAGCATTTCAGAGCGCCGCTGGTGGTTTGAATAATCTTCTTTCTCTACTATTAAGTCCAGCTTGGGTTCAAACATTCGTCATGACTTTCCTAGGTGAATGGGGTGATCGTAGTCAAATTGCTACGATTGCTATGGCTGCCGGTCAAGATTATTGGTGGGTCACTGGTGGTGCGGTTAGTGGTCATGCTGTTTGTACTGGAGTGGCTGTTATTGGAGGAAGAGCTATTGCTGGGAAAGTCAGCTTAAGAGTTGGTAAGTTCCTCTTCATATAATATCATATTTCAAACAACCCAAAGCTAACCAGCTCCACAGTAACATTAGGAGGGGCGATTGCCTTTTTAGTCTTCGGCATTATTTATCTCGTCGAAGCTTTATACTATGCTTAAGCTTGGCTTCTCATCTTCTTAACTTATTAGCTTGTCAGAGGAAACGCATTGTTTCATTCATAGTACAGATCCATTAGTTCGAACTACATGTAATATCAATACAATTATTTTCCGCCTAAATTTCTTATCCAAAGCGCATTTTTTGTGGATGCATTCCTTTAAAAGCCTGGGTATGGGATGAGAGCGGAATACACTTTTCTTTCATTTGAGGTGACTTGGGTTTTGGGATAAGAGAGGGAGTGGTTTCATCAAATAGGGATAAAGGGGATGCATGCTTACAATACTACTTTCTTTTTTACTCATTTACTTTGTTATTGATAATGTATGATGAATGGGTGTGTGAATGGATAATCGGGTGGGAATATGTGTATGTCAGGGTATGAGTATCCTCAGAGGGTATAAGGGAGGGTAGGAACAGGTGGATGAGATGAATATGAGATGAGTGGGAGGGTAGGAAAGGGTAGGAAAGGATAGGAAAGGAAAGAACTTTATTGTTTATTGTATTATATTGCCTTGTATAGTTTGGTTAGGGTAAGTAATGGGAAGGGAAGAGATGGGTGGGTTGGTATATAATGGATTGATGGATGGATGAGAACAGATGATATAAAACTTAAATGCTCTGATAGGGAGTGAGGAAAATGGAAAGAGAAAAGGATGCGGGAGGGGATGAATAGAGAGAGATAATTATAGATGAATGGATGAATGAATGGGATGGGATAGGATGGAGTAGGAGTGATGAGGAAATAAATAAACAATGTAAAAAATATCATTATTAAGAATCGATATCTTTTATTAGTTATTAGAAAGATATTAAATATTTTATATAAGTTAAATATTATTTTAAAATCTCAATGGATAATATATAGGGCGGATTATTTATGCGCAGTCTAGTGAGATCTTCCGAGCTTATTTCAACTTCACAGATGTCATACACCACCGGATCATCCTCATCAGCTTCAAATACAAACATGCCTCACTCAACTGCTACTATATTTACTAACACATCTTCACACTCGCAAGAGATCATCGGACCGACACAAGATCATTATTATGTCTTTGAGCATGAGAATTATTGGTATTCCCAAGGTGAAATCACCTATGTACAGCGTCCAACGAATCAGTGGGTTTATAATTACAATGGTTGGGCTGGTGAAGAGGCGAAGGGTTGTAAATGGCGAATGGTGGATGCAAATAAAAAAGCTACATATGCTTGATATGGATTGAAGTTGCTGAGGAGATGAAGTCTTCTTTTGATTCTCGAGCCGGGGCTTCATGGGATAAGATGATGTGATACTTTTTCTCGGACTCCTTAAAATAGGCTTTCTACCCTTGTCTGTAGTTTTTCCTATACTCTAGTGCAAATGCAAAGGAGATATTGTTCAACCACTGATGTAAATGATAATCCTTATGCCTCTACTCTAAGTGCTTACTATAGCATCGCTTCAAACTAACAGATTGTGATGATTCTAATTGAAATTTTAACATACAATGCCAAAACATTCAATAACAGGGCCATAGAACCAAAAATAGCAGCCTTGAATAAACTGCCCTTGCGATAGCTGGAAACTTTTGTACGTATCTGTGGACTTTGGGCCTCCTGTTGCACCAAAATATTGGGATCGACCTAAGGTGGTATGGATCTAAAAAAACTATTATTTTTGCCCCTATAAAATAAAAATAGAAGACATAACATACTGTAGGATATAACCCAGGGGAATCCCATACCCAAATTTTATCAATTCTCTCCTTATAAGGTTGAATTTGGAAATATATTGATGACTCATCATTGGGTTTTCCAATAGACTGCACACAAACACCAGCAACCCCAAAACCATAGTGTAATCTCACAGATATCGCAAACATATCCTCATCAAAGAATATTGATTCTGTTGGTATCTCATGTTTTCCATGAGAAGATATTCCAACATTGCCTCGATTTATATAGTACTCTGACGATAGTGCTCCCATTCGAAAGGGCTTCATAATGATAGTTTCAGGGAAGGATAAGCTGGTATTCGAGTTGTATTGCCAGTAAATTTGTCGAAATTTTAAAACCTGGGAGAATTAGTAATCTTTTGAATGAACTGGAATATGAAAGCTTACATCTGTGAAACAACTAGTTCATTATTCGAATCATTGTTGATACTAATGCCTTCGAACGAATTTAAAGTAGAGGGAGCTCCAGACGACCATTCAGATTCGCCGAATTTAAGACTGCGTATACCCAACGGATCAACAACGAAACCGAGATTGGATGTTCGGTTTGCTCGAAAGTAGATGTGGTAGGAAATACCATGGCAGACTCCAATGGATATCTGGGTACTAGATGGTATACCTTCTAGACCAGAGACATGTTTTTGATCATGTATTGAAATCAAATACACTTTAAATCCAGTAAGTATATTAGGTATATGTGTTGTAATTTGTCGAGGTCCAATTGGGAAATGTTGTTTTTGAGGCAAATTATCGATTGGTTTAGGAGGGATCCAGAAAGACGAAAAGAGTATGATGGATATCGAGCTTTCAATATAGATGCTAAATGGTCCAATATTCGTATCCACGATATTAACCCGTCCAAAGCAATGTAATTATTGTCATCAAATGTACGATGAGCAAAGGTTATCATATCTTGTATCGTTATCAACTGTTTCAAGATTGAATTCGTATAAGATAGAAGAAGTTGCCAAGGAGAATATTGTGTGCATGATGATAATGCAAATCGATTAGAGATGAAATAGCTGAATGGCGATTTTGAGTCAAGATAGTGTAAAATCATCCATATTATTTCTAACGGTAGTTTATCGAACTTTGATTTGTGATTGAGATTTGGGTTATTTTCCGATGGTGGTAATGTTTTGAACATTGGGATAGATACATCGAAATTGACTATAAATAACATAGTTAGAAAATGTATTCTATAAAGGATTTAGTAACTTCACTTGAAGATTGACTCTTATATCTTGATATGCTGTCCTTTCTCATGCAATCAGTCCTCTTTTAAAGCTTGACAAAACGCAAATAGAACTTTAGGTGGTATATCCATCTTTAGCATGTTTACCAAGGTTTGAAGACAAATATCGTGAACGAGAAAGCAATTGAAACTGCCAACAACACTTCGTTGACAATAGACCTTGATCTCCTGATGATTGGAATTTCTAGAGCTTGTATAAGGAAATATTATAAGGCGGTAGCCGATGGAAAAGGAGGTATTTGTTGGATGGGTAAGAACCATATCCTCCTCATCTTGAGTTCGCAGTACTATAGATGTAATTGTTCAATAAACTAATAACCTTGAAATATTAACGAAGACATTAACTCACCAGCACGAAATGATGTCGTCCATTGTATTTCACCACAGCCATAATCACACAAGGAGCATTGTAAATGGGCTTGATGTATCATTTTGTAAGAAATGCCTTGTCGAAACTGACGATAAGATAGATGGAAAAGAATTGAAAGGAATTACCAGAAGTTTGAAGAAAGAATATTCCTCTTGAATAGCGACTTAGCCTTCCGGATACTTGCATAAATTACACCATACACACTAGCGGTCGCTCTCATCAAAATCAGTGACGATAATATTTTATTAAATTTGTTAAGATTATGCCTTATAGTGTAATAGTCATTGGCAAAGGGAGATGGGAAGTTGAAGTACTAGCTTTCGTATTATTAGAGGTAAGATTACATCACATGTATGTAGTAAGACACAACCTAACAAAACTCACAATAACTTCACAGATAATCATATTATAATCTTAATAGAAAAGTATTATTAGAACAGGATTAGATTTAATAGATCTAATAGATTTAATAGATTTAATAGATTTAATAATTGAAACCTCTAAATTAGATATAAATAAATGAATAAGGTACTCGATGAATTGTCTAGTAATCTTGATTATTCTTTTTTTTTTAATTTTTTAATTTTTTAATTTTTTTATATTTAATATCTAAACGAGTAGATTAGTATAGGTATATAGGTATAGTTATACTATTTATATATTATAATAATAAAGTATCGAGTATCTCAGATGAGTAAATATCCAAAGGATGGGGTGGATTAATAAAATACATATGTTAATCATGCTTGAATCTGTAAATTTGTAGATGATGAAATAGAATATCTCCAATCTAAACTCAAGTCCTGGGTAAACTAACCCTAAATTCTAGAACCACTGACTCCTTCTCCTTTCTTGTTCCCGGTATACCAAATTTCCATACATGAACTCCATTTCACACAGAACTCCGAACACAAAATCCTAAGCAATGATAATAACCTACGCATCACCCTCTACTCCCAACATCCCCCTCAATCCTCCTTCTACACCCCTCCACCAGCGTCCTCTCTCCTCCAGATCATCTCCCGTCCCACCTGCCCCCTCCTCCTTCCTCCTCTTCGCCTCTCTTGCCGCGGTTACACTAATCGTCCTCTTCGCTTCCAAGGGCACCAATTCCGCATTTAACCTCTCAACTTCTTTATTTTTCCTCGGAACCTGTACTTGTAACTGCTCCAACTGTCTATCCAAATCTCTCCTCTCCTTTTCCTTTTCTTCCACCAACTCCCTCGTTTTATCTAACCCCAATTTAAGATTCGGATGACTTATCCCTCCTCCATCTATCCCATTTTGCTCACCTTTCAACTTTTGAATATTTTCCTCTAATCCAAATATCTTCAAAGGCAGTTCAGAAAGTTGTTTAGTTTGAAGTTGGATATGTTCATGTTTTCTACATAATTCTCGACCTCGTTTTTCGAGCTCTTCAACAAGTTCTGCGACCTCGACTTTTTGGGCTTTGAGTGAGGATTTTGAGAGGAGTAAGGAGGCTTCTAAATCGATGTTTTCTTGATGTTCGACTACGAGCGGTGGATCGCCGACGATGGCTCGAATGAATTTTTCTTTGGTTACTTGTTCGAGGTAGGAGAAGCGGAGTTTGGAGAAAAGTTCCTGTGGGAGGGTGTTAGTATCTGTTTATATTTTATTTTGAGAGGGAAGCAATATGTAGGGACGCGTGAATATATGGATAGATGTATGAGTGAATATTTTAAGGAAAATAGAAATACCTTATAATGCGCCAAATCAGCCTCTAAACTACCAGGAGATGGATTCTCGAGAGAATCAACTGCAGATCCATTGGATGTTCGATCGCCTGGTTTAAAAGGAGCAGAAATTGGCTCGCTCAGTTTTATAATACTCAATTCATGGGATTGTTGAAGTTTTTGGAGGGTGGTGAGGGTACTTTGGGGTGAAAGAGCCATGTTGTTAGGCTGCAAGTGTTGTTCGCAGATGTTATGGGTTGTAAAAGTTATGTGTATCTGGGAAATATTAACTTCGTGTATAATATTATAATATTATAGAAGTGATATCTTTGCTGATTCTGTGTTTTGCTGTAGGTTTTGTATTTGAGGTTTGGAAAATCAGAGGGTGTCTGTCGCATTGCATTGTTTACTTTGATTTATTCTGCCGGCGGTGAATATTTAATATAAATTCACACCTTGTAATGATTATATTTGGATTTTACAAGCGCCAATCGCCAACAATTGTATGGATTTATCCGATCAAAAGGTCAACGCATCACATCTCAGAAAACGAGATAGCAACCACAAGGCTCCCAAAATCTCTATTATATTTATATTCACGTTTTATTCATCTCTTCTATTCACTTACGTTCTAATAATATCTGTATTTCGCTATCTTCTTTCTCTCACTGCAACCCTTTACCAAACATTACAAGAATAGAAACATCTCCAGATCCTCCACTTCATCCACATATCTCCTCCATCCACACTCCACACTTCACCCTCCACCCTCCAACCTCCAACCTCCAACCTCCAACCTCAACCAAATCGCAATTCACCCCAAACATGACAAATGACACCTACCTAACCGATGACTATGTCGCCGACCTCCTGGCTCAAGATGCCAAAGCCAGTTCCATAAAATATTCTTCAATGGGTCTTGAAGCATATGCCAAAGAATCTAAACCTCCACCCAATAAACCAAAACCTAACACCCGTTTTCTACGCAATATTATTAGAGATACGGATAATCATAATAGCGCATTATTGGCTAAAGAGGCAGCAGAAGCAAGAGCTAGATTGGAAGGTTTGTCGAATGGTGGGAGAGGAAGGAAGGTTGCGCCGGGAGATATTAGAAGGAGGCAATTGGGAGATATTAAGGCGATTTTGGGGGGACCAGTGAAGAGGAAACGGGAGGATCCTAGGAGGGGGGGTGATGGAGGCGGAGATGAAGAACTTAATGGTGATAAACGGAGATCTAAAGATAGGCGGAGAAAATATCATGATGATGATTCGGGGGAAGAAGACAAGAAATCACGGCGAAGAGAACGTAGGCGAAGAAGTACTTCCGAAGAAGGGGAGCGCACAAAGGATGATAGGGGGAGATGTAGGAAGAGATCACGTTCACCTAGAGAACATCGAAGTAAAGATTCAAGTTATAGGGAAAGGGATCGATCACCACATCGAAACCGAAAATGCTCCCTCTCACCAACCTCGGAAGACCAAGAAAGATCATCCCATCAACCACATAAACATTCTTCCTCACGCACGAAACGACGTCCGGATCGAGAGCCGGAACCATCCTCCGATTCAGACCCCCTAGACTCGATAATCGGACCCCGTCCCGCCCATGAAAAACAAGCCCTTCGAATCCGTGGTCGTGGCGCTACTTCCCTCGGGTCAACATCAATAATGGATTCCCGATTTCACGCAGACTATGATCCGAAAAGTGACGTACAACTTGAAAATACGCTTCAAGGAGAAGGGCAAGATTGGGATCAAGCACTCGAAGCATTACGCGATCGACAGAAATGGAAAACGCAGGGTGCAAATAGATTAAGAGATGCGGGGTTTTCGGAAGAGGAAGTTAGGAAGTGGGAGAGGGGAGGAGAGAAAAAGGAAGAGGATGTTAGGTGGAGGGGAAAGGGAGAGGGGAGGGAATGGGATAGAGGGAAGATTGTTAGAGGGGATGGAGAGGTGGGATTTGAGACTGGATGGGGGGTGGGTGAGATAGGAGAGGGGAGTTCGAATAAGGGTGTGGATTTTGCGAGGTTGAAATAGGCGTCGTTTCTCATCGGGCTTGATTGAAATGCAGAATAGATGGTCGGTCATCTGTCTCTCATTTTGGGTTATTAGGATGAATAGGGTGGATGGATAGACACTATGGGATAAGATGCGATGAGATGCGACAGAACATAGGGATAGAACAACAAGGAAGGTATAAATTGATCGCACATGAAGTACGAAATAAATCCATATGAATATCTTCCCACCCCGTAGATCAATAAACAAAGACCTCCTAGGTCTCAAGCTTTCATATCCATCATCCATTACCTCATCAACTTCATCAACTTTATAACTGTGCAAAATGTGTGTGCTGTACTGTGCTATACTATGCTATATTGTGTATAGGAACTCCAAACCTGTAGGATCTTATTTCCCCCCATGGTTTCCGCTTCTTGCTGTTACTCTTGTTATTATTGTTCTTGTCATAACTCATTACTGTTCTTGTCGTGGCTATTCTGCTAGAGAGTTAAAAGTTTATATTCCCTACCTTGTTAAATCTCTCCAAATCTTCCTTGTTTATTCGATTGGGATTTGGATTTGGATTTCGGGAAGTTTAGTTTAGTTTAGTTTAGATTGCTCTGGATCTTAGTAGGTAGGTGCGCTAGGATTCCTGGGTGAATATACGTATATATTTATATATATATGTGTATGTGTACGTATATTATGAATATTTATATATTATCATCTATATATCTATTAATGTATTTTCCTCCTCCTCCTGCACTTTATGGCGAAAAAAACTATTAATATTATCTTCGAAATTCCAATATGTATATATATATGTATGTATATTACATATAAAAAACATCCCTAATCCACGCACCACCAAATTTTCACCCCACGAACCAATCCCAACAAGAACCCCCGTTCCCCCATCTCCCCCTCCAAAAGGAAAAAGAAAAGAAAAGAAGAGAAAAAATATATACAAAAGATCCCTCCCTACTAGGCTACATGCCCCTCCCTAAATGCCCGAATCCTCCTGATGAACCGGATTTCCATTCCACTGATCACACGTCCCCTGCAAAGTAGCCGAGTCCAAGATAGCCGGAATCTCACTCGCCCGCTCCAGAAACTGCATCGCAAACCCCTGACTCGCATGCCACCCAATATGGCAATGCGCCAACCACGCCCCCGGATTATCCGTCTCGAATGCCAACACCAGATATCCGCCAGCGGGTAGGTTGGCCACGTCCCGTCGAGGCGGGTTGTTAAGATTGTAGGTGGAGACTGCGGTGGCGGGATCATAGACCGTGGCTTGTTGGGAGACGACGAAGAAATCGTGCCCGTGGAGATGGATGGGATGCGGGACGGGAATGCGCGAGTGGATTATTAGGTAGACCCATTCGTTTGCGTTGGGGAGCTCGATGAGATTGTTGGCGGCGGTGAAATTGTTGATGCCTTTTTCGACCATGAGGAGCGTCGGGTCTTCCCATTCTGTTAGGAAGGTCGAATTGTTGAGGTACCATTTGAAGAGCTTGTTTGCGTTTTGCGCGATGGTGATGGCTTCGTCGGCGTTGGTGGAGGAGGCGGATACGGTTTTGGGCAAGAAGGGAATTAGTGACGAGGGTGATTCGTCGACACATGCGTCGGTGAAGTTGTAGCCGGTGGTTGTGGGGAGACCGGTCGAGCTGCCGTAGTGAAGAACACCTTTGATATTATTCGGGTTGTTATTCTCGGAACAGGAAGCTTGGGGAATAGCTCGAATCCAGAAATCAGAGGCGACGGAAGCTTGGTTTGCGGTTACGATTACATCGTAGCGTTGGCCTGGGAAGAAAGCTGTCAATACGTATTTTCTGATGATGAGGAGTAGGGCAACACTAACCGATAGCAATATTGAGAACCTGAGTTTGGTAAGGTACAATAGGAACAAGATCATTCGCCATGACAGTTAAAATGTGATTGTCAACTGAGAACTTAAAGTGAGTATCGATAGCACTATTCACAAGCCGGAATCTATACGAGCTGCCTGATGTAACACTAGTTGAGAAACGTGAACCAGTCTGGTTACTAGCACCATCTTCTCCAAAAACATTGGTACCATTAATAAGACCGGTATCCATGACTGGTGGACCAGCAGTTTGAGCATATTGGTATTGCTCATCAACGGTAGTGTGACCCCAATCAGTAAGCAAAAGTGTTCCCTTGTCAACGTCATAGTTGGCTGTGGAAGGACCATTGATAATGATACCACCTGCTACTCCCTCCCACGCTTGTAGTCCAACGTGAGAATGATACCATGATGAACCATATTGAGTGGCTCTCCATTTATAGGTATAAGTAGATCCAAAGGCAATTGGGCATTGTGTAATGGATGGCACTCCATCGTTTTGATTGGTATAATTTTGATGTATACCATGGAAATGAATAGTGGAACCATTGACAGAAAGACTGTTGGTTACATGTACCACAACATTATCACCCCAATCAGCAATAATAGTTGGACCTGGGATACTTCCATTGATCGTTTGAACGTATCTTGAAATTCCGTCAGGTGAAGCGACGCCATCTTGAATATTGAGCCAATACTACAACATGAGATTAGAGAAAGATATGAGCTATTTGGAAAAGTTTCTTACCTCGCGAGTGACACCGGTATTTGGCACCTCATTGTAGTAATCGGTGCTGGTAGAATAGTCGCACCACTTTGATCTATCGGCGGCGGTATTGCCTGCACATGGAGTTCCTACCGCGGTACTGGAGCTTACAGTCTTGCTGGTTGAGGATGCTGATGCAGAAGATACTGCTGAAGAAGATACTGCTGAAGAAGATACTGCTGAAGAAGATAAAGCGTGTGTCGACGATACTGAAGAAGTAGCTTTGCTAGTGATCGAAGATGCTTGGGCTGTTGTGGAAGTTCCAGTTGCAGTTGCGGTAGTTGACATTGCACTCGAAGTGCGCGAAGCGGTTGTAGCCGTTGAGATAGTGACACTCGTGGTAAGTATGGGAGGAAGTGTAGTGGTTGTAGATAATAAACTTTGAAGCGAACTCCACTTGGATAGAGCTACTGATTGGAGAGAAGAGACGGAAGTTTTGACTGCTGCACCGGTGGTGGTTGCTTTGGTTGATGAGCACTTGTTTGGTGTAACGGCTTTGGTATTGCCTTTGGTAAGAATTGCGGGGATATATGAAGCTTTTGTGTTAAGCAAGCACTCGACCTCATTCATGATTTTAAGGAGATCTGCTTGGAGAGAAGCAATGGGATTGAAGAATCCAAAAGTAGGCGTCGCCTCAATTTGGAGAAATGAAAGGCACAAGGCCAAAAGGATATACAACCGCATAATGGAACCCTCTATGAGACTTTCCTAGTATATGAAACTTGGCCGTTGAAGAGTATTGAGGATAAACTGGTCTTGTGGTCCTCGAATGAAGATGCCAAAGTAAAACGAAAGCGAATGTAGAAGAGAGAAAGAGAGAAAGAGAAAGAGAAAGAGAGAAAAAGTCCTGCAGGATGATAAAAAATGAGGTTGTAGCAGTGGGAAGGAATAGTCTTCCTTAAGAATAGTTCTACAAGAACGAGTATCAACAGGTAGAACCGAGCAGGTTGGAATATTTCCAGACCACTTAGATGCGCATGGTCAAAGTCCTTTTCCAAGAGCATCCAAGTTGGTTTCTACTGTGTAGTGTCAATACAAAGCCTCGAGACTGGAATATAAAATATTAGTCTTATCCACCACAATGGATCTCCGCCATGGTAAGCTTCAGGTTCGCCCTAAAATTGACGCTAGAGATGAAAAGAAGATCTGAGGGCTCCAATGTATAATAGGGTTGGCCTGAAATAGGATTGGGATGAACATTTGACAAGTTCACCAGCCGATAATAAATGATCTCAGCCGCATTGGCACCCAAACAGAAACGTCCTTGGATAATACGAAGATGAGATAGCATCGGCGACAAGCTCACAACATTAGCTTGGACTAGTAACTTGGACTAACCTAACCCATGTACTAGATTGAACGAGAGAGAAGCGATTCCCAATGAAGAAAACTGTAAAAGTTTTCTTTAACCCCTCTTTCGGTTTATGGTAGGAGAAAAGACTCGAATCCCGATAGTATCTACACGGTTCACTGCGCATGATAGTTTCGTATTGTACCGCTGTGGGTAGGACGGTACATGATTGTCTCTCCGAAACCGTCGACATGCATATATTCATTCAATATGTTGTACACCGGAGATCTTGGTATACGCCGAGAATGATTAACAATCTCGAGTCAAAATATTACGTTGAAAATAGAATGAAGAGACTAAAATGTATAGATCGAAAACCTGACATGCAGTAGTGGAAGATCTGTAGACGATCGTATATGCAAGGTACAATGGCTCGTCCAAGCATGACAAATATCCAATCAAGAAAAGGCTGAGAGATGTCAAGACTCAAGATGGACCGGGGGAAATAAGTTTCGAAACATGGGTCCAAGTGATGGGATGGGATGGTCTGCGGGAGATCGTCGTGCATCCTGAAATTAACTTTAATTTTGATCACTTATCATCGGGCTCTGCAGAGGTACTTGGCGCATCTTTACGATATCTGCAATTTCATCTGCCATTTATTCATCATCGGCCTCAAAGAGGGATTTAAAGACAGGAGTATATTAAAACATTCCGATTAGACTGACTTCAGCTAACCACCAACTCACTCTATAAAAATGTAGATAGATAGATATCTTTGGGATTTTTAGATCCGAATTAAGCGATACGTATCTAGATCTTAAATCTTCCGAACAATTTTGTAGCTCTTCGGTAAGTTTAAACTTATTCATTCTCATCACCATATACCATGTTATGTTATTATATATTTGTTGTTATATCTATTGTTATATATTCCATCGTTATATATGCACTTCACATATTGATTATGTTGAATTCGTATTTCGTATTTCGTATTTCGAAACATCAACTTCGGAACCGTGCACACATTGCACACATTGCCACCGAACATCCTTCCTGTTACCATGCGCTTTACCTTCAGACATATGGCTTCTTTCCCATTTATTATTTCCCTCGAATGGCTCGAATGGCTCGGACGATTAGGGATTTTCTGTTTGGTTACTACTCATGCTCTTAAAGTCGGAATTTTCGAATCTGGCGAGGAAGATCCCTTTCGGGAGAAAACCATTCCACATGCTTACCTCGACACTCAATCCGCATAGAGTCAGCCGTGTACAATGGTATATTTTTAATATCCATCCTAACCGCCGTGTGGCGTTCAACTAATTGTTCCTACAGTCATGTAATCTATGTCATTTCGCGTTATTGATTCGTGTACCCATTCCCAAGCTTACATTGACCAAGATGTCTTCCTCTGGCTAGTCAAGGGGCCAAGAAAGTGCTTGGAAGCTTGAGATGCTTTCCCTGAGAATGTAAAGCTTATGGAGGGGCTTTGAAAGTCGGCACCGAGCTTTTGTGCTCTGACATCTACTTTCTTATCAATATAATACTATCAGTGAGTTCTTCGTATTTCAGGTCAGTGGCTCTTTCTCAATATATTCATCACCTCGGTTACATCCCATCATCATCCTCTCTTGGTATAAACATCTCCATCCATTTAGCCATCACATCCACCCTTTACAAGATCAAGAAAACATGAAGTTTATCTTTTCTCTCTTCTTCCTCTTTGGAGGCTTGACAGAATCTGCTGCGGTCATCGACAAAAGTCCTACCGGCCCATTCAACTTGTATGCTTACGGCACCGGCATTGGTGGACTACCAGTATACTACTCTGATGGTAAGTTGATAATCGTACTACGATACATGCATGCATTTTCCCGAAACTAATTGAACATATAGGAAATGCATTTGTCGGTAGCAAATTTCCATCCGGATCCAACGTCAACACAAATATCACATGTAAGAAGGTCTTAAGCACAAGTACCACAAGTACCACTCTAGACAGCAACCATACTAACACTGTCAAAGTCGCACCAAGCTCATCCAGTGAATGGGTCATCACACCAACCAGCAGCAATGTTACTCTCACCAACACCACGTCTCCCGTACTATTCATCGACCCGTCTGCCACAGCTCTAACAAACGTTGGATTTACCAGATCCGCCTCATCGAATGGCACGACCAAGGGATTCATTTCTTTTGGTAACTGGGCCATGTGGAAGAACCCAAGTACGTCGAAGATCGTTTCCAATTTCTATGCGACTCCAGTGTCGGATGGTGTTTGGCAATTGAAATGGAATGCGGAAGAGATTGATGACGGATCGAGTATTAGTGTGGCGGTTCGGAAGGTGGCTCCCAGCACGGAGTAGTTGTTAAATGGCGAGGGAGAGGGAGAGGAAGCTTGGGTTGGGCATGGGAGGGGTGGATATTGAATGGGGGGGGTTTAAGGGGAAAGGGACGGGCTCATAGAAAGGGGATGGAACTTTCTTCAGGAGATTGATTCTATAGAGCGAGGATTTGCATATGAGATTCCCCACGATTCATGGTGTTCATCTTGAGAGACACTAGTAATATAATATTTCAATTCGATAGTTTCGATAGTTTTTTTTATTTATTTAAATCTATGTTTATCTTTTCTTCATGTGGGATGTAGGATGTAGATGCAGATGCACGTGGAATCGTTGGATCCACGAAGTAAAGAAGTGTTTGAAATTTCAAGGGTCAAAAGCCTGAATATCCAAGATTTGCATGTCTGGGCTGCGTGGGATACGTCGGTGGTCACTGGTGAGTGGCTTATGGTACCGATACTGCCTGCTATATCTATTTAGGAAGGATTAAATATTTCCGATGCGGAATGGCGACGGTGGCTTGATTGATTTTGTTTTTATTTTATTTTATTATCAACAAAGTGCAGTACAGAGCAACCCCCGTCCTTTAGCATCTTTGCAATAATTAATTACTTCTTTACGGAGTATGCTTTCTTCGTGTCTAAAGAACCCCTGGATGAAGATGGGATAGGATAGGATAGGATAGGATAGGATAGGATAATAATGATTGAGTTCGCTGCATAACTAATCCTAAACGCTTTCTGTGGCATCTTTGGATTTTTAGAGCGCTTGGCTGGTTGGATTGGATTGAATTGAATGGTTGGTGTGGGTTCTTGGGTTTGTGATGAGCGGATTTTGGTAGGG
>NGKH01000032.1:359922-372576 GCA_002162575.1 Sclerotinia glacialis
AGGGAGGGGTGGAAGAGGGTGGAGGGTAGAGGTTAGAAAATAGAGGGTAAAAGATGGAAAATAAAAGATATAAAATAGAAAATAAAGAAGTAAAGAATAAAGTAAAGAATAGAAAATAAAAGATGAAGAATAGAAAATAGAAATTAAAAAGTAGAAAATAAAGAGTAAAGAATAAAATAAAGAGTAGAAAATAAAGAGTAAGGAATAAAAAAAAATAAAAAATAAAAAATAAAAAATAAAGAGTTAAAGGTAGAAAATAATAGATTAATAATAAAATAATAAATAGAAAATAAAGAATCAAATAAAAATAGAAAATAAAGAGTAGAAAACAAAGAGTAAATAAAAGGTAAAAGGTAAAAGGCAAAAGATAAAAAGTAAATACTCTATTGAAACATAAGCTTATTGTCTCGGCTGCATATCGTTGGAACATGGGAATTCCAATTTTCTAACCAGTATGATTCGTGACATCATGAAAGGAAAGATCAATCGAACTTCATCTGGCTTAAAAGTATCTATTGGCGAATGGTATGGTTTCATTGCATTCTGGAAAAGTTACTCCTTGTTGATAACTATCTGTTAATCCTGCTCATCATAATTCACAGGCCAAATGACAAACGAGGCCAAGTTTCTTTCTAATAAATAATATAATTAATATTCATACACTGTTTTGAATACTCATTGGCCATTACTGTACCCTTACCTAGGTAATATTGACTTTATCTATATTCATTATTTTCTTCTTCTTAATCTTCTTCCTCTACACTTCTAATTCCTTCTTTTCGACGCCCACATCCATATCGATATCGATATCGTTATCGATCTATTAATGATATCACAAACAACCAGCATATACCTCCACCATATCTTAACTGGAACAGTACATAATTTCTCTTATGCATTGATAAGGTATTGAACGTTACTCAACATGTCTTCAATCTTGAGTAACAGTCCGACGCCGACTTCTGCCACCACAGCCGTAACTACATCAGCTGTGGCTGGGTCGGCGCAAGGCTCTGAGGGTATCAGTCTGGTGGCTCTTCTTACGGCAATGGCATCTTCTGCTGTCATTTTTGGTGTGCAGATGATAGCTTTTATGCTCTTGAAGAACAAACTTGCGCGGATATTGTAAGTTTAGGGTGTGGCTCCTGCGATCGGCGGATGTATATTCCTTAGGGGCTTCACTGAATGAATTATAGCAAACCAAAGACCTATTTAGTCCCCGAGAAAGAACGAACCGAACCACCTCCTAGAAGTCCATGGGGATGGCTATTCACAATATTTCAATTTCGAGATCGAGAAGTGATCAACAAATGTGGACTGGACGCCTACTTTTTTCTTCGATACCTCCAAACTCTTTTGGTCATCTTCATACCTATGGCCGTTGTCATAATACCAATTCTTGTTCCCATGAACTACATTGGAGGGAGAGGTGGCGATTGGGCTTTGCAATACGCAAACGATAAAAACACGACCGAAGTTTCCTCGAATCCAAATGTGACTGGACTGGATCAGCTAGCCTGGACGAATATACAGCCAAGCAAAACCAATAGATATTGGGCACATCTGGTACTTGCCTTATTGGCCATCATTTGGGTTTGTGGTGTATTTTTTGCGGAGCTACGAGTGTATATCAAAGTACGACAAGATTATTTGACATCCGCAGAACATCGACTCCGAGCTTCAGCCACGACTGTTCTCGTTAGTGCCATTCCGGATAAATGGCTCACGAAAGAAGCGCTCGCTGGACTCTACGATGTCTTCCCGGGAGGAATTAGGAATATTTGGATTAATCGAAATTATGATGAGTTGTTGACGAAGATCCATCTTCGGGACCAGATCCATCTGCAGTTGGAGGGCGCCGAGACGGAATTGGTTAGGGCAGCAAAGAAAGCCCAGAGGAAACTGGTAGAAAAGCAAGAGAAGATGACCGCCAAGAGGTCGAATCGCAGAGCTCTCACCAAGGAAGAGAAGGCTCAAAAAATCAAAGAAGAAAATGAGCTGGCGGAAAGGCTTGCCCAAAGTGGTGGGGTAGCTACTGGGGAAGAGGTTCCTCATACAGTAGACGATGTGGTAGATGAGGAGGCAGAATTGGAAAGGCAGGAAGAAGAGCGCCAACATAAACGACACGGTTCGAAGAACATATTTAAACTTGGTAATCCATTCACTGCCGTGGGTCAAGGCTTCGAGGCAGTTGGACAAGGCTTGAATAGAGGTGTAGGTGCCGTTGGAAAGGCCGGTGAAACTGCGTTGGGGGGTGTCATCGGGCTGGGTAGAGATTTGGATGAGACGATTGAAGAAACTAATGGTAATGGTTTCATGAATCTTGACACACAGTCAATAGCGGAGGATGACGAATATGATCAATATGGAAGATACAAACAACGACAGCCAGCGCCGAAACCTTATAGATATGGTGTTGAGGATGAAAAGAACCGGGATCCTGAAAAAGAAGGGGTGGCAGGAGAAAATCGTCCTTCAACAACGTCAGAACGCGATCCCCGAAGCCTTGACGGGGATGGAAAGTCGGTTGGCAACACAGTACGAAGAAACCGCTTCGAATACGGAGGTGACGGTGCCAATGATGCCTTTAAAACCAATAATTGGTGGAAATTCTGGAGAGGGCCTGCGGGTGGATTTCCTTCCCCAATTCCAACAGGATATGAAGATGACGAAGAATTTCCTCTGACTCAAGGCGACGGACCGAGGTCGAGAGTTGCAACTGGTGCTCCCCCGAAGAAGAGTGCTTGGGAGGTGATTAAAACTATTATTCCTTTTCTAAACTCGAATGATGGACCAGGAGTAGAGTATCCGAAGGCTTACAATGAAGAATACAAGGAAGATGCGGCACCTGCAGCTTGGCAACAGTATCTAAAGGAAAAGGATAGGCCGACTCATAGATTGCCTAGGTTTAGCTGGACTCCTAGTTGGTTCTTCGGTATTCCTGGAATTAGTCCAAAGGTTGATACGATCTATTGGTGTCGGGGACAACTCGCTCAACTCAACCTTGAGATTGAATTGGATCAAAAGTCTCCGGAGAGATTTCCACTTATGAACTCGGCTTTTATTCAATTCAATCATCAAGTAGCTGCCCACATGGCCTGTCAGTGTGTTACCTATCACGTTCCCAAGCAAATGGCACCTCGTACTGTGGAGATCTCACCTAATGATGTCCTCTGGGATAACATGTCCATCAAATGGTGGGAATCTTGGCTTAGGACAGCCGTTATCACTGCGGTCGTTCTTGGTATGATCTTGCTATGGTCTATTCCTGTTGCATGGACATCGACTTTATCCCAGATTTCCTCCCTCGTTAATACTACGCATTGGCTTCGTTGGCTTAAAGTTATCCCCGAGAATGTCCTTCAAGCTGTAGCAGGTGTTTTACCAGCTCTCGTGCTTAGTATCTTGCTATCGTTGGTACCAACGATCTTGGGATATCTTGCATTTGTTCAAGGTTCACAAACCGGCAATGAGAAGCAAGGTTCGGTTCAAACGTATTATTTTGCATTTCTCTTTGTCCAAGTTTTCTTGGTCGTGTCTATATCTGGTGGTGCGGTCGCTGCATTGGGCTCATGGTCCAGTGACATTACTTCCATACCCGAGACACTTGCACAGCAGTTGCCCAAGGCCGCGAATTATTTTTTCTCTTACATGATCCTTCAAGCATTTTCCGTGAGCTCGGGTACACTCTTACAGTTAACCACCCTCATCTTTTGGTTTGTCTTGCCGAAAATCTTCGATAACACTGCTCGACAAAAGTGGACAAGAAATACAACACTTCCATCGGTATCTTGGGGATCATTCTTTCCCGTTTATACCAATTTCGCCTGCATTGGTTTAATTTATTGTGTGGTTTCTCCGATCATCATCATTTTCGTCATTATTACATTCACACTTCTTTGGATTGCGAATCGTTATAATATGCTTTATGTGTCTCGATTCAGGATTGATACTGGAGGACTTCTTTACCCACGTGCCATCAATCAGACATTTACGGGTTTATATGTCATGGAACTGTGTCTCATTGGTTTGTTCTTCTTGACGAGAGATGAGCAGGGTGAAGCACTCACTGCCCAAGCAATCATCATGATCGTTGCTCTACTATTAACTGCTCTTTATCAATTCCTTCTCAATTGGTCTTTTGGCCCACTACTGCGATATCTGCCAATCACATTTGAAGATGAAGCTGTTCTTCGTGATGAAGCATTTGATCGAATGCAAGCCGAACGTCTAGGTCTTACCATTGGAGATCCTGAAGCATTACCACAAAACGATGGTGCTGGTATCCAAGGGCCTGGATATATCGAGATGGAAAATCTACATCCCTCTAACACGCACGGTGGTGCATTTTCCAAACTTAAACCATCAAACCTCGTCCATGGTGCTGCCGCAGCGGGTGGTTGGGCATTACAATCTGGTCGAAACCTTCGCCATAAAACATTTGCTCGTGGAACAGGCACAGCCGGTCCCCAACCTATCGACGAACCAATAATCCGACCAACCATCACACGGAAACGTCGTCACAAGGACATCGAAGCACAGCAAAAAATTGCAAATGCACTCTACGGTGGCTACAATGATGAAATTGAAGATTTAGCCCCGGAAGAAAGAGATAGTCTTGTCAAACATGCGTTTCAACATTATGCGCTCAGAGCTCGAAGACCGGTGGTTTGGATCCCCAGAGATGATATTGGAGTTAGTGATGATGAGGTTAAGAGGACGAGGGATTATGCGGGTGCCAATATTTGGATTAGTAATGTGGGAGCGGCGTTGGATGCTAAGGGGAGGGTGGTCTATGGGAGGAATCCGCCGGATTTTTCCGAGGTTGATTTGATTACTTTGTAGGTGGTTTTGGTTTGGAGAAGGGAAGGATTGGCGTTTTGGTTAAGGGATGAGGAGGGAAGGGAGGGTAAGGGAAGGAAAACGTTTTTTTTTTTGCATACTTAATCATGGGGAAGATGGTGCTTGTACCTACAAATGCTTGTGTCTGTGTATAGGGGCAAAAGGTTGGTGGATGAATATTTTTTTACGAGTGATTGCAGGAAGAGAAAAGTACTGCTTGGACATAGATTATTCATGCGTGCTTGCATGTATGTTTTGGAAACGGCCGGATCGAATCACAGTGGGTGTGAGCACAGATAAACAGACCAGGTGGTATGAAGGAAAGCAATGGGAGGATCAGTTTTAGATACCCTTGTGTTATTTGTTGGGATAGATCGTAGAAAGTATTAAAAATATGAATATGAATACGAATATGAAAACATATCAATAATCTCCTCAACAATGATACCAACAATTACCCTTCCGAAGAACCGGCAGAACATTATCTTGGTTGAGTTATCGACGCATAAAGGAGAATGGAGGATTGAGGGAGGGGAGGGAGGAAAGAAGTCGAAGGGTTTTTGGGTTGGTGGACATATACGGTGTTATATGTCTGCTGTCCGTGAGGTTTCTGGTGTATGCTTTGTGGGAATTCTTCTGTTGTTATATAATTTCTACTGTCTCGCCAGCGGAGTGTCATTTTAGTTGTGTGATTATGTTTGTTTTTATACAGTTTACTTTTTTGAGGTTGAAAATTCTACACTTCACCGGCTAGTGAAGATTGAGATAATAAAAGTTCAGGTTCTGAGGCATCCCAAAACTTTCAACCCCGCACGGTCCTCGACATCTCGCTTCGGTAAATAAGTCACATGATACTGCCCTAGCTTAGGGTTTCCAAAGAAATTTCCCACTATTTCGCCATTAAGCCTTGCTCATCGAAAAAAGTCGAGATATTGAAACCAACGACAACCCCACGACAACCCCAAGGTAAGTTATCGCCAATTTATGTGCCATCATCACAGGTATCATCTGGGCAATCGCTGACAGTTTAATTCATAGTTCCTAATTCAAAATGAGTGCGTAAACCTTCGATTCTCGAGACTACATATCGACACCAAGCAGGAATTTTAATCACTGATTCTTTTGTTTTATAGCCAAGGGAACTTCCAGTTTCGGAAAGCGCCACAACAAGACGCACACTTTGTGCAGACGCTGCGGTTAGTTTTGATTTAATCCTTGGGAATGGAGAGGGGGAGGGATGGTCGAGATCAGGAGGTGGACAATTGATTGAGGACTCGATTGAAGGATCTAGGGATATTTTTGAGAGGAGAATAAGAGACTGATGTTTTATGGTTTCAATTATTAGGTCGCCGATCCCTCCACATCCAAAAGCACACATGTTCTGGATGCGGATACCCAGCAGCCAAGATCCGTCAATGTACGTTTTTTCAATCCATTCATTTTCACCAAATCGATCCAGATATACACGCACGATATACTTCCAAATTATCGAAATGTCAAGAAGGAATGAAAGGAGACAACAACACGAAACATATGCTAATTCAAATATCATAAATAGATAACTGGGGTGAGAAGGCCAAGAGAAGAAAGACCACCGGTACCGGTCGCATGCGTCACATGAAGGAAGTCCCACGTAGATTCAAGAATGGATTCCAAACCGGTACACCCAAGGGAGCTAGAGGACCAGCCAACAAATCATCCGAGTAAAATGTTATAAAACGGACTTGACATTGCATGGGAAGGATTTGATAAGGGTCGAGGGTTGGCGAATGGATGGCTTTTCATACGCTAGAGGACGGGAATGAAATGGGCTACATTATTGAGAAATTTCATAATCTTTTTTTATGAGTGTTGGCTCGGATACCTTGTCATTTCTCAATCTTGATCCATGTCTTAGGAGGCTATGAATGTGGGTTAGGGGTGGTGCTACCAATTTTTCAAAAGGACATGATCATTTACATGATATGTTCTCTAGCAAGAATGTCATCATTTGCAATCATTTTTTTGGAGGTGGTGATGATGATGAGATTTGATAATCTGTTAGTTTGTGAATGAGGCTGGAAATTCATTTATTTTGAGATGAAGTGGATTGATTGATCATGGTTTGAATATAAGTTGGTTTGGTGATATGATTATGACTAGTGAGAAGGATAATCAACTTTAAAATTGAGAGATGAGAGTCGTGAATACAAACAACCAGGATTTATTCCAATTGTATGGTATTTGTATCTTGGTGACTACAGCATCACCTCTACCTACCTACACCTTTATGATTTCGATTTCGATTCTGGGGTTGCTGTTGCTGTTGCTGTTGCTGTTGCTGTTCTTGTTTTTGTTTTTGTTTTTGTTTTTATTTTTATTTATGTCTTTGTCTTTAAGTTGGTTTAGTTGGATGAAATAGAATAAATAAACAAACAAATAAATAAATAAATATAGTTGATATTTTTTATATTTTATTTTATAGTTGGTTTTATAGTCGATTTTCTTTTGATATTTTATAGATTTGGTGATTGATATAGATATATACAGAGTCATATGATATTCATCCTCATCCTCATCCTCATCCTCATCTTCTCTTCAGCTTAGTATACAAACCTATAATAACTATTGTTTCTTTTGTTATCATCATTATTATTGTTATTATCATTATCATTATCATTTTCATTATCATTGCATCTATATTTATTGTCTTTCTTGTCTGCATTCTGGTCTGGTCTGCGTGGAGGATATTCGAGATGATATTACTCAATCCGGTGTAATCCTATTCAACCCGCTCTATCTAACATCATTCTAATCCAATCCAATCTAATACCCGTTCAATCCCATCAAACACAATCCTCACTGCACCATAAAACTCTCTCCTTCATAACAATATTGCTAATGTCCTCTCTTCCATCATATCACTCAACAACTTCGGCTTTTATAACGAAGACAAAACGTATCTCCGATTCTCATTCCGATATCATTGAATAACCAAATTGGTATATCCATCCATTCACCAAGAACTGAGGGTCGAGGGTTGAGAAACGCATTATGCTGATCTCTTTCTTGATCCTACACTTCTTTACTCTTTTCCGATTTCCTCCTCGGAATTGATTGGAAATTTTCTCTTTCCCAAATGATCTCAGGATTTGCTCTATCGTTGTTTTCCCGGTCTTGCTGCTTTGTGGCTGCTCTCACCTCATGATATTTTCTCGCATCGGTGCCATAATCGTGGTACTTTTCGTCTTTCATTTTTTTCATTTTCCTCTTCTCTCTCCATATCCATCCCTCCATCACTCGGTCTCTCCTCATCTCAATTGAGGGCAATACATCTAAAAAATCCAGAAATCTCCAAACAACCTCACTGACCCCTCTCAAAAACCCTCACACTACCATCTCCAGACACAAAATACAATAATTCTCTTTCCTCTATTCTTTCTTCATCTCCAGCTTCCTCAACCGGATTACCTCCAGCTGTAATACGCAAAACTCCACTTACATCTCTCGCGGCCCCTGTATCTAGAAGTCTGGTACTGAGGATTAGAGATGATTCGTGTGCGAGAGAAATGGCAAAGGTTGAGGTATTTGTTTCTAGTGGGGTTTGGGAAGAGGAAGGGGGTGATAAGAGGGGTGTATCGATTGATACTGTTAGGATCGTTGAATGGACCTTTTCTCGGAGAGTTAGGAGTAAGGAGTTTAGATCTTGGGTGATGGTTGAGAAGTCGGAACTTGCGATTAGGTAGTCGGGATTGTCGATTATGAGGATTATTTTTGGGGTTTGAGGTGTGGAAGAGGAAGAGAGTGATGTAATGGCGGTATTGAGTATCTGGGAGATAGTGGGGAGTAAGGGATTTTTGAGCATGACACCGGATCCGGAGGCTGGTGTTTGGGCTTGGGTTTGAGGTAGATAAAGGGATGTTAGACCGTCGATGAAGATGAAGCGATTTTGGAGGGTAGCTTTATCGAGGTCGAGATTCTGGAGAGGTGTTAGTGAAGTGAGAATAATAGAATGGGATGAGAAGATGGGAAGGGGAAAGGAAAGGGAAAGATGGGAAAGGAAGGTAGGTTTGAGATTTTGGTAATTGGGAATCATTGTCTTGATACCCAGCTATTTCTCTTTTCACTTAAGAGAAAAGCCACAGAGAATAGGTAATACTACTAAGTATTCCAACCCGTTCAAGATCCCTCTCAAACCCCCCAAGACCCGTGAAGTCGAACCCTGCAAACCTCCCACATAAAAGAATATCTAGAATCAAACTCACAATCTTCCTAGCCCCCTCTCTCCAAAAATTCATATCCCTCAAAAAACTCAAAAATACTACTTTTACCTCCCCATCCCCATTTCCATTTCCCTCGGCAGTAGAAAGTAAAGAACTTAAATACCTTAACAAAACCCAATTTTTACCAGCGCCCAAAACGCTCGTTAGAAGGATAAGAGATGATTCGTAGGAGGTGGAGGAGGGGAGTGAGAGGTAGGGTGTTAGGAGGGGTGGGAGGGAGCGGGTGGTTGACATTTTGATTCAGATTTTTGAGTGAGGGGTGAAATGGGATTTTATTTGAAGCGTACAAGATTATGTACGTGTGTGATTGTGGATTTAGATTGTAGGTGATGTGAATGGATATGTTGCGAAGCGATATTCGGAAAATGAAGGGATATTAAAATTTATATTGCACGTGAAAAGTTGAAGGGAGGGAGGAAATCAATTTTGGTGAATGCGGCGGGATGATGGTGGGGGTTAAAGTTAACTAGGTCGTCAAATGTGATTGGTTGATTGGTTGGTTGGTTGGTTGGTTGATTATATAATACTGGTTCACCGGGAGTGAATTTGATTGATATTGATTGTCAAGCTTCTATCGATCCATATTAGCTAATCGCCATCATGAAGACATAGCAATGCAACCATGCAGCTCTAAATATTCAAGAATTACTCTATATATTTCCTGGTCACAAGATACCCTTCTATATGATTGCACCTACTCCGTACACATTGTCATTCTCGAGAAGTACCTAGGTAAGTAGCTCCCAACGCGTGGGGTCTAACCATGCGTGCCAGGTCATCTAGCTCTACCTTATTTTCGGTAGGAATGACTTCACGAGCGGATTCAATTCGGACTAAATAGATGGAATGAAGTCCTGGAGCTTGGTGTATGTATGTGGAAAACGAGCGGGGGATCCATCTGCGTTTTTTCGGAGTTATGAAGGGTTTATGGTCATGGCCGTTTGGCGATTAGAAATCTTAAAAGGGGCTTGTTGAGAATAGATGGTCGGTCAGGTGTATGTATGTATGTATGTATGTATGTATGTATATGTATGTATATATATGTATATATAGCTCTTCTTCAATTGATTGATTGGAATAGAATAGAATAGAATTGGGTATCATTCGAGAAGTCTTCCTTCAATTGAAAAGAATCCAATTGATTAGTTCTCTCCAATCTTATATTTTTCCGGATATTATATTTTATTTTCAACAGGAAGATAAGGGGTTACAAGCTCAGCTCAGTTAAACACCCCGCATCGGCATCGCATCGCCAAACTCTTGGAATTGACTCGTACCTTTCTTCGGAGTTCCTGACCTTGCGTACTCGGGTTAAGAGATTGATTTGATTGACCTTCTTGTCTTTGTTACACCTTATCTCTATCTTCACGCCACAATATTTATACCTGAAGATATTCATTAATTCTACACTCTTCTCTCCAACTTTGATTCATATTCCTCATACCTCACTACTCAATCTACCTACCGACTACATTCACCTCATCCTCACTCTCAAAATGTGGACAAATCCTCGATCCTCTTCCCCAAAAATGTGGTCACCACGCAATCCACCTCCTCAATCTTCCCATCGACCTTCTCAAACCCATTCCCAACCTTTTTCTCCCCTATCACCTATTTCATCCTCTGGTCCTTCAGGAACATTTCCTGCCCCCGCACATAAATTAAGATATCAAGGAAAGAAAATTGCGCAGATTGTGAAATTGAAGCCGGAATGCGCGGAGAAGTATAAGGAGTGTCATGCACGGGTTTGGCCCGAGGTATTGAAACAAATTAAGGATTGTTGTATTGAGGATTGTATGTTTTATATTTTTCTATGCTGCGGAATCTTCGGTCTTCTTTTTATCCATGTTTTATGAATGGATATAAGCTAATCGATGCACTATAGATTCCATCTTCCACGACCCTGAATCAAATATCCTCTTCGCGTCATTCAAATATGTGGGATATGATTATGCGGGAGATATGGAGAAGATGAGGGAAAATCCAAAGGTTAGAGAGTGGTGGGAGATGACGGATTCGTTTCAGGAGACTCTGGTTGAGGGGAGTAAGGGAAGTACGGATGAGAGGGGATGGTGGAAGGGTATTGATCAGGTTTTTTATGTGGCATGATTTGAGGGGGTTGTGTGACAATGGGTAGGAGATTGGGTGGCATTGCGGATGAGGGGAGGATGAGGGGAGTGTGAACTGCCGGATGACGCCGGAAGGGTGCTATGTTACTGGAAATATACGGGAGAAGATGGGAATCTGAGTGTAGGGAACAGAAGGAGGAGTGTTGAGGGTGGGATTGGAAGAAAGCGGAAGAAAAGAGGAGGGAGAAAGCGGAAGAAAAGAGGAGGGAGAAAATTTCCGGATGATATGCCATTGGCATGATATGAACCGATGGAATGGAATAAGGCAAAGAATATGGTTGTGAAATGAAATGTTATAATCAATGATATGAATTTCCAATACTTTTCTCCTTCTTCGCTTCCTGGATGTTTCCATATATTCAATGCTTCATTTCCTCAAAGTCTTGATATCCAATGCTCTACATAAGGGGGAACATCTATAATATATCATACACTTCAACTTTAACACAACCCAGATAACATAACAGCAAATAAATACATCAACATAATAAACATCACATTCCATAAATATATCCTCGACTCCCTCCTTATTTTTATCTACCTATACCCAGAAATTAATACCACTCGAATGCCAAACCGCCTCATTCCTATAGGGAAAACCATACTACCTACCTACCTTATTAGGGTTAGCTTTCCTTGTTCTAAAAATCACAATTATGTCATAGCCAAGAATATCTCGAGCTCTCTCTCACAAATCCTTTTCTAATGAAGCCGTAATATTTGTGTTGGATTTATCATTTATATTGTAAATTCGCATATATATACATATTCCTAGATTCGAGCGAGGTTCGAGAGAGAATCAACCTTCAAATCTTTCATCTAAAATACCAATTCACATCATATCACATCATTTCACACCTCAATATCTCATCATGCTCCCTCTAAAACGCATATCGTATTCTCTCCCTAAATCCTCCACTCCAATATCAATCTCCTTCTCTCAGATACCATCCCGACATCGTCGTTTCGCAAGTACACCTAGAAAGCAAGGACAAAATCGAACATACTCTCCGTACGTCCCCCCTCCCCCTCCCACTCAGCACGCACCCATCTAACCAGGCGCAGAGTCCGCTACCCCCCCGACCTCTCCACCTACATCGCCCTCAGCACCTCCACCTCCAAACCCCTGCTCACCCTCTGGACCACATCCTCTTGTTCTAGCTGTCGCACCATCTCTCCTTTGTTACATGAAATTATCCAGAATGGCACCGGTGAAAAAGAAGGTGGTGTTCTGTTTACAGAGGTCGAATTCGATGCTCCTGATGTGTTGGCTGAGGGGCTGGCTATCAGGTTTTTAATACGCAGTGTACCGTCCCTAGTGGTTTTTTGGAGGGGTGAGGTCCTGCGTGGGGGGGAGGGGAGGTTGAGTGCGGAGGAGATTGTGAGGTTGGGGAGGGGAGGGTTGGAAGATTGGGTTAGGG
>NGKH01000032.1:379234-411275 GCA_002162575.1 Sclerotinia glacialis
TACAAGCTTTATCTTCGGCCCTTTCAGGTCAGGTCTAAAGATAAATAACAATAGATTCGTTAAAGATTTATTGAATTTTCAATTACTAACATCTTATTGAAATAAATCACTAAAAATATAAAATCTTCAGAGTTTATTTATATTTATAAAAAGATTTTATAATTCAAATCACATTCAATTAATTATACTCATTTTTGGTGTAAATTGTGGGCGAATGTGGGGTAGGGGACTTACATGATTGTACTCTCAGGCTATAACAAGTCATATCGAAAGATCAATGATGGAAGGTATGATAGATTTGTTAAAATGGAGGAGGAGGAGGATGAGAATAATAGAAATCTTAGCAGATTGCTATGGACTATACTGTTGTGATTTTTTTGGTATTTTGTCATCCCTTCTCCTATTGCTGTTATCATTGTCGCTAAAGTTCCATGGCAGTTTCGCAAGATGAGATACATGAGATGAAAGAGCAGTGAACTAGAACTCACTAACTAGAAGCCCGAAAACCAATTTATAGAGGTAGAGGTGGTGGATGTTATAGAGTCCTGCATGCATGTATGTTGAGGCATTCGAAATCCCCTTAACAGACTTTATATTACTAGCGAAGCCGATCCAGAAAATGTATTGCCACATGTGGCACCATCTTTTAGCAGGCACTTGCTGCAAGATCATGACATTCATGGTAAATTTCACGTTGAAACCGAGATTTGTGGTAATTAGGATAGTTCCATGGGTAGCTGTGGTACTGGAATCTTTGTTGATGGGAGGACAGGTGAGATTTGCGAGAGCTAAGTAGGTTTGGCGTATTGTTAATTTAGATTTTATAGATGTACTGCTTTAATGCTTCGACGACGGGTGAATTGTACAAGTGTTGAAAGCTGTGCGGAAAGTGGAAATAGGACCAACCCAGATCTTAGGACGAAATGAATTTCACTAAGATTGATTGGATTGTGAGAATGAGAATGAGGGAATGGCCCGGAGAGGAAAATAATTGGATAGATGGTAGAAGTTGGAAGGGAGCGGAAGGGAAGATGTATGAGCAGGCTTGCGGAGGAAATCAGTGAATAGGAAATGAACGGAATAGCTAGAGAAGGAAAGGCAGAAAGAGAATTTAGAAACAGAGAGCTAAAATTTAACATGCATTTGATAACAAATTCATATAAGGGTTATTTAAGCATCACAATTGTGGGATGTGTTGAAGTATGTGCGAAATTTAACGCATAGTTCTGTCTCTAATGGGTAATATGGAACCAAGCATTATACATCGTACATCCACATCATATAGGTGAGAATAATTATCCAGGATCCTTTTACTATGGGATAAGGATAAGATATATGTCGTCCCTTTTCTTTCCACTGTCACTAAATGGCATTCCTAGGATTATTCATAAGAATGCCAAACAACATCTGAGGGAAACCATATAATTGCTGGACCGGAAATTGACCCAATCCCGCAGGATCGCAGATTAAGTAACTACACGCATCAGTGTGAACCATGGAATGGGAAACTGCTCATAGAAACCAGCTTAGCCGGAGAGTCGAAAAATGAGCAGTGTGATGCTTTTATACACAGGGATGCTTTAGATGGAACAATAGAATAAGAACGGTATTCACCACTTGCTGGAGGTAGAGGTGCATGCCATGAATTCTTGTGCATGCGATGCAGATACTTTGAGTGAAAGAGAATCATGGGTTGATGGGGGGGAGCCACAAAAAACTCTTGTTCTTTTTGTCGTAAAGTCTTCGATGGTGGTAAAGCTTCGAAACAATTCGAATTCGACAAACAGCTTGAACAAGAGACAAATCCAGGCCAGTGGGGGCATGTTTTCGAATTCAATCCATGATACCCGGTATGTCTAGTTTTCTTTTCCCTTGGAAAGGCATAACTTTATGGTAAGTACAATGCAAGGCCTGAGAGGCATCAAAAGTGACTATCATTGTCACTGTCGCTAGAGTCTTGTGTCTCGAATTCATAATCAAATCCAAGTATTCTCATCCGAAGGCTTGGGATGACAGATAATAAGTAGCAACAAGCTACACGGCCAATTGGAAAATGAAGAGGTAAAGGGCTGAAAGGTTATTTAAAATACCATCATGGATATTGAAGCGTCAATAATTGTAACCGGATGTTCTAACACCATTTGATCAGCTCTTATGTTAGGAACCGACTCCTTCAGATGAGCTACAGCACTGATTTTCCCCTTGGAAAAGTTGTGGAAACGTTGTGCGGAAACGAGAAAGCATTTGCTTTTGGCGATTTCTAAGAATCCTTGCTGTCTAGCAATTCCTCGCATAAGAAGTTTCAACGACAGCAATGTATCGGCTCTAGAACCTTCCCAAATCTCAAACCATACATGCATCAAGTCCTCGAAGTAAATCCGAGCAAGAATGCTTGTTACTGAATTTTGATACGAAATTTCTCCCAGCATACCTGGCTTAAAAAGCCAATTAATGAAGCTGATTTGGTAATACAGCAGATGGATATGGAGGATGCTTCTATAGGCATATTGTCCTAATCTGGGACAAATCCACCTTTGTTTCACCAATTGTGTGAGGATATTGATAGAGAACATAGTCGGCGCTTTTATAGATCTGCATCCTCGAGAAGGAAGCAAACTCATCCATACTCCAAATGGAAAAATAAAAGACCAAGAAGATGAGTAAATAAGCACTCTGACTTCTCATCTCGCATATAGAAACCAATCCCAACCCAAACCAATCCCAACCCAAACCAATCCTAACCCAAACCAATCCTAACCCAAACCAACCTGTAACATAAACAATTCAATTGTGCTTGAAGCAGAAGCAATGATTTCGCAAGTTTTGGAAAGTATCAGTGTGTTCTAGGCTCGGTAGGTTTACAAAAATTGCAAACAACAAATCAGAACATAACAAGAGAAGAAGAAAAGCTGGCACGGCAATCCATGTGCTTATATTGCGATGTCAAGGATGATTTGGCTTCTCATGCTATTGTTTCTTGCTTCTGCATTGAAAAAAACCACATAAAATACTACTGATTGATACTGTAGTTTCGTGAGCATATTGTGGTTGGAGGAAGTAGCAGGATAAGTGATTGCATCAGTGATATAGAAAGTTAGGCAGACTATTGATTGCCAACTCCTAGATTGTTTATTGTCACTTAACTACCATGCCGAACATCAGACGAGCCCATAAGAATCCAGCGAGAAATTTCAATATCTCAAACCTGATCTTCAGTCTCTGGAATAACGCCGGTTATGAGATTAAGATTGCTCGAAAACACCCATCGCCACAATAAATATAACGATCGGGATGGTTCAAATTTGCCATTAAACTCTCGATCGCCCGCACACAAAGGCTTTTATATACACGCTTCAATACCACTTCAAGAGGTGTATTCACTCTATGGCGAGCAAATACAGTACCTACCCCTCCATTTATGTTAGTCGATATTCAATATTCAATTTTACACCAAAAATAGCCAAATCATATAGTTTCCACTGGAACATTTTGATATAATAGAAAATTCATTAATTAAATTTCTTTGTAATTTTGATTATAATTTTAGATCGAAATATTGAAGATTGTAATGTTGTAAATATAATTATTTGTTCAAGTAGATAAATTTTGGTGGTGTATAAAAAAAAGCCTTTCGACTAGTATAAATGGTCTAGTGCCGCAGAAGAAAATATGGGAATTTATCTGCCACCAAAAGATACACCACAATCAGAGGAACTTAGAAATAAAAGAGCTTGTGGCATCACGGAGAAATCATCTATCTAGTTCACAGTACAAAACTTTGGTCGGGATTAATGGCTTTTGCTAATGGGAGGGAGGTGCACGTGATACCATAGAGATGAGAGGTAACTCACTCTATTTCCTCGGATCATCCTTAAAAATCTATGGGGTGACACTCTCGCATAATGTAAATTGCTATTCAAACCTCTATCCTCATTTTCCAAAAGAACCGCGACTAAAAGCCAATCCAAATACATAGAGATGATAGATGAACCGTTTGGTTTATACATATATTACATATAGAATTGTTCTGAAGGTAGGATTTTGAGGGTAATTGACCGAGAGTTTAACGAGAGACGAAGAGGTTGGAGAGTGGAGTGGGTATACTGGCTATAGTGGCGCATGTATATTTTAGAGAGACGGAAAGAAGATGTGTTATGTATAAAAAGCATCGAAAGTCTAAAATAAGAAGACAATGACTCTGCGTACAAACGAAGAATAAGAGATCAGATGCGCTATCCCAGAAATCTGCTGGTGCGCTTGAGGCTGGAAGTTATTATGCTAGCTGCTTTATTTTGGCGAGGGGCTGGCTGGATTACATATGAGCTTGATGAAAACAGGTCCTAGGGATAATGATTAATATATTTGGCAGTAATTGAGATTTCATAGTGTGATGTTGCGTTTGGTGGTATAGATATGATGATGGACAACAACAACGCTAGATCTCCCATGCAATCCGACAACACAGATTCAGAAACAACTTGACACTAGCCAGCATTCAATTCACGAAGTTACTGAACCTGCGGCACAGACAGGGATCTCCGTTCCTGTGTGAAACTTGGTTGGTATAATATAGGCAAATATGTAGATCAAGGTCTCCCTCCACAGGACTTTATAGAACCCCCACTTCCCGGCCGGCATACCCAAATTGATCCCACGGAAGAAACCGAGACGTCCACTCCCCGCTCAAATATAATCAAAGCAAACAACTCCGGCGACTTCCAGAGATATTGAACTAAAGAGCTACTATATAAGAGACCTCCCCAACCATTCTAATCACTACCCAAAATAAAGTGAACCATGCGAAGTCAAGACAGGAGTCTGAAGTGCTCGCCATTGCTGCTGAGCAAGATGGTTCGAGGAGATTAGCATGTAGATGACCAAGTAGCTGGGTGAAGTATAGTAAGAGAAGAGAGTAGGAGTAGCATAGGAATTTGTATCACGATGCTATCAATACCAGAGATACAATTGCTATGAGGAATTTTTCGTCGTCACTTGACAATGGCAGTTAGACAATGACAGTCAGACAATAGCAGTCAGGCAATAGCAGTCAGACAATAACAGTTATTTTGCTGTCGCTCTAAGGAAGAGGGTTAAGAATTGAGATATGAGTACTTTTCTTCTAGCGTGTGGTATGCTGCGAGGAGAGCTTTGCTCGGAGGAGGAAGTGGCGAAGGGCGTTCGGTGTTTAAATGGCCTTTTCGTGTTGAAGCTCTTAGCACAAGGACCGTCAATACTTTTGTAGAGAATCCATCACACATAAACAGGGACTGCTAGTAGAGACATGACTTTTTTGGATACTCTGATATACATCCTCTGATCATCTTCCAAAATATTTCATCCACCGACTTTCATATGCATCTATTGCTCCCCAATATCAAATTCCCACCGTGTGCTAGTCTATTATTCGCAGAGCTAGAAATCCGTAACTAATTGTATCGCTTGAACATGCGCAACTGAACTGCATCATAGATATCATGTACAAAGCTCCTGAGTAGAGTGGGTATATTTTCCGCAAACGCTAAAATGCAATAACTTATTCATCCTTAACGATTAACCCATCTGATACCTTGGATCTTTGAGCGAATTCACTATTGCTGTTAGTTATGTGAAAGAGAGAGAATGAGCAGGAGATGGGATTTACATACGTCCAACTTCCATCATATACTTTTCTCACACCTGATTCCCCATATGCTTCTGCCAATGCAGCATCAATAATCGTAGCTGTGACACCGGTACCACAACTGCTGACAATAGGCTTTGTCGGATCAACACCCTTACTCTCAAACACCTTCCTTAATTGGTCCGCAGGTAACAAAGTCTTGGTACTTGGATCCAATAGCTCCCCCATAGGCAGACTGATACTACCCTTCATATGACCACTGGTCAATCCCTCTCTCGGCTCTGGATCCTTTCCTGTCCACCTCCCATGACTTCTCGCGTCCAATATTTGTACTCCTTCTGCTCCTTCTTTACCATTATCCTTAATAATTTCACTAACTTCCTCGAAATCTGCAACTTTACTTTCATCCAACTGTGGAATCGGATATGCGCAAGTATCAACATCCCAGAATTCCCCACTTTCAGTTGGATACCCCTCTTCCACCCACAATTTGAAATTGTTCAAAACATGTACGCTTAGATGTCCGAAAACTTTCAACGTCCACCCTACTCTCGGTGCGCTGAATAGACCTTGCTCATGTGAGTCGTATACTACGACTGTATCATCTCTGCGGATTCCCAACGCGCTCATGGCGGATGCAAATGTTTTAGCATCTGGGAGCATATGAGGATAAGGAGAACGTTTGTCGCATACTTTGTCGAGATCGAAGAAACGACTGGAGGGAATTCGCTTTTCGCGGAAGGTTTGAAGACCATTTAGGGGAGATGTAGGTAGGAACCATGTTGAGCAGAGGGCGACGGTGCGGGGAGAAGTGGAGATCTTGGAGGGGGGATTCTTTTTGAGGGCTTCGGATAGTTCGGCTGGAGTGACGAGATATGATGAGAATGATCGATGGGATGTCATGGTGATGTATCTGGAAAAGATGGAAGTGAGAGGTTGTCTTGAGTAATAGAAAGAGCTCAAAATGGGAGCTCGTCGATAAAGTATAGATGCTTCCATTATGGCAGATATGATGTTATCGCCGATTAATAAGAGTTTATCATTGACTTTGGTAGCTTTAGCAAAAGCTTTTTTTAAAGCAGGAATATGGAGATCTGTTGAGTGGGCAAAGCTTAGCTTTTAACAATAAAGGGAATTATTTCGCAACAAAGATTTGTGTATGTATGTAAGTAATATGCTTTTGGTTTGTGATTGTTTATTGTTTATTATTTGTTGTTTGTATTGAAGTTTTTTGAGTTAACATAATCCAGCCCAGTGTGGGAGCTCACTCCTTCGATAAGAACGGCGAACGGCGAAAGAAAGCTCCGATAAGCTTTTGATGCTGCAACATTTTTGGAAATCAGCTTATCATAAACTTATCGCTCTCATTCCAAGCTTGACAAAACAAACTATCGCATTGCAACACAACCACCATTGAAATCCACCTCACTACCAATATCTCAAACTTCGCAAACAGTCGGCTAATTCGCCCTTTTTATAACATGAAAGTAAAGATCAGAACGTGGAATACGGTCGCCACTTGGAGGTGGGATCTTGACGAGGACGATGTCTGTGGTATTTGCCAGGTACATTTCGATGGGACATGTCCTACTTGCAAATATCCTGGCGATGATTGTAGTTTGTGTATGATTTTTCCCATCCGTCACGATTTCGCATTCATGGTTTCGCAGTCCAGCTAATTATGAGTCGAAAATAGTATCAGGGAGATGCGGGCACAATTTCCATATGGTTAGTTTTGACATCGCACTGATTGATGGAACGAACGTTGACAAAGATTCAGCATTGCATACTAGAGTGGATTAAACAGGATTCGTCCAAGGGACAGTGTCCTATGTGCAGACAGAGTAAGATTGTTTGGGAATCGAGGAGATCATCGCAAAAGATATTGACTGATTGTGCAGAATTCGAATGGACCGACAATACGACGGCGCCAGGGCCAATTCAACCTTCATGATCGAACAGACGCCCATATGGGAGCGAGAACATACATCCGAGACGCTACCATCGAGAATAGGGAATTGTTTCATGTTATACGGCGTTGGTCATGTAAATAAGAAAGCAAGTTGGGCAGGCGTTGGACGACAATATTTGATACCCTCGGATTATACACAGAATATATGAATTTTTTGTAGCAATGTGTGGGTTCACACATGGAGTTTTAATGCTTTTTTTTATAAGGAAAATGGATACACTCGAATCATACTTTTACATGTTTTTGTCATGTTTTCGTCATGTTTTCACGAATCAATCATTCGACTCCCCAACATATTTACCGGCACAATTTCAAGCATTATGGACCTATTGCTACTTCCCCCCTCTCTTCGAACCAATTACTCGAACCATCACTACATCATCCTATGATCGTAGCTATTCAAATCTCGGCCTTTACCCGGAACAATATACCGCAAGTCTGGTGCCCATGTATCAATTTCGAAAGTTCACAGGTTGAGCGCTGGCATGGCTCAAGTTTGGAATACAGATCTTTCAAGTTTCAAGAGCCTGTGAAGTTTACCTCGAACAAAATTTATAGGCTGCAGATTTTTCTGGTTTGATTAAGTTGACTATTCCTTGTCGAGGGGGTGCCGGCTTTATAGGTTCGTGTTCGTTCTGGCTTGATATGTGCATTTGATGCACACTCTCTTTTTTCAACACGCAGCCCCCCCGTCAACAACCATATTTGGTAAACACTTCTTTCGACAATTTCGTAAGATGCCTTCCATTTTTGTATCTCGGAGTGCCCTTCATGATATTTTCTGGTCCTCACAGTCCCCGACCCGGACTAGCAGTACAATCCCGTACCTGTCCCGCTACCCCGCCAAGTAGAGCCCATTTCAAGCTCGTGCACAGCGCTAGATGGCTGATCCCTTGGTTGGCTTAGGCCGAAAGTCTAAAGACTTTTTGGCCTCTGCATGGAAGCAATATCAAGCTTTCATCAATACTGTATTACATCAATCACACCCTCTTCTGACACATACGATCATAGACTGAGGAGAATTGGGCATCCCGTCCGCTCTGCCATACACAAGCCTCAGATCGGTAGATTAGTAGTTGGGTGGGTGACCACCAGCGAATCCCTGCTGTTGTATGTTTTTAATCTTTTTTCCCCCCACAGATCTACTCTAAATTGTGGATATCCTGAAGCATATGTTTGGCATTAGCGATCAATCCTGGTATCCATTCCTATGGAAGTGCACACAACATTTACACAATCACAAAATTTATTCAATAGTGTGTAGTGTATGTACACTGGATTTTGATAAACTATAAGATCTCCATTCTCTTCTACCAACATTTTTATAGTTTTATCACTACCCAATCAAGATCAGCTGAAACGGGAACTGCGCTGCCCTTCCATCCCGTAGTTGGTGGTGGAACGAGTTTGTGGTGCTCTGTTGCTGCGGCGCTGTGGGATGGAAATTTTGCCCTCCCTTATAGGAGTTCACGTTTCTATTCTACTTTGAGGGGCTTTGGTTTCAGCGGCGGAATGGGGCTTGTTTCTTCTGCAGTTGTATGGAACAAGGCTTCCTGCATTCATAGTTTCTCTTGTTCTACTAAACTATTATGTGTGCTGTTTCTTGTTCATTCGCCAAGTCCATTTAAATCGAAAGACTGCGCCATCTACCTCTAACTCGCAATCACGTCGTTGTCAGAATTGGTCTCTGTTACTGGTGACATCTTTGATCAAGCAAGTCACGGAGTTTGGAATTCTAGCAATAGTTCATAATTGAGTGCCGTAGGATTGCTTATTGCATTGTCTCGATCTTTCCTTTTATTTAGCTTCATAAGAGTATGCACACTAGATTCGATCATCAAAATATTCAATATTTGCACAGCATTATACGCAATTGCACCGCCTTTTATTTGCATACCAAATTCTGCAATAAAGTAGGCCGACCTCAGTGTTTTTGTGTTATCAACTGTCGGATAGATATGCTGTTCAAAGTTCGACCTACATGCGCCACATTATGCAAGCATTCGTGTATCTTCACACAGCTCCATTAAAGATACTGACCAGTCGAAACCTTCGATTGAGAGAGAAACTCGGCTTCATATCCGGCCTGTGTTAAGATAGTGCGGGGCAGCTTTCGTAGCGACGTCTTGATGGTCTCGCGTCGTACAAGACGAGGGGTAAATTGCAGGCAACCCTTTGAGGATATGTAAGACGACAATCTGCTTGGCATAGTATTCCTTGTTCGCGTTCCTGTGTATTCAGTGATATATGCAGATCCAATGTACAGCTGCATGATGTTGTAAGCGAGCACTCTCTTTCAACATCATGATACTATTCACAGTCGCCATACTCGTTTTGTCACATTATTGCATCGCTGAAGCTCTGAATATTGTCATCCATAAGCCATCATGTATCATCCGTTACTTCAATTAGTGTTTTTCGAATTCTTTCTAGCCCCTCGGAACATAGCGTCCGCCCCAATCTATCAATATCATCGTGAACCTCAAGCCACTGAAACCTTTGCGTCAAGAGATTTTTTTTATGTTGGTGGTGAATATTTTACTACCTCGACAAATAATACTTTGTTTGTTAATCAGATGTATGTGGAACACATTGTTCCAAATCGGATCGAACAGCCTTATCCCATCGTCTTTATCCATGGTCAGGGAATGACCGGCACTGTCCGTACCCTCCTTTAATCCTCGCTACATATCTTCCTTATTTACATAAGCTCCATACCTATGTATCCAAATCTAACTTCGAACAGAATTGGCTCAACAAACCCGATGGATCACCAGGATGGACAACTTATTTCTTGTCCCATAACTACGAAATCTATATCCTAGACCAAACGGCAAGAGGTAGAAGCGCCTGGAATCCAAGTGGTAATACAACGTTGAACAGTTATCCTGCGGAGAGAATTATGCAGAGATTTACGGCGACGGAAAAATACGGGTTATGGCCTCAAGCGCGGTTGCATAATCAGTGGCCTGGTGTAAGTTTGCCTTTATTGTCTTTGCTTTATATTTTAGGTACTCCAAACAAGTGAGCACACTAATCCCGGCGGTTGTGGCCATAGAATGGCTCAATAGGCGATCCTATTTTTGACGCCTTCTACGCTTCAAATGTTCAATTCCAATCCGACACCGTAATCCAAGAGATAAATATGCAAAACGCAGGCGCAGCACTCCTCAATCGTACAGGTCCAGCAATTCTATTGAGTCATTCGCAAGGCGGTCTTATGCCGTGGGCTATAGCGGACAAGGTTCCGGAACTAGTCAAAGCTATCGTCTCGATAGAGCCGACTGGCCCTCCATTCCGAGACGTACTTTTTCCCTCCATAACGCCGGGGGGGGTTACAAGGAAGTACGGGATTACGGATATTCCATTACAATATGAACCGGAATTGGGGGTTCGAGAAGTGTTGGATAAAGTGCTTGTTAGGAATGAAAATGCTGGAGACGACGAGTTAGAGGAATGTTGGTTGCAAAGGGAGCCGGCGAGGAAGCTTAAGAATCTGAGGGGAATTAAAGTGTTAGTGGAAACGGGGGAAGCGAGCTTTCATAGAGTGTATGATGGATGTACGGTTGAATATCTGAGACAAGCGGGAGTGGAGGTGGAGTGGATGAGGTTAGGGAAGGGAGTAGAGAAGGGACAGGGAGAGCAGGGAGGAGGGCACGAGGACCACCTCGTGAGTAGTATACATGGGAATGGACATATGCAGTTCTTGGAGAGGAATAGCAATATGATTGCGGGGGTACTTGAGGGTTGGATCCGGGGTGCTGTTGAGCAGGTTTAGGGGCAACTTGGGGCGATTGGTAGAGGTTGGGGAGGCGAAACCTTTTGGAGAGATGGGACAGTTGACGTGGTGAGATCGATGATGAGATTTCGGGACATCACATGAAATGGAATGAGGGGAAGATTGGAAATCAAATGGGAGACAAAACGAGGAATGAAAATGACAATGTGATCGCAAGCTGGTGAGCTCAAGTGACTACAGGAAACACCCGCTGCGCGTTGACATATGGAGGATCATTTATCTTCACCAGCCCTGGGATTTTGGGTACAATGGTTCTAGAGTCTTTCGCCGACCTTAATATCTTGGAGAGTCTATCGGGATCTATGGAGCCAAGAACGAACTCATTGATCATACACTGTTCTTGAATGCTATGAAATATTGTTACCCCTCTTTTTCTAGCATGCGTCTCACGTGATTGTCTACTAAAACTTTCTGGCAAGATGGAAAAGTAGGAGCTTGGGCCCCCTGGATAGTCTAGCTGTGATTAATGGAGTTCCAGCGCAATGGCATTGAGGTTAGTGCTTACATTGCCCATTTTGATCATTAATCTCACTATTGTGCAGACAGAATTCTTTTGATCCTTATCATGGAAGACTTCCAGCGATGCAGTTATACCCCGCAATACACGTGATATACTGATATACTGATCGGCCATATAGGTTTAGTGTTGCGATCGTTTTTTAAACTTTCTATGCCATTCAACCTTCATTAGATTACACAATTGCACACTTTCACGATGTTTGTTCGATTTCTCGGCTTTCGACACGGCGCGTTCTGGATTGTATTGGGATGTCCTTGGTATCTTAGGGTTACAGCTTGCTAGACTTACTGGCAACTTCAAATACCAGTTATCGATCTCCTTGTCTCTGGAACGTTCGAATTCTCTGGCACTATGGGCTCTGCGGTGACCCACGGGATTACATCGCAGAGGCCTAGCCAAGGTAAGACTTATAAAGAGGTTAACTTTCACCAATCACATCGTCCCTGAGCGAGTTTGGACATGTCGACAGCATATAACCTTGCTAGCACGTGAGCGTTTATGCCCCACACAATCGGTATCTAGGTTAAACTTCTGCTAAATCTTAACTTCAAGCCGACTCATGGGTTAATGTTCGCCAAGGTCTATGGAAAAGAGTTCTGCAAGTGAAACGTCGCATTAATCATACCTGGAAGAGTTTTCTTGTTTTTGTCTTCCGGTTTTGAGGAGATATGACCTCCTCGTGACCTACTGGATATGGTTCAAATTTAGAGTGTAGTGGTCTAAACTTTTTGCTAGACTGCGTTTGGGCATTGGTTTGTCAAGTAAGCTTTTCACATTTGCACCTTTACTGTTACGCAACTCATCGCCCATCTTGTCGGTTACATTTTGGGTATGTATGTGGCATAAACGCAATTGTGAATTCAAACCTTCTGATTCGGTATTGTGGAAAGCTTCCATATTAGAAACCCGCTATCATTAATAATCAAAGTAGAACGCATGATGTGGTCATTTCTTCGTTGAATAAATGTTGCTAGATGCTCCAAGTGGGAAAGTTCCTTGACTTCTTCGTGAAAAATATTGTTGACACCGAACTCAAAATACGACACCGCATCAAGACTACTATCTACAATTCCCACAAGTGTGAGCTGCAATTCGATGCTGTTCATTAGTTAAGCTTTAGAATTGTCTAGCTTCCCATTAAACGACCGAGGATCTAAGTGCTCATGTAAAACCACGTCAATCAAGCCTTGGAAAGCTTTCTATCCCCCATGTAAATTCTGCCCATGGATTGCAATCATTGCCCAGTGTCTTTTGGGTTGTTGTCCTTGCAGAATAGCAGCCTGTGTTTGATGTCTTGGATATCATCGTTTGATCTTGATCAGATGTTTCCGGTGAATCATACGATCCGTGGAGTAATATATACCCGTGCAAAGCTCTACCCCCTCCAATTTGATGTGAAGTTTCTTTCTAAAAAAAAATGATATCATTAGCTCTAGTAGGCCATTTTCCTATCATCTCACCTCACAGACAATTCAACTTTTTGCTAGTATAAGCGCTAATTCCTCAGCTGAGACTTTGATCTAGTTCCTTTGCTTTTATATGTTATCCCAAAATCATATTCAGACCGATCAAATTCCTTTCGTAAGGATGAACTAGGGATGGTTCCTTTATGTAAAGCAAAGCTCAAATACAATAAAGTATAATATAAATCCTTTAGCTAGATTATACGTTATATTATACATGTGACTTTCACTTGCCAATCAGAAAGCTCAAACTTTCTAGTTTAAAATTTTGATGATTAATCGAAGGAATGTTTACTAATCGAAGGAATGTTTATTAATCATTGAGAGTTTGGATTCATGTAGGCGATGATGAGATCAATATAGCTTCAATTTATCCCTGTTATATAAGCATTATATAAAGCGAGCGACCCCAATCTTTAGACTTTGGTGGCGGGAAAATCATTAAAGCAGAGGCTTTTCTTCCGAGAGTATTCCTACATAATCCCTTCATCGTTATGGATGAGTGAACACTATTGATCATTGCCGAAGCATTACCGGAGACTAATTCTTCGTGCCCCCAGCTTTCTGTTATACTTTTCCTACTTGACGTAATTTTCCTTTTCCGCCGTCTCGGCGTTTTGAATCGTGAAGCTTTTCACGAAGCTCAATGAAAAGTCTTTGCTAGATGGGAAATAAAGTTCGACATTCCCGAAGCTCAACCATTATCGTCACCCATCACTCGGGATCGATAGTTCCAGGAGAGTTCGCTGCACATCTCCACAATACAGCGCATGGCTACATCGTTTCAGCACGGCGAAGGTTTCTGTACTCACCAATTATGAAGCCTCCTCAGACTTTTGTTGCTCATCTCGAAAATACACTCTACCTAACCCCTGAATGTCTTCTGTTTTCTCCTTCTTGGCGTCATGTTATTCTTGATACCTGTAGTAAGCGAAAAACTTGTTGCATACATTGAAGTTGACAGGTCGAATTAGTTCAAGGGATAAACCTTACCTCAATAATTAGCTACTCATGACCCAACAATAACAAACCTATGAGCTGTCACACTTTGACGGTCATTGTCATTACCTGGAACGATGTTTATTGCATATTGCAGAATTTTCCATCCCGACTGCAAAGAACACTGTTAAATTTCATCCCGGTACAATTCCCAATGTCTTGCCATAGCTGCATACGCAGAATTTCCATTTCGATTTAGTATAACATATTCCATGCCAGGTGCTGTTCCACCACTGTCGAATCATGTAGATCTCCACCAACATCTTTGTTGCACATCATAAAAATATACCTCGACAAAACTTTATATCCACCCAGCGAGTAGAGTTCCTAGGTTGTCGCCCAAATCGAGTAATGTAGAACTTCCAGCCGACGTGTTGCATATCTCATGAATACACTTTTCAGTTCAAGTGAGCCAACCCAGCCTGACTCCCGGGGCTGAAACTTAAAGCAGGATTCGGACTCTAAACATCTATTGTTGCATATCTACAAAATAGACCTCGAGTCAGCCGAGATTAAGTTTAAGATATACAGCAAACGAAACAACTTCTATTGCACTGCGCCGTACAGGAGGCGGCAGGAGACCACATTTCCTCACGAAACAATCATTAATAGCCTTAATGGAAACACATTAAGTGCTCTACATTTAAGAGGTAAAGGAGATGGAGAGACCTTTTTGATATTATACTAGACTGAAGGGGTATTACTAATTAATCCGAAATCAAGCAAAAGATCAATAATAACAATTATCTTCAACTTTATATTCCTTATAAGTTTTAAATATTCGATATAATTGAATATTATTATAAATATCCCAAATATCTTCTGGAGAGATTACAAGTTTTTGTTTATTTCCAATTTCCTTTTCTTAAACAATCTATAATATATATATTATAAGCTTATCATATAATCTATGAAGTATTAGTTATAATTAGATCAAATCGATTATGAGTTTACTACTACTACTACTTCTGTTGCACATCTGCAAATTTGACATTCGGCCATACATCCACTTCAGCCACTTTAGCCCCGTTCAGGTATAAGTTTATCAAATCAAAAGTCATCAATATACATTTGTTGCATATCTCAAAACATACTTCAATTCATTCAATTTTATAATGTCTTTGGTAAGCCTTACATCATCGGCAAGAGCATTTTGTTGCACATCTAGAAAATACACCTTCAAAATATTACTTTCTATCCACTTCAAAGCGGGTATGGACTTGTTGGCTTTTGAATTCTTCTTGCTTATCGCGCAAATATGCTTTCAGTCACCCTGGTTTAAGTTTCTGAAGTCGGGGAGTTAAAAGGATTATAAGTGTTTTTGTTGCATATCTCCTAAATAGACCTTTGACGTAGGTTTCTTGCTTGTTCTCATTGCAGTGGACATTTATTTATCTACTCTCAAATGTCTTGGTATATATACCTCATGAAAATGCTTTGAGTTGAATTGACCAGATTGGTTAATTAGCTAGGTTAGCTGGCTGATCAGTATTGATTGAAAGCAAACTATGTAAATTGGTAAATTAAGATTGTTGAAATCGTTTAGTTGGTGAATATATTTAAAAGAGCTAGATCGAAGTACGTGTGTCCCAATAGCATGCTGCGAAAGGGGTATAGGGATAGGTTTCATAGATAATTATTTTTTGTTGATAGTTTAGTTGGTTCATCTCTATAGTGACCGTATAAATTGTTGATTAATATATCATCATTGGTAATCGCATCGGTCACTATTAAAAAACTACGCACCATTAGTCTAATTCTATAAAGGAACTGGTTCGCTCTTTATGATATATACCTGTGTACAATACATGTTGAATTATCTAATCATTCCAATTCAAACTGACTAAGCATTGTAAATTTTCTATTTTCTATTCCAAATCAATCAAAATCATTATATCTCATTCAAAAATCTAATTACAAGTTATTTAAAGTCTATTATACAACTATCCTGGCCCGTTTGTCTTCATACATGAAACCTTCTCTGCCTTCAATCCCTTTTACGCCGTCCGATACCCCTCAGGTAATTTTTGACCCTTATATGATGATTAAAATTAGGTCATCATATACGCATTTTGTTTACCAACAAATACAGCGAATTTGATTGCTCAAATCGAAGAAAGTATTACAAAACTAGGCTCTTAAAATCGTATGGAACGGAATGTGTTGATATATAGTAAAATTAAATAGGAATCAATTGAGGCTGCCCTCTATTTGTATATGACTCTTGTAACTCGAGGTGGGCTGAAGCGAATGTGATCTTTCTCGTCCAGCATCACAGTGCCCTGCGGCCTAGGCAGAAGTTCCATGTCGGTCTTGTCCCAAGGTCCGGCCAATAATTGTAGAGCAATCAAGTCGGCCAGGCCATTGCAGAACGGGAAATTTGCAAGTTTTTGAGAGAGACTCTTGGGCTCAACGGGCCATTGTCGATTTTTTCGCGGGCCGCAGATCTCCGACCAAATGGAATGTGACCGAAGCGCTCGTTCTATTTCCGGTGCTTCAGCTGGCCGCCCAGTTGACATCCCAGGCTCGATGAGCTACGATATCGTTTGCGCGGGCTGTCAAGAGCAACAGCAGGACCTTATCGTGTCCGTTCGAGACTCGGAAGCTAAGCTTGAATACCAACTCTCCATCCTCCTCAGCCAGAGATACCCGCAGGTTCTCACTCACGTAGATATGAAGCCGTTGAATACAATTCGATGGTGCTCGCTAGGCCTTGGCATCCTATAATGCATTTGCTCTACCCATGTTTCATGAACTACCAGGCCCAAATGCTCCAACCATCCCTTTTGGCTCATCTGTTCGGCCTTGCAAATGCCTGTGAGCCCCAGTACCGTTGATATCTCGCTGGGTAATGATAGCGGCCAATATCCCTTCCATCAAGTTTGTCTATCAAGTCAAGTCCTTGCATGCCTCCCGGAGAATCCCTTTCATTCGAGAGTAGAGCCTTTCGTCATCCTGTTTCTGCCAACCGCCTTTCGGGAAGACAACCTTCCGCAGCTTGTTCACCCATGGAATAAGCGGCTCGAAATAAGACGTGAAATTATCCGTAATCGTCTTCATAAAAAATGGCTCAGTCCCCACAGTACCCAACTTCAGTGTGACTAACTCTGTCATATCCGCGTAGTTCCACTTGTCAAAATGTTGGACAACCCTTTCCTGATTGGGTCCATCATAGTGAATTCAGATCCAGAAAAGCACCCAGAAGATTGACTCGAGATCATACATGAAGGAATGCTGCTCGCCAAGGAGGACTCCGATGACCATGAAAGCCCTCGTGCCAGTCCTGCCTTTGGCACCGGAAGCCTCCACCCGTGTTTCTTTGATCGCAAGGTCGAGGTCGATTAAGAAAGAAGGCCAGGAAGGGTTCTCTTTGTCTTCATTAATCATAAGGTTGTTGATTGAGATGTCTCTATGGAGGAAGCCGGCCTTATATAAAGACTCATGTCCTTCAATACAGCCCTTCAGCGCGTTAAGTAGAGCTGCTCGGGAGCTAGCCTTGTAGATCGGCTCCCCATAATCACGAAGGATGATACGCCGATGCACTCGATTTGGTGAACCATTACTGCCCGCGTTCGTCGAAGATGTCGAACATGATCGCTTGCTAGGCGGCAGCGGGGCGTCAGTCAAGCTGGATAACCGCTGCAACCCGGAGGTGCCAATGCTGCAACCTTTCTTTGCAAAAGTTGTACTCGTTCTTGGGGATATTATCAAACGTCCCGGCCGATAGTTTTCCGCCTTCATGATATCCAGTCCCTTCCGAACATTTGTTCGAACGTGGTCATCCGTACCGAGGACCTGGACAGTCTCATAGTGATAATATCGGGCTAAATTGACCACACCTTTGTCAATCGCCTCTCGAAGCAGCTCTCCTTCTTCCTCACACTCCATGTACTGCAAGGAGTCCTTGATAACAAACAATGTCTGTAGATCTTCCTTACAATAGGCCTTCCAACAAGTTGTTGCCCAACCAGATATACAACACACCCGCATCATCAAGCCATCGATTACAAGCCGCTCCGTATTACCATCTCGTTGAATCTCAATAAACCGCAAACCATTTCCTACAATAAATGTAGGATCAAATCCAAATTGTTCTTCATTCATCCAAAGAAACACAAGGATCATGGATACAAACTGTAAGCCATTTTTGTTGATATCGAATTGTTTGGATGCGATCCCTCCAAGCCGATCAAACGCCCATACCCTTATGAAAGATCCGCAAATGATGAAGCCCAAAACGAAGCGACAAGTGTCTTGGGCAGCAAGCACTTCTCTTGCATAAGTCCCCAGATCAAACCATGCCTCTGAAGCTATATCGGCGGATGGGTTGCTCCTCAGCTCTCCTAGCACGAGAATCTGGGACCAATGGCATTTCGAGTCTTTTCTAGCCTTGGGATCGTTCACGAAGCCGACATCAATCTTGCGCTTCGCTATGGAACCGACAATCGGCTGGTTGGTCTGTGCCAATGGCCTTTGTTGACATGTCGGTGTGGACTTGTAGTCTTCTGCAAATGCTGCCAGCTTCTCGCTTATTTCCGCAAACCAGTTTAAGACACCATCCTGATTTGCGTTTTTGGGCCGTTTTATGATATTTCGCATCAAACAAAATGGTATGATAATATATTCTACGCCCTCCATCCTTCACAAAAAAGTGGGTGACTGTCACCCTCCATGCACATCTTGAAGACCGCCGCGGATGCCGTCTCAAGGTCTGCAACATCTCCAAAATATGTCTCATGGAAATTGCCGAGCCCAACATACATAGGGCCGAGCTCCTCTTTAAGCACACCGTCTACGTGCTTGCGATATTCAGAAGAACTCGCGAAGCTGCCTGAGTTGCGGAGCAATGGGGTTTGTTGGAGGCAAACTGCTATCGGTCGGAGAGGCGGGGTGGATTCGGTGACGGCGCTGTAGACTTGATTTTAAATGAGTATATCATCGGGATTTTCTGCGAGCGCTGCATTCAAGAGAGGTTTCATCAGGTTGAGATCAAAGTCATCGGGATCGGAATTGATCGCTGAAATCAGTCTTGGCAGTTCGCTGAAGAGGGTTCTTCCACCGCTGGAACGGAGCAGACGAGCGATCGGAAGGCTCCGCAATGCCGTGAGAAGGATAAGGGCGATGTTTCCAAGCTCTGCAAAATAGTCAGTAGTGCACGTCAATAGAACTGGACTGTATTACCATCATCATCGAGCTTGCCTAGCGAGTCTAGAGTGAGGGGGATGCTCTGGTTTTCACAGACCGAGTTGAACGAAGCGCGGAAAGGATCCAGGCCTTTCCCAATAGGATTGTCTTTGATGATCTTCGACCGCGCCTGATCTTCCATGGCGAATGTGTGTTCTTGAGATGGGAGAGAGACGCGAAGGTCATCGCGTTCCATACTATTTTGGTCCGTGTGGGATTTTCGCTCAGCCACCAGCCACCGGCTGAATAAGCGGTTGGGATTACCTTCGGGATTGTTAGCCTGGAAAAACTGACAGCCAATCATGCTTATTCGTGAGACGTTACCCCGGATAATTCCTATCTCAGAGAATCGACAGGAAAAGCATAAAATTCAAAGAAAAAGGCTCGCCCCGTAGAACTAGACCATTCTGAAGGCGCCGTTTGAAGATAGGAAAGCTTTCAAGGTGATACGCTGTTTGAGAGAGGATCTAAATGTATGGGCGACGCGAGGACAGGGAGCAATTGTTTCTGTTAGGTTTAGGGGAAATCTGTATGATACAATGATATCAATGAAAATGTCTTGATTTGCATGGTCAATCCCTCAAATGTAGATGAGCAACCTCTAACCCCTTCTTTCCCTTTCATGTGCATGGCTTCGATTCTCAGCACCAGTTGAAGTTGCTCACTTAGTTTCTCGGCTCGCAAGGGGGTCGAACTGCTTGCTGTGTATCTGCGGGGGAAAGGCTCTTCGACTCGTTCCGGATCACGTTCTTTGAAGACTCGGGACTCGGGAGGGAGCGGAGCGCAGAATCACTAGCGTGCTTCGGGCGATATTACCGACACCTTGCTGGCGCGTCTAATCTTGCTGGTGTGTCTGATCTCGCATTCAACGCATTGAAGTTGAATTTTTGCAAAGTTCGGCGAGTCATTAGATACGGCTCTTGCAAACAGGGACCCAGAATCGCCCCCACATGTACCCTGCGTCACTCTTTCCAATTTTAGCCGGCCGAAGAGCTCAAAAGGGTCGCCCGTGTCCACCGTGAACACACCTCCCTGGCTCACTTACTCACTTGCTCCACAGCTCATGCTATAATAGCCACGACTCAGGTTCAAAGACGTAAATGGAAACGGAAATGGAGAATGCTCATATCGAGATTCCCATTCGAACTACCTGTTGCGCATGCAACGCGTAAATATTTATCTCATCGTTTCAAACCAAAAAAAACCCCCATCGCAGAATGTGGTATTGGATATTTTGCAAATAGGAGGTTTATTTGCTGGGAGAATATCATCCCTTCCCGCTTGGGATTGAAGACTTGGCAACATCCACTAGATATCGATTTTGTTCAATTGAGCCCTAGGTGGTCATTGAATATAAATAACATATAATCATCGCAAGAATGCACTTATTCATCTAAATCTGGGTGTCTATCGTGATAATAATACAAGAAGTGGAAAATGTGCAGGAAAATATACAAACGCATGAATCAACGCATGCATCTTCTCAAACCTTCTTCCGCCCTAACCATGTTGTCAGCATCGCTCCAATCCCCAAAAATCTTTTCGTAGGCGCATGAGCTCTTCTCCATCTATAATATGCTAGTAATCCTCCCATCACAATCGGTGATGTCAATACACCCACTAATCCTACTAAGATTAATTTCCCCTGTTTCTCGCTCTGTCTTACGATTTCGGAATATCTCTCATTGCTAAAACTAACACGAGCGTATTTTGTCTGCCATCCGAGACGAGGCACATATACACTCAATGTTTCTTCTAACCATTTGCGGAATTTGTAGACTGGTGAGATGACGGACGCACGCATTTCTATGTAATTCTGAAGAGCTAGATCATTGATGGCATGGGCGTCGGCTTTGCGTATTTCGGAATATAGACTTAGAGCGAGTGAGCGAGAGGCTTCGGTACTGAGACGAGGGAAATTGCGTTTTTCGTTGTCAAAAATGGAGTAGAGAACGCGAACGTCTTCCAGACCAGCGTTCATTCCTTGCCCGTAGAATGGGACCATAGCATGAGCTGCATCCCCGAGGATGACGACCGAGTCTAGAAAGTGGTATGGTTTGCATTTGATACTTATAAGTGGAAGATGGGGATTATTCGTGAATGATGATATTAATGAGGCATGATCAATCAATTTTGTGACGCCTGGGAAGTGTTCGTCGAAAAATGAGGGGACATTTTTAGGGTCTATTTCGAGTTCATTGAACGGCCCTGATGGCATAAAGAGAGTGCATGTGAAAGAGCCATCCTATAGCATGTGAGAATGTAATAGGAAAAAAAAAAGAAAAAAAGAAAACAGGGCCTACATACCGTGCTAGGAATTGCAATGAACATGAAATCTCGACCTGGCCAGATATGTAAATGATTTGGAGATATTTTGAAACAAGATACTGGATCATCTCCAGTTTGTTTCTGAGCGCCTATCGTGAACTCACACCACAAGGTGTCGATGTATTCTTGCTGATAATCCATTCGGAGGTATTTCATTAAGTGGTAACGTGTAGCCGAGTGAGCACCATCAGCTCCAATGAGAAAGTCGAAATCAACTTCTACTTCTTGGTCTCTAATCTCGACAGACCATTGTAGCGATTTTCCACCGTGAACTTCGAACCATGCCTTTTTATTCTTGAAATCCGCTCCAGTTAATTTGTGATTGAATTTGAATGTGACATTAGGAAGAGACTCTAGTTCGTCAAGTAATCGTTTGTTGAGATCTCCTCTATCCACGGCATAGATTGACTGAAAATCATGTCAGTAATAAAAAAGCTATCGGAATCCTATGTCGCCATACTCTTCCATGGATATCATAATCTTGAGACTGTTCGTAAAGCTCCTTGTCAGTTGTCTCGCCATGGATCATCCTACCTCCCATAGGTATAGCTTCTTTCATGATACTATCTAGGAGCTCTGTGCGACCAGATTGTCTAATGGCATTTATACCTCGTTCTGATAAAGCGAGATTGATAGACTTTGTGAAATTTAAAGGTGTCGTGGAAGGATCCCGAAGATCTAGGACTTTGTTAATGGGAGATCATGGCGGTGGCTCAGAAGTGGTAAATATTGAAAGTGACTCGTTCTCCAGTAGAGTATACATCTAGAGAACAAAATTTTATGATAGAATGAAATTTCTTTATTCTTCGATCCAAAAACCTCGACAACAGAATCATTCTTGAAAACTTTGGTGGCGACAACTTCACTCGAATAATCCCGCCGTAAAAAATCCGACATTGGTGATATTGACTCTCTTCCACACAGTGAACTTTCACTTAATCTGGTTGGAATCAAATGCAAATCATTTTGAACTTCATGGTATAGTTACATTGCATCCCAAGGAGATGGGGGCAAAAATTGATAGGAGTATAGAACGTACCACTTCGGAGCTCATATATTTCTACATCGTCCCCTCTTTCAGCTGCATATAAAGCTGCCAAAGCTCCAACAGGACCAGCTCCAATGATGACAGTCTTCTGTCTTGAAGATTGTCTTGAGGATTGTCCAGACATGTTCAATATAATGTCAGGTCAAAAAGGATGAAGCAAATTTTAAGAAATTTTAAGAAATTTTATCTATGACATCTTTAAAGAAAATAATATATATTACTCCGGTCCGGTGATTCATCGATCGTGAAGTGGTCTGGGTTCTGGTGTGGTTTTAGAATTTTAGAATGTTAGTAATCATTTTAAAATCACACCTGGTTACACGTGATGATATGATTCTGTAAGCCGGTAAAACTTAGATATAATATCAGACACCGCCTTTGCATGAAAGCTCGAGTTGATTGGCTTGTATTCTTTGCGCCCTTTCTACAACAACTTTTTGAGGAAATCCAAATCCAAATTCAAATCCCAAAACTGCAGACAAAAATTTACCAGGAATTTCGCCTCATTATTTAACCCATTACTTTATAGAGCTGTCTGCTTAACCATCAAGATCTCCCCAAAAGTCGAAATATTCCCAGATTAGAAATTTCTTGCAGATAGATCTCTTTCACAATGGCAACAGAAGACTCCGTGGCTACAAGAAAATGCATAGGCGTTGATTGTGAGAATGAAGCTGGATCATTACAATGTCCAACATGTTTGAAGCTTGGTACAAAGGATAGCTTTTTCTGTTCGCAGGATTGTTTTAAGAGAAGTTGGGTATGTACCATTCAATCCAATTGGGTTCATCACCCAAAGTACTTTGTATTTCCCATGGAATCCGCAAATACCGAGTCATCCACCTTCACCCCTCCAAAATGTGGTTTTGGTGAGGGGTCCAATGTTCAATCAACGCGCACGGCTAACAAAGATCATAGACTGAACATAAGAAAGTACACAAGTCACAGAGTAATATCCTCAGTAATATCTTTACCCCAAAAGTCGTTCCTAAACCCGATCCAGCTACCGGTCTATTCAATCCCTTTCCTACCTTCCCATTCACCGGATCACTACGACCTGTTTACCCATTATCCGATCCCCGAGAGGTACCAAAAACTATACAGCACCCCGATTACTGGAGAGATGGAGTTCCGCGTAGTGAAAGAACGGGCGCAAGAAACAAGATTGAAATCTTGAATAAGGAACAACAGGAAGGCATGAGAAAGGTTTGTCGATTGGGTAGAGAAGTATTGGATATCGCAGCTGCAGCCGCCAAGCCTGGAGTCACTACCGACTACATCGATGAGATTGTACACAAAGCTTGTTTGGAAAGAAATGTGAGTATCTACTTGTCGATAGCTCAACCTTACTGATCAATTTTAGTCATACCCCTCCCCTCTGAACTACTGCGATTTTCCAAAGTCAGTCTGCACATCGCTCAACGAAGTTATTTGCCATGGTATTCCAGATAAGCGGGTTTTGAAGGATGGTGATATCCTCAATATCGATGTTACACTCTATCATGGAGGTTTCCACGGCGATCTTAACGAAACATATTATATTGGTGATAAAGCAAAGGCAGACCCTGACGCAGTACGAGTGGTAGAAGCTGCACGAGAATGTCTTGATCTGGCTATTAAAATTGTCAAGCCAGGAGTACTATTCAGAGACTTTGGAAACATCATAGAAAAACGCGCCAAGGAAACGAACTGTAGCGTCATCAAGGCATACTGTGGTCATGGCATCAATAGCTTATTCCATTGTGCGCCAAACATTCCTCATTATGCGAAGAATAAGGCTGTTGGTGCAGCAAAACCCGGAATGTGCTTTACAATTGAGCCCATGATTGCTTTAGGGACACACAAGGATAAGACTTGGCCCGATAACTGGACGAGTGTAACTCAAGATGGAAAGAAGACTGCTCAATTTGGTACGTGAATTTGCTGATGCTTAACGATGACCTTTTACTAACATCTAGCAGAGCATACCCTCTTGATTACCGATGACGGTTGCGAAATATTGACAGCAAGATTACCCAACTCGCCTGGTGGACCCATACCAATGCCAGTTGTTGTAGAGGAAACTAATGGAGAGAAGAAGGAAGTGGCAGCCTGAATGATGAGCATTATATAAAGATTCTAGCCAAGTCACTAGCCAAAGGGGTTCCATTGAGAGAGAAGTGAGGGTATAACTTGTGAGAACCATGAATCCCATGTGAAAAGGAATGGCCTCTTGCAAGCTCGCGTCACTAGCCGACCCTAAATCTTGACGACCTTCTAAACTCTAACAATGAGGCGACAACTTATAAGCAAGTAGATTGAATATAATATTCCAATATAATACAATACTTGGAATACTTGACAATGCGCGGCTTTTCGTATTTTACTCCGTGTATCTCAATTCCCATCTAATGTTTACGCCCCTGACAAATATGCATAATTTATTCATGCATAAGCGAATAAACTGTTGTCCTCCTATCAGATGAAAACCTTGGTTTGTCAACAGAAACTATCAAACTATCTATCCAAAAGCGTCATTCGCCGCTTGTAGACATCATCCGAATTTACCACTTCTCCAGAGCTCTATCGTAATTTTCTCAAATCTTCGGATTACCAGTCCACTGCATAAAATTCATTCTGTCAACAGTTATCAATATCTAGTTCAAGGCACAATACAATCAACGCCGTACAGATTTTGGAAGAAGATTTCCCCACCTTTACAGCTTGTCTAGTATAAACTCGAGCTACCAAAAAAAATCCCTTCAGAAAGACAACGAACGACACACACACACACACACACACACACACGCACGCAAGCAGCCGAGCTCCTAGAAGCAACATCGCGTCTCGAGTCTATCTCTTAAGATCTTCATCACAGATACTCCAACTCAATAAATACACAATCCGACTTTTAATCGCACATTCAACGCGATTCATATAGCTTGCCCAAGATGATGTCAGGAGAGGCATGGTTATACCTGTTGGCGGTACTTATCAATGCCGTCAATCTGTTCTTACAAGTGTTCTTCACTATTATGTATAGTGATCTCGAGTGGTGAGTTCTTTTTATTTTCCTTCTCGATAGACTAGATCTAGGAATCATTCGGGTTTGGGAAGGATGGATAAGTGGTGGGAATTTGGTCTCTACCACATGCGATAAGGATGCATATTGATCCTCTGCTGCTGGAGGAAATAAGCTTCATCATACTCTGGAATAAGGCTAACTTTGAATGGCACAGTGACTACATCAATCCTATCGACCTTTGCAACCGTTTGAACACGTACATTATTCCTGAAGCGGCCGTCCATGGGTTCTTGACCTTTTTGTTCCTTATCAACGGGTATTGGGTTGCGCTTGTTCTCAATCTGCCACTTTTGGCCTTCAATGTTAAGAAGTACGTTGTCTGAGGTTTGAGAAGTATGGATATTTAGGACTCTCGCTGACAGATACTTAGGATTGTCGATAACGCACATCTTCTAGATGCCACTGAAATCTTTAGAAAGCTCAATGTTCACAAGAAAGTCAGATAGCCTCCCATTCCAAATCCTGATGATTCCCTAAGTTCTCGCTAACATTTCTTCCCTTGATAGGAATCTTTTGTCAAGCTCGGTTTCCATCTTATCATGTTCTTCTTCTATCTCTACTCCATGATCGTCGCCTTAATCCGAGATGAGTCGCATTGACTCGAGAACAATATTGGCGACCGGTATAAAGTGGAGGCATAGGTATAGCTATAGGTTCTATGGTCAAGGGCAGAACTTGCTCGGCGAGAAGGAACTAGAGGATTACGGAAAATGGATGGCAGGTTTTATATGTGCCATGATCTCTACGATATGTTAACTATGAATGGTATGGCTGGATGAATGGATGAAATGGGTGGTGGTTTGGGATGTAATGGTAGTACGCTACCATTGGTGTTGAGCCTGGCAGGAAATGGGGAGAATTCATAATGAGTTGGACTTCGTATTGAAGTTCTATGTGGATAGATACCTAACATGCTAGAAATAGCATGTTTTTTGATATGAACGAATTTTCATTTTACGGATAACAGAATCTCGCTTTTAGCTAATATTTTGAATACTTTTAGTTTACATGACAAGGGGTCATAAATCTCTTAGATAAACAATTAATTCTTACTGCAAATTGACATGAGCAAAGCTTACATTACGCACAGCATCTCAAAAACTGTCACGTGATAGTCATTCCCAGCCTTGTCACTATCGCGAAAATCATCTCGCGCCTTGTATTCAATTTCGACTTTGTGACAAGGAAGCCAACAATCTGCGACAGATCAATCACTATAATATCTTCTCCTCCCACCGATCCAACACGAGACCTTCCAAGATGGCGGATTTTGGCGCATACCCACCTAATATGGTCCCTCAAAATGCCTTAATAGCTCGAAATGCAGAAGGTCCAGAACATGCCGTGGTTCAATACAGCGCTGATAATTTAGCCCGCGCAACACAAGGCCCTGCGAATCCATTCAAAGACGAGAAAAGTTCACTTAAGCGCAAAAATGTTCTTACTGGACATGCCGAGGAAACTTATATTAGTGAACATACATTTCGAGACCAATATCGAGCGGTAGAGCGAAGAGGGAATCATCTTTCAGGTGCGCAGGCTAAAGAAGAATCTGCTAGGATACGGAGCAAGAGGCAAAAGAAAGGCGATTCAAGTATAGCAGAAGGTGATAACGCGTATGTTGGACCTTGGGCTAAATATAAGAGGGATGAATATGAGGAGGTGGATGAGGATGAACCATTACGAAGTGATGAAGAATATGAAGAGGTTGAGGAAGAGGAGGAGAATGTAATTGAGAGTGGAACTGTTATCCCTGCACCACCGCAAGCTCTAGCAAAACGGCAAGAAGTGGAAGAATTGGGTGATGAGACGACGACTTTCGAAGGAACCGAACAATATGATTATCAAGGACGGACATATATGCATATTCCGCAGGATTTGGATGTGGATTTGAAGAAAGAATCTGGAAGTATCAAGAACTATGTCCCGAAGAAGATGATACATACTTGGAAAGGACATACAAAACCTGTCATTGGAATACGATTCTTTCCAGGGTCTGGACATTTACTTCTTTCAGGAAGTGCAGATACGACTGTCAAAATTTGGGATGCTTATCATTCAAGAGAGTTATTACGAACGTATTCCGGTCACTCAAAGGCTTTATCAGATGTCACATTTAATGCAACTGGTGCACAATTCCTCTCCGCATCTTACGACCGCATGATGAAATTATGGGATACCGAGACAGGTCAATGTATAAATCGATTCACAACTGGCAAAAACCCTCACGTCGTTCGATTCAACCCCGATCCAGAACATAGCAATGAATTTCTTGCTGGTATGGCCGATAAAAAAATCGTTCAATTCGATATCCGTACTCGCGAAATTGTACAAGAATACGATCATCATCTTGCAGCTATCAATACCATCACATTTGTAGATGAAAATCGTCGTTTCATCACTACATCTGATGATAAATCATTACGAGCTTGGGAATACAATATTCCAGTTCCTATTAAATTTATCGCCGAACCTCACATGTACCCTATGACCCGCGCATCATTACATCCATCTAAAAAATGGGTTGCATATCAATCGTCTGATAACAATATCTTTGTATATGGAGCTGCAGATAGGTTCCGTCAAAATCGAAAGAAAGCTTTCAAGGGACATAATAATGCGGGTTATGCAATTGATGTGGCATGTAGTCCTGATGGACACATCATCGCTTCGGGTGATAGTGGTGGATATGTATGTTTTTGGGATTGGAAACAATGTAAGATGTATCATAAGTTTCAGGCGAGTAAAGAGGCTATTACTTGTGTGGAGTGGAATCCTCAGGAGAGCTCCAAGTTTGCGACAGCGGGTTTGGATGGTGCCATTAGGTATTGGGATTAGATGTTTTTGGGGAGGGAAGGGAAAATGGAGGGAGGAAAGGGAAGGGGGAAGGGAGGGGAAAGGGGCAATAAATGTATGTATGATATATTCAAGTTGAAAGGTATAGAAATGGAATAGAACATAATTCATGATAATATTCTAATGTTGGGAAATTCCTTCGCTCTCTCATATCAAACGTGTTAGTTATATAGTCAGTGGCTTCCTACCTATATACTAATCCGCTTAGCAATTGAAGTATGGAAAGCTGTTTTACTTTCTATTTTAGAATACTTTCCCCTTTATATTATATTGTTCTAGATGATATCTCTATATCTCCATATGGTCGGATTATTATATGATATGGTATGATATACCCTCAAAACATCCGGTGGCTATGACCCCCCGATCTAGCATCGCTCCACCATACAATCATTAGCCTAATCACTGATCTTCTCGGGATGTACACGAGATCTAGATGAGATCTAGATGGGATCTTTCATCTGGTTCGTCCCGCTCCTTTCAGACTATTCGATTCCCCATCCCATCCCATCCAACCCAACCCACACCACTCATCTACACTACCGAGTATTCAAAATCTCCATCCCGCCCTATCCACTTCCCATCACATCCATCCCGCCCCATTCGTCCCCCTCCCTCTCTCCTTCTTCCTCTCTCTCTAAGAAATCTCTTCCAACCCCACTCTTCCATATTTATTTTTTATATTTTCTTTCAACATCCATCGCTCCAACAAATAAACACAACACAACATGAAGAAAGGGCCTGTGGTTTAGTGGTATAATGTTCCCTTAGCATGGGAGAGGTCCGGCGTTCGATTCGCCGCTGGTCCAGTCTGTTGCATAGTGTACGGGAGTGTGTGAGAATTTGAGAGAGTTAATGGTTGTATTTTTGGAGTTTTTGGGTGTAAGGGAAAAGGAAGTGGAAGGAGGGGGGAGAGGAGAAGGAAAACGAATGATGAGGATGAATTTTGTCTAGTTTAGACAGGATAAGGTGTTGGGTAGGTTTAAAGGGTTGTGTGGGGGAAAGGGGGGATATATCTTATCTCAATTTTCAGACCCTCTGTTCGATTTTACGTTTTGTATTTTAACTTTGTTTTATAGTAAAATGCACAGATTTTTATTAATTATTTTATAACTATAATTCGGCCAATCAGGATTCGGGGAACGATAATCTCCCAGAAGATCTGAAAGCTTTTGATCGTTTTTTTGGTGAACACCTGAAATCCTTTGGTAAAAGATCTTTGAAGATATATATATCCTTTTCAACAATAATCTATTGAAAAACCAATTATATCATTCGAAAACCTTCAATTTATAGTATTTATTAAATCTGCAGTATAGTTTTAGATAATATTGTTGAATTATAAAGTATTTATTAAGATTTAAATTTTCATCATCAAAATGTTACAACGGGTAACAGTAGATTATGTGACAAGTGTCATCTGACTCAGAAATCCCACTGATCCTACTTATCGTAATATAATGGGATAGATGGGATCCCACTACTTCCATTAGAAACCAATTGATAGGAGCAATAAAACAAAAGTATAAAGATCTATATAAAAGGATAGGATTCTATTATAATATAAAGCTTTATATTTAAGAACAATTATTACTTTTATAATATAATTACAAAAATAGCAAATATAATTATTATATTATCTTATCGATTATTTATTTGAAGTTTAGTTTAAATTTATTTTATATTCAGAACTCTATAGTTATTTCTGTATAACCAAAAGGTTGTCCTTGTAATATTTTGAGTATTATTATTGTTTTAAGTATCAAATCGATATCAAACGTTTAATATAGCAATTATTGGCAATGTTCTACGAGAAAACCAATATAACAATATATCTTCGATAAATCAGACAATCGATAAAGACAATGATATTATTATAAAAGAATCCAAAGATATTACAATCAATAAAACCTTTAAGATAGCTTTATCAGATAAATATACAAGAAATCGATAGGAACTCGAGATATTCTTATTGTAATTTGAAATATACTTTAAATTTAATAAGGATAAGTTCATTAATGGTTCATTCAAAAATGTATAAATTATATTATACCTCAAAAAAAAAGCATTTAAATAAATTCAACTTTATTTATACAATTACTTCGAGTATAACAATTCGGATCATATATAATCAACCAAAATAATCTTCAATATCTTTAACGGATTTAAGAAAGAGATTCGAAGAGTGTTTGGCAATATTAATGAAAAAAAAGTAGTTGAGGAAAAGTTATTTAATATTAAGCAAATAGGATCAGCTGTCAAATATGTTACAGAATTCCGATGATATACAGAAATGATGGGATAGGACTTGATAGTTATTATGAGCCATTATTATAAAAGGCTCAAATCAAAAGTTAGATTGGAATTTGATAGATCATTTGTAAATAAGGATTTGAATGATCTGATTGAAGAATCTATTGAATATAATGATCGATTTTATAAGTACAAAACAAATCAATGAGTTTATAGATTTTAAAGAAATCGAAATCAAAGAAAATACTGAAAGAATGAAGGTAGATAATACTACAATTTATAATAATATAAAGATTTTATAAAGTTAGATATTATTTATGAAATATCAAACCAAGATGATCCTAAAAAGAAACAATAACAAAATAACAAATTATGCTTTGAATATAGAAAAGCAGATTATTAAACAAAATAATATTAAAGCAAAAACAATATCAATATAGAAAAAGATAGATACCAAAAGAAGAAGTTCGGCAAAGATCAATTTAACGTTACTTTTATTCTTTAATTATATATAGTCAATAAAGTTGATCTATTTATAAACCAATTATTAGTATATATTGAAGAAGAATTCGAGCAAGACAAATTCGAAGATGAAATTGAGAATTCATAATGGATTAATAGAGAATTTAGTTAAGGAGAGTTATAAACTATTCAAGAGATCGATAGATGGAATCGATATATCTGGAAGTTCGGAAATACAGATGAAGGAACCTTTAATAAAGATGCCAATATAATTGTCACGAACCACACTCATTATTGTCCTAGGATTAAAATTGTCCCAGGATTAGTGTCCTGAGGCTAATGGTAGATCACGTGATGAATAGACTGGATAGACCAGTCTATCCTATCTATCCATTTGGATGGATAGACTGGATAGACCAGTCTATCCAAGCTATCCCTTACATTCATTAGTATATAATCAGAATAGTTTCATA
>NGKH01000033.1:23700-65229 GCA_002162575.1 Sclerotinia glacialis
ATTATATTATAGAGATAACTTATATAATTATATAATTACTATATAACTATAGAAAGGGAATCTAATCTTTCCTAGCGATAGTCTGAAAAATGAAAAAACCTTTGTTTATAAATTAATTATTTATATAGAAATCCTTTTACTCTTTATAATAAAAAGATAAGATTTAGTTCTATATATAATATAACTCTATAGATTATCAATTCTATATATCCTCTACTTGAATACAAAACCTAATAAAAGAATAGAATATATTATTTTAATATAAAAGAACCTTGTAAATAATAAATAAAATATATAATATTCTATAAAAAAGAAAGAAAATGTTTAAAAAAGACATCGATTATATAATAGAGTATAGATGTTTTAAGACAACTATATATAATCTAGCTAGGAACGGATAGGGAACCTATAATAATTAAAATACTTTAAATAAATTTAGTTCCTTATTAAAAAAGTAATTAAATTTTTATAAATCCTTTAAAAGATTAATATTCCTCGAGTTCTAATCAATCGAATTATAATTCGATTATAATTATATAATAATTAGTAAAAAACTATATATTTTATAATAAAACAAACGTAAAATCGAATCAGAGGGTCTGAAAATGAGATAATTGAGCTAGGGCTTTGCCTGGAATAGAAGTCACGTCGGGTAGCTGGATGTAACAGACACGTGACTATCGTGATTGCCTCCGCGCCCGATTGAAGATCCTTAAGCACCTAATTCAAAAACAAAAACCTTATGAACATCAGGAAATTACTCATTATCAAGGTGGCTGCCATATCATCGGTAGGATATCTTCAAGTGTCCGGCTTGAGATATATTTGGAAAATTATGGCAAGCCCTGCTAGAGTACAAAAGAGAAAGTCAAGTACAGATCGCTCAATATCACCCCCACCACTGCGTCGCAAAGCACAGTCTGCGACAACGCGTAAGCTTCACAAGAACATTTGACGAATTATAATTGAAACTACTTTTAGAGTCTGCTATTGCAACCTTTTTTACGCCTACATCACAAAAGCCACCTGAAAAGATTTCCTGGCAAGAACGCGCACCAAATGATGATACACCAAGCACGCTTTTGGTTGGCAAATTTGAACCACCAACCAGCTCAGTTACTGAGGTATCATCATACAATCTGAAAAGAAACAAAGTTGCGGCTTTTGATTTTGTGAGTACTGGCTTCACAACTTTTCAAGTAAAGTCCTAATAATATCTCACAACAGGACTCAACTCTCATACAAACATCCTCTGGCAAGAAGCATTCTAGTAACGGTCAGGACTGGAAGTGGTGGCACCCATCGGTTCCTGGTATTCTCAGAAAACTGTACTCGGAGGATGGGTCGGTGACACATTACCTCGTATATACTTCCGAGTTGCTGAATATTTTGCAGTTTTCGTGTCGTTGTGATCAGCAACCAGGCTGGTATCTCCCTCAAAACGGACCCCAAATCCCCCAAAGCTCGACTTGCGGAATTCAAGACGAAGGTTTCTGCCGTTTTCAACCATCTCAATATTCCAGTGAGCATTTATGCAGCAACGGAGAAAGATACATATCGAAAGCCACGAACGGGCATGTGGAATGAATTAGTTGAAGACTACGACATTCACCTTTCAGGTGACCTCAATCTTCGAGAGTCCATCTTTGTTGGAGATGCTGGCGGGCGCCACCCAAGTCCTGGAAAATCAAAGGACTTTTCTTGCTCGGATCGGTAAAGATATCTATCTGGGTCTCGATTTTGTATTGATCGTTAATACTTTGTAGGAGTTTTGCTGAAAACGTCGGGATCACCTTCTATACTCCCGAAGAATACTTTCTCAAAGAAACACCAAGACCGTTTACTCGCACATTTGAGCCAGAACACTACTGCTTTAGAAACATCACAGGTTGGGATTATGAAGCTTTGCCTGCTATTGATTTGTTTTTGACATTGTTCTAGTGTCTCCAAAGTACAAAAAAGACAACCCGACAGAGGTAGTCATTTTCTGTGGCAGTCCTGGAGCTGGAAAATCTACATTTTATTGGAAGCAATTGGAACCTCTTGGTTATGCTAGGGTAAACCAAGACATCCTCAAAACAGTCTGTGCTGCGTTTGCCAGCGGTTACAGAGTATAAACTAACATCCAACCAGCGAGACAAATGCTTCAAAGCCGCCGAACAATACTTAGATGAGGGGAAGTCTGTGGTTGTTGGTGAGTAGTTGTGTTTGCACTGCATTCATACGATGATAGCGAAACTGACACCTTGTAGACAATACAAATGCGGATCGAGATGTTCGAAGCAAATGGATAGCAATAGCTGCCAAGCATTCCGTACCGATCCGCTGTGTCCATTTTTTAGCAGGCGTACAAGTATGCGAACACAACGATGCTGTGCGAGCCTTGAATCAAACCGTATGCCCTCCTCCTTCACTCTAGTGGATTTTCTTCGCCATTGACGAGGAAGGTTCATGATGTCTTTCCTGGATTTGTTATTCTAATCCGACACAGATGAACCCAGAAAAGAGAAAAATACTCCCTAAATTAGCCTTTACAAGCTTTACCTCGAGATTTCAGAAACCAGAATTGACCGAAGGATTCCAGGATATTACAGAAGTACCATTTAAGGTACGTCTCACCGCATACACTTCCTCCCCTGTATGTTTAATGCTGAGAGGTCATAAGTTTGAGGGAACCGAAGCCCAACGAGAAATTTGGTCTCAACATTGGATTTGAACGATTATTCAGTGATCTTGATAAGACCCGAGTGCACGAACGTGGCGTATTTTACATGGCGTTCGATATTATCCGAGGAAGTTATACATTTATCCTAATATTGTCCCTCGTTGGCTTGCGAATTTGCTTCGCCCGATTGGCGACAATGATGGGCTTCAATAAGTGTATGTCGGTATCGGTCTGTCCTTCATCTTAACAAGAGTTAGATTTCCGATTTACAACATTGAACATTGCTCGTCGATGTGGTGCGAAAATTTAGCTATGTTTTAACATGAGTTCCCTATTTTGGTGCGAAGCTCATAAATTGAGATTTATTTCCTTCCTTGCTATTACTCTTGGCTGGCTAGTAGAAGGAGCATTTTTTTAAGCGTTAGTTTGAAGTGCGACGGGGCACTCCATGCGAGGACCGGCTAAATCAGGAGGTTGGGTGGGTGTCTCGACCACGCCGATCCAACCCTTCACTGGAAATGATGCATGTTTTGAGCAGCCTGAGAAATCGACCAGAAAATCAGGGCAGTACAAGGAAGGCCTAAGCCTTTCAAGATAAATTTGGAATCACTATTCGAGTGTAAATATAGTAAGTAAGAGATTTTTCCGAGCTTAGAGTGGCTTAAATGCACAAGAGACTATCATCGAATGTAGATTGGAATGTGTGGTTGTTGGGTATGCCGTACTTCTTGAGAACACATGCAACGGATATTATATAATCGAAGGATTACCAATCTACCTTGTAAAAGAGTGTTTTGGTTTAACTTCCTACAAAGATGGATGAATGAGAGCTTTTTTGGATTTCCCACTTTTTTATTCTTTTACAACTTCTATGTTCCTGGCTGTGGGTACAAAGACAAGCAACCAGTAGTTTGATGGGGCATTGGGTTATCCACCTATTAGAAGTCCGCGGAATCTGTACGCATCCTTTTCCGTGCGGAATTACTGAAATTATTGAATTAGGTTATTGATTTATTTAACAGGGCTTATTATTTAGCAAACAAATTGTTGTGGATTAAACTTGTTTGGCAAACAATTAAATAGATTTTTTGCTATCCCCGAAACCAACATCTGCTATACAAGAAATCACACCTATTGAAGTCATGCGCCTGGCGTCTCTTTCTCGATAATCAGGCAAAGTGGGTGGTAATGTATTTATTGCCTGGCACCGCTTGAACAAGATATCAGATGTGATGAATCGCAAGGCGAACTATGGAAAGGGGTGGCATACATTGCTTGAAACAACGAGAAATAACGGCAAGGCCCTCGATCATTGGATCGACGGTCGGGTTCCTGCACCATGGGTGTCTCAAAAATGCTGTGGACTTTGGCAGGGCAAAGCTTAGCCCTAAGAGATCTATCTAAGCGGTCGGCGTGGGTGTAGGCGTGGGAGTGGGCGGGTACTCTGTATGGTAATACCCATCACTTGAGTTATAGATTTATTAAATCTTCAAAGAGGTGCATATATTGCTGCTTGTTTGCACAAGTTTCGTCACTATTGTACCTGAAGAAAAGAAGCTTTAAAACTTCAGAATACGGACGGTACTGGTGAGATGTGATAAAAAGGTTTCCAGCGTAAGGCTTGTCAATGTTGAGGATAGGAAAAAGTTATATTTAAGACTGAGGTTTTAAACTTGGAACTTAAAATACTCTGTATATTCGCAGTGTTGTTAGCTCCCGAAGACTTCTCTACTCTGCTCATGTTACTACTTCTGTTCCTGTTCATGACTTTTCGCTCCGTTGATCAAATGAGCCATCACGATTCACGACTTCACAGCGTGCGTAGTGTACGCTAACCTTCAAAAGGACTATTTCCATAGAATCGACCACTAACAGAAACGGGCGGAATACTACCCACCGCTATAGATGCGATGAGCAATAAGGCCGACTGGTTTTATTTTCCCCTTGTTCCCCGGGGCATTGGGATCTCCTCCGTATGTTCCTTTATGACTTTGAAGACGGGTACATATTGTCCGATGTACCTTGCTCGTTCTCATTCGATTGAATGAGCCAGGATTATGGAAAGACGAATCGAATGCCCCCCATATTAAGGAATAGAACATTCCAATTTCCTCATGAGCAAAAGGGATGATTTTGAACAAGCATACATATTTCGTACATACCACCCTACAGCGAGGCGTCGAAAACAATCTATGCTCCGCAAGAGCCTAATACTAATAAGAGGTTTGGATAACAATTTCGACCCGCTCATTATGTGTGTGAGAAGAATCTGGACCCTTTTCTTTCAACGTGGGGTGAGTGAGTGTTCCGACGGCATATCGGTGTTTCCATTCAACCCACATGGGGAAAATAGGGAAAATAGAGAAAATGGAGAAAATAGAGAAAAAGTCGTAAAGGTCAGAAGAGTCGGAAAAGTCATTTGGAAGGTTGGAAGATTTCGTGTAGCTGTAAGATTCGCTAAGTTTCTGGAGGTGCTTAGAGAAGAGTACTTACTGCATGTATGTAATGAATGTACTGTTACTGTTACTGTTACTGTACCCAAATGTCTCTCTTGCGCAGGCTCTGAGCAAACGAAAAAGACTAGCGAGTAAAAGAGGATTTATATATATATATATATATATATATTTATATCTATATAGCTAGTGAAGACAATTCGAATGCGATATATCTATTACACATGTGATAATGTTAATATGAAAGCTACCTCTTTTGGTATAACGCGCCAAATCATCATGAAATGGTAGGTAGGTAGGTAGGTAGGTAGACAAGTAGGTAGGTAGATAAATAGGTAAGGCAGGCAGGCAGATACGGTAGGTAGAGAGAGGTATTTAGAACATTCTACCAATCAAAATTCCCTGGATATTTCCATCTTCTGTTAAAAGTTATCTATACCATATGTACCGGTACTCTCTCTCTCTCTCTCTGTAAGCCAAGCAAGAGAAAAGAAGGCAAAAAGTGGACTTTCCGAGGTAGTTGGTAGTATTTTAGACCGGATGCCCTTCCTTGTAAAGTACAGAGCAAGAAGCAAAAGAAACAGATAGATATGCATAAGTACATAGCGGTAGCGGTAACAGTATAGGTTAGAGGTAGCAATATAGGTTAGAGGGGAGGTACGATTAAGTCGTGTATCTAGGTGTGCCTATAGCTTGAGTTGTAGGGTGTAGTTAGTAGGGGTGTAGATAGGGTATAGGGTGGAAGGTGTAGGGTAAAGGGTGTATGGGTAGAGGGTTGTAGGGTAGAGGGTTGTAGGGTAGAGGGTGTATGGGTAGAGGGTAGAGGGTGTAGGTAGGGTATAGGTTGTAGGTTTTATCATTCTACCATTCTACCCGTACCATTCTACCATTATACCATTCCACCAATTCTATCATCCATTCATAGCTCCACACCCCTTTTCAATTCCATTGCCCCGGGGGAAATTTGCTAGTGAATGAATGATTAAAAAAATAAATATTGGGTCACATCAAAACATAGAACACAAACACAAAATCGAAAGACTAGGTACGGTACCGGTACGGATACAGAAGTCCTTAGAACCAACTATCTACCTACCTTATTCATCCCTATCCATTCACATCCATCCATCCATTCCCCCATCCACTCCCACCCATTTCCACTTCCCACCATTCCCATTCCCATTCCCATTCCTATTCCTATTCTCATCCACTCCCACGGGTCTCACTCACACACCCTCTTGAATTTTTGACTTCTCGAACTCGACTTCTTAATCTCCATCTTTTCAACCTTCTGACTTGTTCTTTTCTCCCTCCTAAATCACCAAAATCCACTCGTCAAGCTTATCGACCGGCAGGACCTAATTTTAACCACTCAGACCTCAAGAACAAGCACCCCGATAACCCCCTTCACCGTCGTATCCCGTCACATACATCAACTCCGCCCTCTTGTCAAACACTACTATCAGTTGAATGCAATATCCCAACATTGAATTATCGAATTATCGAATCATCGAATCATTGAATCATCAAAACTATCCAATTATTGTGAGTCTTACATAGTCCCCGGAATCCTGCAAAGTTTTTTCTAGTCATCCTTCACGTGAGAGCATTGGATGAGGAAACGCTGGGTAGAGCAATATCTGATTGGTTCTGTAAAGAAAAAAGTTCGCAGCGCACCCAGATCTCCCAAGCACACATCCCAAGTCTTCATTATCCATACATTTCTCCCATCGCGCGTTCAACCTAGCTATACACATAACTACGTGGTCCATTGGAAAACGCATAACTTTCGAAACGTCCACGTATGATTCCAAGTTGTGAACAAGTTACTTGTGCAGTTTCCTTCCTTCGATATCGCGACATCAATCAATCTATCAGAAAAGAAAAGAAAAGAAAAGAGAAGAATTACCTTCATATTATGTTGTCAATTGCACTATAGACTCGCACCCCATTTTGATTAAAGTACAATATCGACACGATACACGTCGCTACATCGACCGGCCTCCCAAAATCCCAACTTTTACTTACTCGCCGTCTCCCAAAATGCCAACAGGATTAGCTGAGTTTCGCCTTCCTGGCCATATCGCCGAGAGAAAAGCTAGAGAGAGCTTGCCAGAATTAGAAATGGATCTTTCGTGCTCAATTCATACACAAAACTCATCGGCATCCGAGCTACCATCACCAGTTACACCAACTTTCTCTACACGAGGCCATATGAGGCATCCAAGCTCAGCTTCTTCAATCGAATCACAGTATCTGTATGAAAGTCCTTCCTCGCCGCCATTCGCAAGCAACAAATCCGGCAAGCGATCACTGCCTGATGTGCAAGAAGAACCTCGTTGCGAACGGGAGAATGACTTCATGTTTGAGGAGGATTATGACGATGTTCCAGATTGCGACGAACTCTACAATTGCTTGTGTAAGTCTTAAATTCCGTCCAGACCTGCATGTTTTGATGAATCAAGAACCTCCATACCTTCATACCTTTATTTATTTATTATTTCTTGGATGACTACGCGGGGTAATGATTATCGCAAAACGTACATCCACTGGGGCAAAAGCGATAGGCTAATCCTTGCTCTCTCGTGATATATAGGCGACGATCTGTATTGCTTGCATAGAGATACATCTCTGGCCCAAAGCTCAGTCCATTTATCTACCAATCAAGACTCTTATTATGATCTTTCCGATGGATTCTTCAGCGATGGAGAGTTTTCATTAAATCAGAGATACAAGAAGAGGAGGGGAAACGAATCGCCGCTTAATGAACTCACATCTCGATTCAATACCAAGTTTTCTTCCTTCGCCCGCAAATGGAGTTCCCGAAGAGCCACGGGTTCATCAGCAGCATCTATTTTATCTGATACACAACGAGATTATGCAACTTCAAGGGCCCCTTCTAGTAGATCATCGTCGAGATCGAACCCCGCTCGCCGACCTCTGGACGATACTTCTGATCTCCATTTACCGCCTACTCCAACCAGAAGCGTATTTGGTAGCCGCGATAACAGCCCGACAACATCCTTCCTCGATATTGAAAAGGCAAAAGGCAGTACATCGGAATTCGAAGAAGGATTGGCCGGCACGCCATTGCTTCCACCTCTCATGACTGATGTCTTGGCCAAGGAGCAGTTCAAAATGCAATCGCCATTACAGTCACCATCTGTCGCTGACACGAGTGATTCGATGTCTGGCACCAACACGCCCCCTGATTTCATAATTACACACCAATTACCTGGAATGCCCTCACCGCCACTTAGTACTAAGCCATCTATTTCATCCTTTCATCGATCGACAATCAGATCAAACTACATAGTTCCCTCGTCAGAAATTCCTACCATTCTGATCGCCGAGGATAACGACGAGTGGGCAAACAAACTTGGCCATGCTAACTTCGTCATTCACCCTGAGCCTTATGTCCCTGAGAATTTCGACCTCGAAGCTTGCCGGCAACTACGAGCTGATTGGGATCTCGCGCGCTGCAACTATACCAAGCATGTTGTTCGCACAGGTGAACACTATGGAGTTACTTCAAAAACTTATAAGTTGACTGAGGAAAAATGGGCTCAAATAGATCTCAAGTGGATGAAAAACAATGAACTCACAATTGCTACTACAGCTCAGAGCTCCACCGATGCCTTTGCCACACTGAAACACAACACGCTTGGCAATGCTTCTTCAAGCAACGTTATGACCAAAATCCCATCGCTAAACGACCCTCGCAGCGAAGGAAAATTTCCTCAGCTTGGGGACGAAGATATTGTTGGACCAATGGTTCAAGCTACCGCGCAACTTCGAAGAAATCCCAGCAAAAAAACCAAGTTTTTCCGATTCATCACAGGAAAATTCCCTGTGGCATTAGGGAAATCTTGAATATCATCGAAATCGAGCATCTAAAGAAGCTCCCGGCCCTCACGAGCCACTATTTCTATTCTTTGTTTTTACTTCTGGTCGGTTGATGGTTGTACCGTCCCACCGTATCTTTTTAACGACTTTACGAACGAAACGAATTTTTACTATACCCCAACGCTCCTTAACAGGCAGCTATCCTTCAAGAGTACCAACTTGAGATTCGAGATCTGCACTGTCCTCTAAGCATTGCTATCATTCTTGTGTATTGTTTACTATTTTATTTGAAAATATTCATAATCATACTATGCGCACTTTCCTTTCATGTGTACTTACTTTGTCGTTTGCGTTTTCGTGTGCCGCAATGGAGCTGGAGCGCAAAATATCATGGGGCTGGGATATGGATTGGGGCCTGGTCTAGATTGGCTTGGGTTTAGCTCGGCTTGGAAAGGAGGATGGATGGGATCGGATGGGACCAGGCAAGGAAAGGGGTGAAAGTCCCTTAGGTGGGCGCATAATGGAACAATAGACACCTGTGCGCATTTTTTTCTTGTAATTTACCGGTGGAAGCGAAGGATGGAGGATGATATACCAAAAGGAAGGAATGAGTCAAGATAGAAAGGTGGGGGATGAGGAGTGTGAGCAAAAGGGCGATCTCATAAAACAGAGGAGGAGGAGCGATAGAAATGGAAAAGCGGTGAAATTCAATGAGAGGAATATTCTGTATCACGCGCACGCAACGCAATCGCGACTATTCTTAAAATCGTCTCCAACGAAAACTTCAATGCGGAAAAGCGCAAAGGAAAAGGAAGCGTACATATGGATCCTCTATGGTTAGTCAGTCAACAGCTTGAATGAACGAGGTGGAAACCAGCACAGCGAGGGAGGATTTATTGGATATTAGTTCTAGATACCCTACCGTTGAAAAAAAATAAAAAAATATATCTATATAACAAAACCATCCATTCACTTCTTTTCAAGTGTGATATGATTGTAGTATATGCGATAATACCGTTCAGTAACCTCGAGCTCACAGCACAATCTAATCTAGATTTCTAACATGACAATTTATATTCTATTTGCGATTTGATTTTTGATACTTGATTGATATGACATGTGTGCACCGACGATGCTTCTGTGATTTTCATCGAGTTTGAAAGGCAAGCACTCAGTGTACAACATACATCAACAATAATTCGGATCTGGTCATCTAATCAATACAAGGCGAATGTATCTAGGAAATTTCTTGATTCTCACATTGTACGCAGTAACTTAACCGATGTATCTATTGGTGCGGATATTCCGATTCTGAAAGGCAAACCAGATTTTGACCGAACCTGCACAGGGAGATAGATGCTCCCATTATGTTGCAAATTCAACATGTTTTACCGCCTACATTTTCAAGCACTCAACGAGATGCTCGCAGCTCTTTTAGGTTTTCACGGACTCTCGTGGATGCATTCTTTTGGGCAATGATGCACTATGGAGGTGGCGGGATATGCAAGGAGTGCGTGGCCATCGCTAAAAAGTGTACCTGCAGTCTGGGCACAAAAGCCGAAACGTGCCAATGCAATTCTAGCTAGTATGCTCTACCGAGTAGACAGCTAGATAGCCTCGACACCACTTAATCACGTCGACTATCCTCTCCTCTGTCCTGTTGAGGTGATCGAAGCTGCATTGGGTCTGGATGCACGCGGCGTATGCATATTGTGTGTGTATGTACTTGGCTGGTATCTATGACGCTGACGCTGTAATCGGTGCGTCTGTCTCTCCATACTCTCCAAAGCCTTGCTAATCTTCCCACCTGAACTTAGCTGCAGATAAGAAATGTAGGAGTGAGAAGGGAAGAGTCCTTCCTCCCAGGGCAAGGCCTGCGGCATTCTCATCGAATCGGTCAGCTTGAGCCCTGATCAGGCGAGAATGCGCGAATGAGCCAATGCGTACATTGTACAGCTGGTATTGTGAGTTGCCACATGACTGATCGCAACTTGTAGATCTGGCGTTGGACTGATTGAAAGGCCCGAGCACACTTTCCTAGACGTTTTAATGTACCCTAATCGTCCATATATGAGGAGGCGTTGGTCATCGCTGTAAGGCTTCACGACTGGTATGATGAGTTGTACGAAGGAAATGAGATGCAGTGATGTTTCAAGATAGCCATCTTTCTCCTGTACTCACTCGTATCACCGTCAATATAGCAACTGTGTTCTGAAACGTTGGGCCTCTTAGCACGAGATTTGGTATACCCATGTACTGTGAAGTATTCGAAATTTGCATACCATGTGTATACAGACCTCATGTACTTGACCCCGTTGGCTTGCAGGTAGGAAGATACACGCATACATGCACTTGTACCTGTGCATTCGGGGACGTTAATCTTGCTGCTGTGGTGTACACTGAGAGTTTATGTTCGAGTTTGACGATGATGGCGTTTTCGGGGTCTTGAATTGGTGGACGTGATACAGCAGTTTGCCAGCTTTCCATTCCGAGAATCCAGCGAGGTAGGGTAATCGATTTCCCGTGCCTATTTCTAGTATCTGAGGAAGAGGCACGGCATGTGTGTGGTGGGCGTTGTAGTGTAGTATTGTAAATGCTGTGATGCTTTTTGATAGAGAAACAATTTGAATATCAAATTGAATTGGCAAATGACTTCTTGCATGGGTAGTTCTCGAGGTCTTTCGTCCGATAGATATGTAGCATTTATACAAATGGCTAGATAAATTCTTGAAAGTCGCATGACTTGAATCCAAGTACTGTACTTGTACGGTATTGTACAATAAACAATACATTCACGTTACACTTTTGCCCATAAATTGAAATTTTTCTTTTCTCATCATCCAATGTCTAATATCGTGTCTGCGGTGTACTGTATATTGTTTAGAAATTCCTGTATATTGGCAAAGCATAACTTTCTCAAGAGAGATCAAAGGTCCTCCTCGTCTCACCCGCATGTCCGAATCCTTAATCTACAGCATGGGCATGAACAATTCGGAGATATAACTCTATGTCGCTTCTGGGCTTGCCTCAATTCAACTCTACCAACGATCCCGTTCAAATGTTCCGAAGCAAGCTCAAAGGTACGGAAAAGCATCCGGCACACTATAGCTAATACGACACCGAGGCTGCAAGTTAATGCAGGTACAGAGGTCCAGATTTGAAGTTGTACGGAATCCTAGTTGTTAATTGTTCATGCTTGTGCCACCAATATATGACATTATGAACGGCAGGCAGATCCCCCAACCATGCCAATGCGGCAAAGTTTTGCAACCGGAACGTGGAGAAGCCCTTTTAGGTTTATTGAGACCTTATTATCCTTTTCATGCATCAAACCCGACTCATCCTGATTCCTGGCTCAAGGCATGGGTGAAGGAAAGACAAAAACTGTATTAATAGCGAAAGAAACATCCATCCATCATCCCAACAACAGTTCAACTGCTTCCTGTTCCCAAAACTGTGCCTCTCAACGACGTCGTTCTCAATGTGTAGCTCAACTTTCCAGGGGTTCAGCTGCATGATGGCGTAAGGAGAAAAGACTTTTGGGTTTGGGAACGAGTGGGGGGATGGCTGGGGGATGGAGCGAATTGATGTGTCATGGACAAATACCGGTAGGCCTTTATTTGGAGATGTACTACATAATCGTTGACTCAACAACCAACGACCTTGAGACATAACAGTCAAATCTATTATCGGTCAATGCAATGCCCCGAGAACCATTCGCAAAAACTCGTGATAACTAGGCAGGCCTCATACACTCCAAGGCGAGAGTGATGAGGCATTGAGATTGAGCTTGTTGGGAGGACAAGACACAGATATGTATCACAAAGTATGCAGAGAGCTTGATGTTAACTGAAATTTACCCATGTAATACTGAGACATGACGCAACAATTTAATCAGATGAGATCTCAATACCCGTGAGTCCATGTTGAATTTGGGAGCCCCGGATGGTGTATGCGAATTTCGGATGGATGATGCTATCTCCACGATGGAAGAGAACAAAATAGCTTTGTGGAGTTCGACCTTTTATGCTATTCATACACGTGCTAACCAGCGCCCACGGATACTACAGGCCTAAACCAAGCTTTGACAGGGCAAATCTACCAGAAATGCAACATATATGTCCACGCTCAGAGCAAAGCTCAATCGTTTTATTCCTACAACTCTTTCTCCTCCCCATCCTTCCCATTTACATCATCCTCCTCCTCCTCCTCCTCCTCCTCCTCATCACTCTCCCCGGCACCTCCACCCTCTCCGTTCTCCTCCTCCTCCTCCTCACTGTCACTCGTGCCACTCCCTTCACTCTCACCCTCACTTCCCGGATCATAGTCTTCTTCGTCTTCGTCTTCCTCATCCATGGCTGCTTGTTCAGCTTCCTGCGCCGCCCTTTCCAACTCTCCCGCTTCCGCGTTTCCGACTACGTTCCCATCTTCATCCTTCACCACATTCACATTCAATCGCTTGGCCTTACGCTGTTCGGCCATACTCTTATCTTGTAATCCATGTCTTTGTACAAACTCATTTATGCCGGCGAAATCTTCTTGGTCTATCATCTGAAATTCCATCTCCTCGGTAGTGTCTTCGCCGCCTGGAGTTGACATGTCGATGTCGAGTGAAAGATTGAAGGTACGTTGTAAGACGCTTGTGAAAGATAGCGCAGCGATGCGATTGTGTGGTAAGAACAATAATGGCTTTTTGTATCCCCATAAAATTCCATTAGGCAGGAAAAACAGATATCCATCTTTAGATCCTCTGAATGCTCTGACATGCACCGCTTTCTCGCTTGGTCGATGGCTTTGCTTGACTGTGCTTGCAAATAGCTTAGGGTCAGATTCTGTGATCTTGAGGATATTACCGGCAGCCTTTAACCGGGTGGTAAGAGCCCAGTTGAAAAGAGTTTTGTGGTCATCGCAGACTGCTGAAGCTGCTGAACTATCTATTCCACCAATAGTCCCCGCTTTTGGGGCGCCGTCTGTAACCGTAAAGACTAAAGGTTCAGGTATGGGTGATGCAGAGGTTGAAGGTTTGGACGGCGATATGTTAGAGTGTTTAGGAAAGAGTATGTAATTGTAATGTTTTTGCGTTTTCTCTGGGACCGGAAGACAAAATACATATTCTACAGGAACAATTAGTTAACAAAAGTCTGGTGATCCAAGAGCGTGAGAAATACCAATGTCCTTCCAGGCATAGCTCATGCCAGATGCAGGCTCCTGAGAGGTCGGTAATCGTGCGTAGAGATGTGCCGATGTGAAGCAAAGGGCATATTTCTTGCGCTGTGGTATCACCACAGAGATCTCTTTGATCTCAAGCAAAATTGGATCTTCCACAGTGGCAGGCGCACTTCCGGCGGTCTTTGTGCTATTTGTGCCATTCGGAATACTTCGACTTGCGAGGCTCTCATCTATGCGGCGCTTCTTCGAAGTTGGTTCTGAGATTTGCTGGGATATTGTCTCGCAGACGTGTAGGGAAATTTGATTGAAGAGCTCGATATATTCTGGGCCAGCTTTATCTCGGGGTTAGCCAAGGGATTGGGGGTTACTTCTTCCAAAGTTGTGGGCGCAAGGTTATTTATCTAGAGATTTATTTTTTCTTGCAAGGCTGAGAGATATGGACTTACCCTGCGATGCTGCTGCTATGGCATTCTGTATATCTGGGCGAGATTGAAAAGCCTTTTGTAGACTGGCTTGATCCAATTCAATACCCATACTGGAATCGTGAGTATGATAATACGATGTTGATATTCTTACTTTACGAGGCAACGCGAATCTTTCAATGTATGGAGAACGCTCTCGGGTGACAGACGAAGCCTTGTGATGATGTCAGGCAATCATGGGTTGTGATGTACAGGAGAATCCATAAGAGAACAAAACAACTAATATTAATTGTACATATCCAATCATAGACTCTATTGGCTGAAGTTTATGTATTTTGTGGTTTGCTCTTGTCACTCATTTCTTGCTGATACTAACCGCCATGATTGTATAAAACTTTAGACGAGGCGATAAATATGTCAATCAATCATATAGGAGCCATGCAGAGGGTAGTTTAGATGTCATATATTAGTTTCTAGGCCGATGAAAGAACCCTGGGAAAGAATGGCCTCTCTACCCATCACTTCCATGATGAAAATGGTTCTAAAAACATTTCGCAGTTACAAAGGACAAGAGAAGTATAAAGACCAAGAAGCCAGATGCCACGGGAAGAACGCCAAAACTCCGCCATGGATATAACACATTGAACCGTCCCCAAGGGAATCTTTTACCCTAGCGTGGCTGCCAATATGATGATAGTGAGGATGACGGCTAGTATCAATAGTAGGCAACAAGCCTTTGACCGAGCATTCTTTTGATATCTTGCGGCACTCCTCAATTCCAGGTCTGCCCCTCTTGTATCCGAATGCACGTTCTCCACATTGTTGGCTATTGTATCGAGGGTCTCGCCTTGTTCGTTGACAATATGTGCCACGTCTCGGAATAATTCGTTCAATTCAGTGACGCCTTGTTCGATATTCCGGATCTCGGCCTCACGTTCTACAATCAACGAATCTTGAAAATCCACCTCGTCCTGCGAAGCCAACCTAAGCTGTTTTTGAGATTGTTGCTGCCCGAATTGATTTCCGCCCTCAGCTCCCGGTGATTGCGCTTCTTCCATTGCCGTTCGTGCTGCTGTGGCAGAAGATCGCTGCTTCTCAAGTGCTCGGCGCTGCACATTTTGGAATTCGGTCAAGTTATTCTGGAACTCTCGCGCAAGCTTAGCTTGAGTATATTTTTGCGATGGCTATCATCAACTATCAGTACTACATCTAAATCATCTAATACAGCCCATTACTTACACTAACATCCTCCCATGATTGTATCTTCTTGACGCCATCGCCAACCTCCTTGAAGGTGTCCTTTGACTCTTCCAAAAGATCGTGTACTCTTTCCCGAACCCTCTCCGTATCTCTCTTCGTTCCCAATAAATTTATCTCATTTGAAAGTCTCGAGATATTTCCTGTCAATGAGAAGAGCTTCGTCATAAGGTTTTGCGATAACCGTTGGAACTCCGGATCGTCTGCATATTGAGGATCATCCTCTCTGCGCATGGTTGTGGGTTGCGACTCCAGCGATGATAACTGATCGAAGGACATGATTTATTATTTGATGAAAAGAAAAACTTATTGAATGTGAGTAAATATTATGACCTTAGCTACAACCGAAATTCGCTCGCAGCCTGTGGTGACTATAGACTTGTGATAATCTGGAAGATGTAATCAATGATCAATTGAATGGATGTTCCATAACCTTATCTCGCTAGGGCCATTTGCTCTCTATCAAGGGTCACCAGTGGTGGTACCGCTCTAGCTGAGCAGACCCTTTCGCGTCTACCAACTCTAAATTTATTTTATATAGAGATTGAATGTCAACAAAAGAGTTCAATATTGCTATCTTTATTTACTCGTTCGACAACGACAACGACGGCAACAACAACATGAACAAGAACAAGTAACCTTCATAGATCTTTGTTCTTCTTATTGATGTTAAGTCTTTTAAGGCGCAACTTCTTCACAAATTTCCCACCATGCCGCCTGCAGTACGGATTCGTCCTTATAAGGACTTTTTGACTCCAGTCTTACACAGAAGATTTGTATTGGCAACAGCTGTATTGGCAACATTATGCTACATCGAAGCGGTATGGATTGGGGAATGGAATACATGTATGTATCTTCGGCTTCACAAATCGAACATGCTAATCAAACCCTGTAGTCCTTTGGTCATGGTTTCCTCTGGGTAGGGTTGGCATCAGAACCGGCCTTTTCTTCATATGCGCATTTATGATATTCATCCTTCGAGTAGCTCAATTACACGTCGGAATGCGGGCCTCAATCTCGACCTTCCGCACATTTATACAATATGCGCCCAAATTTCAGACGGTTCAGACAGCACTTTGGTATCTCTTTTCGGCATGGTTTTTCAGCGAGATATACATATGGTCAGTTCCTGAGAGCGCCGGTCTCAATCGCATTAAGCTTGCAGCAAAAACCAGTCGACCAATACTGAACGAGAAACCTATTTATTTAACCATGTTTCTTTTATTTAATGCTATTGTACAAGCTGGATTTCACCTTTTGTACGACTATGATCGTGTCGATATTCCACTTACGAAGGCCGGACCAGAGGTTTCATCCGAGCAACCTTCACATACAACTGTACTGCCAACGGTACAACTGAAAGCGAAGGCAATGCCTCTAGCTATAAGCTGTCTCAAGCGCGTTGCCATCATGGCGGTGGTATCTCCCTTTATATATTCGATGAATATTAGCCTTCCTGTCCCTTTCATCTTACCGATTTACACTTTCAACATTAGAGAGAGTGTATGGGGTTTTACCCGTTCATTTGCGAAGATTTTCTGGAACCTACCAAAAGCCGCTACTCCCCCGAATGAGTTACCTTTCCACTGGACCATGGTACTTAGGACGATTATTGCCGGGCTCATGCTTACATTATTGTGGGAATTCGGAAATCTCGCGTTCTCGGTTTATGTGGCGCAAGCGCCTTTGAAGAATGACAGACCAATTACCTATGAATCTCGAGATCCAAATGGGAGTTTGTTGACTGGATTAAAGGGTAAGAAGTTGCAAACAAGAGTAAGCACCCTCCCCCCAAGCTCCTCCTATGAGATTGTATTAACACCGTTCAGGCTTTCGCATTTTGGGAACTTGTAGAAATTGCACAGCGGTACCAGGGAAGGCGGAAAGCCATCTTCGAAGACATTGATCGTGTGGGCGGATCAGCTTGGTCTCAAATTCTTGCAGTATGTCTCGAAACAATTAATGAGATCAATCAGCGTATCGAAGAATATGATCAAAAAAAAAAACCATTGGTGATCAGTGTGTATGAGGAGCAGGAGACGCAGGACCCAGTATCATCACTCCCTCGTCTATTGACCGAATCCCTGAAGGAAGAACCAAAGGGTGGTCTTGTGGAAAAGCCCGAACCAGCAGAGTCAAGAAGTAGGCGTTATCTGGAAGCGGTTGGCTCATTTGCAAAGAATCAGGGGGAATTATCACCACCTGATAAGATATCTCGTAGCCACCAGTTGAAGGACGACAAGAAAAAGGCAGCTATTAAAGCCGCAGTGCCTATACAATTTCAACAGCCAGAGGGAATCCAGAAAATCTTACGTGAGCAGGCGATTGTAATTCTCAGGCTACCATTCGGAAAACCGTTCAGGCAGGAATATCGAAAAGAGATTGCAAGCGTAGTGTTAGGAACCCCCTATGGCGATCTAGGTATCATCATTGATGCTATCGACTCGATAACTAGGTTTGCCGTGTGCAGTCTTGTTGAAGACAAATATGGGAAGGTACAGAAGGACATCAAGGATATCGTGGAGACATATACCAAGACGATTGTGGAGGTGCAGAAGTTTAGGACCAGATTTGGAGCACATTGGACCGATGTAGAAGGAAGACAAGAGAGCCCCGAGGTGGATTTGCTACTCGCTGTCCTGAAAAGCGGACTTAAAGAGGTAATTGGGGCCTTTGGGAATTATAGTGCAGAGTTGAAAATTAACCAAACTGCCTTGAGGGCAGCGAGAGAAGCCATGCATATGCCTCCTCCAAGACAGGAGGATATGGAGCAGAGGCGTCGTTGAAAGACTTGTATAGTGTAACATCAAGCAAAGAAATGTATTACGATTCTCAAAATGAAAGCTTCATTCGAATGTGTGATGAGGTAGAAAGTCTATGTATGGTATGGATAGGTAATAGAACATCCGTAGGTGTTGAAACATAGCACGGCCTGAATTCTGAATTGAGTGAGTGGAACTGACTGACTGGCTGGTTTTGACGGAAAAGGAATTTGTTCTACGGAAAAGCGAGCAACCTGCCAAGAAAGCTTTCTGGCAAAGTGATTCGATCATGTCGTTACGAAGTACATGCAGCTAGAGTAGAACTGTGGGAATGGATATCTGTTGTCAAGAAGTCCATGTATGAAGAAATCCATGTATGTACCGGTAGAGATATAGAGATATAGAGATATAGAGATATGGAGATATAGAGATATGGAGATATAGAGATATAGAGATATAGAGATATAGAGATGTTAACCCGAATAACCGAATTTATTGCGATGGCGGAGTGAATTTTCTCCTTGTAACCGATCCATTGCGGGGCACCGTCATCCAGCGAAGCTAGTTGAGCTTCCTCACTTCAACCATCTTTTGACCATCTTTAACCTTCCTCTCAGAGTAAACAGATCATATGATGATTCTATAAATACTCGGTTATCCTCCGGCTTCAAATCATATTCCTTCTGAATTTCATCTCATCTCGTCTCATTCTTTTTTTTCCTTTTTTGTGGGGGTTGGTTTTATTCATCCTGCACTGTTGCTAGTTCTATAGCTTAATCTTATCAAGATGGCTTCTTCGGCAGTTTTGACAGCTTCCGCTGCATTGAAATCTCGAGTTAGGAGGCCATCTTTGCTCAAAAAGCTCGCTCACCCTCAAGATTTGATCCCTTTATTCCCCAATGGAGCTTACATCGGATGGTCCGGATTCACGGGTGTGGGATATCCTAAGTGAGTACCAATCGCAGTTCTGTTGCGTTGCCGAGCAAGAGAGAGGCCGAACAATAGCGTGCAATTCATTCTATAAGAAACCAATACTGATTGAAACTTTTTAGGAAGATTCCAACAATGCTCGCCGATCATGTAGAGCAGAACGGTCTGCAGGGTAAGCTTAAGTACTCCCTCTTTGTAGGTGCTAGTTCTGGAGCGGAGACCGAAAATCGATGGGCAGAATTAAATATGATCGAACGACGAAGTCCTCATCAAGTCGGAAAAGCTATTGCAAAAGGTATCAACAATGGCAACATCCATTTCTTCGACAAACATCTGTCCATGTTCCCTGTAGATTTGGTTTATGGATTCTACACAAAAGACCGTCCGAACAAAAAGCTGGATGTGGTTATCGTTGAGGCTACAGCTATTACTGAAGATGGTGGCATTATTCCCGGAGCTTCAGTTGGAGCGTCCCCAGAATTGATTCAAATGGCCGACAAGATTATCATTGAAGTCAACACTTCCATGCCTTCTTTCGAGGGTCTTCACGATATCACCATGACCGAACTTCCACCAAAGCGAAAACCATACTTGATTATGGCACCAGAGGACCGCATTGGAACAACCGCCATTCCTGTTGATACCGAGAAGATTGTTGCCATTGTCGAGTCCGATTATCAAGACCAAACCGTACCAAATGCACCCGAGGATGCTACCTCTCGTGCAATCGCTGCTCACTTGATTGAATTCCTCGAGCACGAAGTCAAGCATGACCGCCTTCCCAAGAACCTTCTACCAATTCAGTCCGGTATTGGAAACATTGCCAATGCTGTTATTGGTGGTCTAGCCGAATCTAAATTCAAGAATCTCAAGGTTTGGACAGAAGTGCTTCAAGATACCTTCCTTGACCTTTTCGATTCTGGACGCTTAGACTTCGCAACTGCGACCTCCATTCGTTTCTCCCCAGAAGGTTTCAAGCGCTTTTACGATGGATGGGAGCAGTACTTCGACAAACTCTTGCTCCGTTCACAGCAGGTTTCTAACTCCCCCGAGATCATCAGAAGATTGGGGGTTATTGGCATGAACACACCAGTTGAGGTCGATATTTACGCACACGCAAACAGTACCAATGTCATGGGTTCTCGTATGTTGAACGGTCTTGGTGGCTCAGCTGATTTCCTCCGTTCTGCAAAATACAGTATCATGCACACTCCATCTACCAGACCATCCAAGACCGATCCTCACGGTGTTTCTTGCATTGTTCCTATGTGCACACACGTTGACCAAACAGAGCACGATTTGGACGTAATTGTTACCGAACAGGGCCTAGCTGATGTTCGAGGATTGAGTCCAAAGGAGCGAGCTAAGGTCATTATTGAGAAATGCTCACATCCAGACTACAAGCCAATTTTGGAGGACTACTTCAGAAAGGCTGAATTCGAATGCATGAGGAGAGGATGGGGTCACGAGCCCCATTTGTTGTGGAACAGTTTCGATATGCACAAGGCATTCGATCAAGAGGGAAGTATGAAGGCACTTAAGACTTGGGGTTAGAGAGTGTATGAAGAGTTCAGATTACATACAGGCGATGTAGATATTGGAAAGATTGGAATAGGTCATATGTCATCGGTGGGCTTTATTGGAGCAGGGCGCATATGAGGGTCAAATTTTATAGATGAAAGAAAAATTTCATAAAGGTGTTGTTCAGTGTGATAAAAGAACACCAAAATCCATACTGGTGATTCAACAAAAGTCTCCCCTCACACCGGAGCACTTTAGCCGCCACACCAATGAAACAAACGGAAGTGTTTATTGGCATCTTCAAATCTAAGTGATAGAAACATACTAAAGTCCAAGACTTCTGATTCAATAACAGGGCCCATCGTTCCTACCAAAGGTACCCAATGAATGAATCGACAGTAAGAACAAAAGAATGCGTGTTAGCTCTCTCTATCAACTTATAGAAAGATCTTAACATCAAGATGAGAGGTAACAATGTTGCAACAGATTCTCGTCTAACCTGACGAGAATCTGTTGTCGTGTGGGCGCGTTGGCTTAGTTGCTGACGCTCTGAATCAGGAACGTTATTCTGTTTCATTATTTATTAGTAAGGCATTCATATTCTTTTGCACTGGTGGACAACACATTCCGGCCCTCGCTTTCCCTCCCACACTTTTGCTGCCTTAGCCATAAGCATTCTTCTCGATCGGCTTTTGTTTTAGATTGTTGTGTTGGAGGTTGGGCTTCTGCAGAGACTTCATTTGGTGCAGAATCGGCTGTTTGATATTGTTTTTCTTCGTAGGCCTTGCAAGACATCTTGATGTTGAAGGTGACATCCTGTTTTGGTATTTTATACAAGGTGTGTGCTCGGAGGAAATGCTTAGACAGTTGTTAAATGATGACGGTATTTGGTAGAAATTTCCTGCGTTTGTATGCGAAGATGTGCTGAATTTTCTCTGTCGAACCGTTTAACTTTGTAGTATGGATATTAGGGGAGAAGCAGCCCCTCAAATTGATATCCCACGTAGCGAAAATCAGGCATAACCATTGTTGGAAAGTCATAATTATAGCCCTGCCCCTACTGTGCGATCTCGTTTGTGAAACATGACAGATCTTATTTGTGCGTGAGTCTGTACTAAATCATCCCTATATAAAAAATTTAGCAAGTTTTCGTTCTCAAAATGAAACACAAAATCTTACCCAAGGACACTATTATTATGTGCTGGCTCTCGCTTTCCTCGATTCCTCAGCCTACAATCACCATCGATCCCGCCATCTTCGAGACAACCATCAAAGTATTCAAGCTTTTCATGATCCAGGGTTGTCATTGCGTACGGATAGGTCGGAGCATTTGTGTCTCGAATACAGGGACGTAGTGGTTATTTTGAGGGATGAATGTCCTCTCGAGCCGCCCAATCATCTTTTCAAGTGCTTGATTTTTGATATGGCTTCCTCCATTTTGTGTGCGACTGTGTCGAAGTAGTTTGTTCACTTCTTGATCGTCTCCAAGTCTGTATTTCTGGATGATTTTGCGTCTTCCAGGTTTTTCTTCTCGAGAGGTTGTTGCGAGTTGTCAATACCTTCCATATTTGAGACCACACCGAGGAGATGGTTATATTGGATAAGGGATCAGGCTCTTACGGGGGCTGAAAGAATATTTCCAGCAACGTTTTTATAATATTAGGTTCGTATGAATATACACCAGGGACCGATTTACAAGATTAATATAGGCGATTTTCATTTCTCTTCCCACAATGCTCCGGGCTTCTTGATTATTTTCTTAGCATGAGAATTTTAATAACATGCGAGAACGCAGCCTCTGGGCTTGTATCTTTTATAAGTTTATCAGAGGCCTCATGATTTGTCTTTCTTGTTAATACAAGCGAGCAGAGACTTGTTTCAGAAACCGAAATAATGGAACGCCAAGTACCAGTTCTTTTTGAATTATGACCTATTAGAAACAACTCCGAGTCCAAGATCTAGACTCAATGTATAGGTTCCTATTTGATTGAACCTCAAGGCCATGAATTAAGATGGTATCCATCAGGCCAGAAAACAACGTAGTGACTCAAATGTTGTCTTGTTGAGTAGCCTATCGATAGACCATCAGAAATGAAGACTGTGTCTTATTTTGATGATCTGTGCACCAAAATAATCTTGCCGATGGTATTAAAGTACCCCAAATACTTCTCCTTCTATGCGCAGTCCTCAAAAACCCGCTCTCAAATTCTTTCTATACATCCAAACCCATAAATTCATCATGCGTATCTCCGGCCTTGCGAAGAACACCCTTGGATCCAAGACCTTGGGTAACTTTCTCAAACTAAGTTTTGGAGCAATCTCCAATTCCTTTGAACATCATCTCCGCCATATCCTTCCTACCTGAAAACTATCAGCAACTCAAAGTCATCGGGATTTTCATGCAATATTTACTGATAATAGACCGTTTCTTCGCGATGTATAACACCAGTCCCACTCTTTCTATTCGGCCATTAGCGAGATCCCCTTTTACCAGTTGTGCGAATAGCCTGTTCGTGCCAGCGACAACTTACCCAATGGTACTTATATTATTTTGGCCACGAAATGGATTGGAATTCTCCTTTCGGAGCTAAGAACTGTGGGAGAGGTAAATTTGAGCGGAAATCTCCATGTCTTGGTGCATGGCCTGGTTCTAGAATTCGAAGACAATTGTTAGCGAAACACTAACGACCAAAAGATGAGCATGAAGAAACCCCAACCTTCGCTGTCCTCGATTCTATGAAGCCCTTGATTGGTAGCCTTTGAATTAGCCTGGATGGGAACTAATCCGCATCGCTGCAACACCTCATAATGCACAACCTGACTCTCAAGAAGGTCAACCGGGACTGGATTGAAAGGTTCTATATGATAATTGTCCTGCAAATCCTGCCGTCTCCTCTTCTTAATCTCCTCTCGACTTTCTTTAATTGGATCTTCTGCTTCTTCTTTATCTACCGGTGTCTCCGAGGCCACCCTTCCATCTTCCGATTCTTCGATTGTAGCCACGCTTTGTGTCTCAGAGAGAGCCTTAGATAGACTTGCATTGTAATCATTCCTTTTGCGCATTTTGTAGTCCCTGTACTGCGCTTGGTGTTGTTGCATGTCAAATTGACGACCGCTTTTCGTAAGGTACTTGACGTCTACGAAAGGGAAGTTTGTGGCAGATTTCTCGTGATTTGTCTCCATGATAAAATAATTTGACAAAGGATCTATTAATCTTGGGCCCCGAGCAGGAATAGTTACTCAATTCAAAGAAAATCGTATTCTGTGGATGTTCGAACGTAGAAGAAAAGCAATGGGATCTCAAGGTAGAAATGGTCTGGGAATAGGGGATACTCGGTTGACCCACCAAAGTGGGATGTTTCCAGTGAATTGATAAAAATAACTCCACAATTTGAGTAATGTATAATACTCAGGCCACTGAAACATTTTTGCCGATGGAAATAGTCTTTTGGAATGTATTTGACTTGGAGATACCCTCTGTATATCTCGTAAAGACATCTAATATTAGAGCAAAACAATTATGTCTGTAAAAATGAACGTACTTGTAAAATCACCGAGATTATTGTAGTAATAACAAATTTCAACACTATGTAATATAACTACCGTTCACAAATCCCTCAAAGTAAAGTAATAGTGCCTCTTTCAATATAGTCATTGTGGTTTCCACTACAAAATTCCCAACACTTCTCGTAACACCATCATACTCTTCATGTGAATCGCTTGATACAAGTTGAAAGAAGTTTTTTATCGTCCAATAAGCGCCGGTAGTATAGATACTTGATAATATAGCTCCAGCAATGCAAGATTCGATCACATCCTCACAAGTCTTCTCACCATAGCTACCTCCATACCGTCTAGAAACCGACGAACTTTTCAACCAGAACCTGGAAAACATCATCCTCTTTCGGTACATTGAACTTCAATCTTCTTCAAATTCGTTGTACGAAATGCTCGGAGAAAGTTTGTGGTTTCTTCAGTGCTTCGGAGCGTCCCTTCAAGCTCGCTTCTTATTCTTCCCCTTCTTCTTTGCATCGTTGCTCTTCCCCTTCTTCTTTGCATTGTTGCTCTTCTCCTTCTCAGTAATCGCCTCTTCCTCCTTTCCACCCGAGATAAACTTGTGATGCTTGGCCATTTGTTTTGCCAACCCAAATACATCATGAAGATCATCTTCTTCTAAGCAAGCAGCAGTTTTAATTTGATCCAGATTTCGATGCACCTCTCTCATTAATACTTCGATATACCCCTCAATATCCTCCTCGATAACTTCCTCCATATTCTCCTCGACCTCTTCCCTGATTACTTCCTTAACCTTTAGCTCGATGCCCTTCTCCGCCACCGTAAAATTGCACTTTCCCTGATCTTTCAACATTTTGACAGTGTCCACTAATTGCTGGGCCATTCCATACATTGTAGTCCAATCCCGGTGAGAGCAACCAGAAGCTCTCATATTCTCCAAGTCCTCATACATCTCCTTCATTAATTTCTTCGTAGCTTCCTCGAGTTCGAGTTGCGAATTGATGGCTTTCCATAGCAAATATGTGACCCTGTGTTCTTTTTTGACTGCTTCTTTGATGCTCGACATTATGCGGCTGGGAGGTCCTATGTCGAGAGTACTTGAAGGAAATGCCCGAGAATTGTGTTTGTATTTGAATGCTTCACCTGGCAGTGTTCGTGCTAAGCAGAGAATTATGATGGAAACGAGGACCAGAATATAGAAATATAGATTCGAATGCGGTCGCATGTACCGATTTTCGTGGTCTTTATTTGGAGGGCTAGAAGGAAAGTATTGTAAAAGGTGTCGACAGTGAAGATTTGATTCCAAATTCAAGATTGGGTTTCGCAAGCACAAATATGGCAGGCACGATCGTCTTTAGTTCTACACTCACACTATGCAAATTATAAACTCGGAAAATGCAATGAAAATGAGTTTCTGAGACTGATCAGATGAGAGAAATCTAGGACAATAAATTGGTACAACTCATGCAACCTGAGTACTCAAAACATGTGTATTCGAAGTGGAAGGTTAGTTCATGTGACGTTGAATTCTCAATATAATATATATAGCGAGTATGTTCCAATTCAAATAGATGCACTTCCCAGTCTGCTTTTACCAAAGCCCCTTCAATTTCTTTAGGGTAGACATCTTTCATTGGATATTTTAAGCTGCAATTGATTTCTATGTCTTTCTCAATAGCGATAAAAACCCCCCTTTTAATGATATCTATTTATTATATATATATATATGTATGTTATGCGAGCTAACAAAGGACCAAAGTGCTAGGTAAGCAACAATGATATCATCATCGGAGCCCTTTTGAATGTCTTATTGTTAGATAACATACTTTATAACTAACTAGATAAGTCCTACAAGAATTATCACCATAGTTCTAGTATCTAGTACTCGTGCTGATAGCCACCAAGTTACATCGTCGGATCTCCCTACTTCTGATTAGTAAATTCGTTGGGATCGCTCGTATGCATGAGCTTACCATATCATTGGAACTTCCACCTCCCGAAGCCGTCTTTCGCTCAATGATTCTCTTAGTACGTTCCTTGTATTTTCCATTTTCCCTTCCGGACTTCATCAGTTTCCTTTCAAACTCATCGTTTTCCACCAGCAGTAAGGTTTCTTTTGTTTTTAATGCTTCTAATTGTTGTTGTATTGATATTACTTGTTGACCAAGTTTTATATCTTCTTTCCTCTGCTGATACTTCTGCCTCCTCTTCTGCTTTTTTGTCAAGCTCAAAGATGACTGAGCAGTTTTTGCTTCACTTCCGCTCATTTTGAGAATCGACCTGGCTTAGTAATTAGATCAAAATATCCACCTCGCAAGTGAGAAAACACTACGAAGAATTTTTACGGGATAGAACGACCTAAGTATGTTTTTAGCTTGATATTGGATGAGGTAGAGAGAAGGGCGTGAAGAGCTTGGTTCTATTGATAAGGTCAGCGACAACCTCTGCGTAGTATCGACTGGAAATCATACTTGATATTGCTTTCCACTTTCGCTCTACGCGTCTTGGTTTAGATAAGGAAACCGTCTTGTGGATATGTGCTAGTTGTGTTGTTTGATGTTTGGGTTTGTTGGAGGTGTTGCCGAAGAATATGAAGTTTAAGAAACAAGCAAAGGGTTTTGTAGACAAAGAAGGCATGTCCGAGTAAAATTATATGGAGTAATATTGTAAATACTCTTGGTCGAGTCATTCATGTCTTGAAAATCTGTGGTCATGACTATTCTCCTCTAAAAACATAGAATTCATCGTCCGGATTTTGAGAAGCCATATTAAGAGGCGTTTAGGCTCGAATATGCAATCAAAATTAGGACAATTCATAAACCATATAATTCACAGTGAACGGTCAGAGTAGGATTTTTTTGAGTCATGAAAGCTTGCTGATTCGTATGCATAATGCCTACTCACTCGTATTATGATACCCAAGTATGTTCAAGTTGAATCATGGCCGTATAATAATTACCAATAGTCAGCTTTGCACCAAAGAGACTCGCTGTAAACAACAATCTCTGCTTGGTTTCTTCCAATGCGAGCTGGCGACAATAGGGACCTGGTTGGAATATCTGCGAATAGGACAGACTGACTCGACAAAACCACTTTTTGAATGTTATTACTTTATGGAAATGCTGGAATATCCCTTGTATTGAAGTTTCCTCCACTCTGGTACTTGAATCGACCATACTTGAATACCATACTTGAATCCAAGATTCATTCACTGAAAATTATAACGTTTGACCATCTGCACTACCTCATTGACTCTCGCTTGGAATTACGCGGCACATGTGCGAGATTTCTCAACGATGTAGACAAAACTCCCATATGAGCAATACTCTATGCCATAGATGAGCTATCCTCTATGCCATAGAAGAATCTTTCGTATAGCCACTCAACAGCATCGTCCCCTTTACAGCCTTTTTACAGTATACCCCACAGAATTTCATATCCGCCGCCCGACTTACTTTCCCCATACTTTCGGATGTTATGATATGTATGGGAACCTAAACGCGTTCTGAGATGATGACTGACGGAAATCACTGTGCCGATGTACCGAAGGTGTGACGAAGCGGGGGATATATACACACGTGATGGTCGTCGGATGTTCCATATATCTTCAGCTGCTGGGACCTTTGGTGGTTTGATTCCTTACATATTTTATTCAGGTTAAAGATACTTTCCGAAGTACTCCACCTTGCAAAACTAGGCTGAAGAAAAGAAGTTGCCCCTTGGTGACATATTCATCATGGCCGAAAAGCATGTCGCTACCCCGCGTTACGACTCCTCCATCTACGATACACCTTTCTCCAAACTACCAAACCCAAAGCGGGTATGGATAGGAGAGCCCGGATCTAGTCTCGAGGGGATAGGTGAGTGTTTTTTTCTAAGCTGAACAGTTAAATCACCTGACAATATCCTAGGTCGTCTCTCCCTTCTCACCCCAGATATAGTCTCGTCGGCGGCAGCTTCAGAGATCAAAACGGGTAAAAGAGTAGGTCTCGGATGGGATATGACAAAGTTGGAGTACTCACAGTTTGGTCGACAAAAATGTGGGCATAAGATTGTTCCACTAGATGGACCTGATGGAATTGGATATGGGGCATGTTTTGATGATGTTTACCATATGAATCCTCGTAGGTTATCACAACTCCTTTGATGATCTTGAATACTCTATGATATTTTCATAGACCTCCCAATCAGAAATCTATGGTTCGGAGGTTCTTGGTTAGATGAAGGGCAAGTGTCTATCCAAAAGAGGTAGGTGAAACCCACGATGTTTTCGTCTCAGATTCTGTTCGTTGAGATTACGACAATATATTGCCCTTTCGACACGGGAACTCCAAATCACAACCTCAAATCCCAATTTTATGATTTCATATATTCTGAGCCAGTACACAAACATCAACTAATCTGAAACACAAGAACAAAGTAGTCAATGGGATGGCTTCCGCCACTACTCCCAGCCACGAAACCCTTCCGACCCCTCTACATCGCAAGACCGAGTCTTCTATGGAGGCACTACGAAAGATGAGATTATGAATAGGTCTAACCACCGCATCGGGCTCCAGCATTGGGCATCGGAAGGAATTGCCGGTTTGTCCTCATTTTTCACTCCCTCCACTGCATTCCACACATTCAAAAATACTCATAATTACTTCTAGGCCGTGGGATCTTGATCGACTACGCCTACTGGTGCACTCAGCAGTCTCCGCCTATCAAGTACACCAACTTCTCCCTCCACAATATTCCATTCAAAACCATCCTTGCTATTCTCAGTGAACAAAGCGTAACTCCCCAACGCGGTGACATCCTCTTTATCCGCATGGGCGTCATTACTGAATGGGAAAGTTTTACTGATTCTCAAAAACAAGAATATGCATCCCAAAGCACTCCTAAACATGCTGGTGTTGAACCAAGCTTAGAGTTATTGGGTTGGTTATGGGATAGAGGGATATCAGCGGTGGCAGGCGACGCTATAAGCTGGGAGGTATTCCCTACACAAGGAGAGATTAGCTGTCATGAATACTTGTTAGGAGGTTGGGGAATGCCTATTGGTTAGTTGTTCCTGTTGATTTGGTCCCTTTGACTTCTTGGTCATTTGTCATTTCTTTATTCTCAACCACTTCCAACCTTCTTCCTTTCCTTCCCACATCCCAAGCAGCCATTCACACAGCTGTTCCTTATCTCGCCAGTAAAAGCAACTAACTTCTATCTCGAACAGGTGAAATATTCGACCTCGAGGCCTTATCCAGTACATGTCGCGAACTGAACCGATATTCGTTCTTCCTAACATCTATGCCATTAAACATGCCAGGCGGGGTATCTTCACCTCCGAATGCCATGGCTATATTTTAGGGAGCGACCAGGAATTTGAACAGAAAAGAGGAATGAGGCGAGGATGGGAGATCGGACGGATAAGAGAGGAATTTCAGGACTGTAGTGTGATCATAATGTATAAGGTTGGATAAGAGTTTAAGATTTTGGGTCGTGTCGCTTTATGGAAATCTTGAATATCGTAGTATTTCATTGAACGACAAATAAAGTTGCATTATCTGTGAATTCCAGGTGCTTGAGACACGGTTACGGTAAACCGACCTTACATAACTCGGGCCAAGCCCACCATTCTCTAACCACTCTCTCGACTCTCGCACCCTTCAAACCCAAAGGGAATGATCGGACTGATCGACGCAGCCTCATAACGGACCTCCCAAAGGGAGAAAATAGACTGGTAGGTAGCAACAATCGGCCCAAGGAACGATGAAGTTGACCTAACGCAACTCTGGCCCAAGCCATCATCCTCGCCTCCGTCTGATGTCTTCTTCGTTCCCCGCCCCCCGAAGGGGACGAAGTCCAAAGACACCAGGCGAAGAGAGAGATGATGGCTTGGGCCAGAGTTACGGGCCAAGGTCACCAGCCATCCACCTGCCGCTCCTGTCTTCTTCGTTCTCCGCCCCCCGAAGGGGACGAAGTCCAAAGACAGGGGCGACAAAGTGGAGGAGTGGTGGCCTTGGCCTAGAGGCAATTGCAAGTTCAATCCATCACCTCTTGATCGCCCATCTCAGCTGTCCAAGGCATTTTGTTTCCTTTTATTGAGCCAAAACTAGCAGTCCCAAATCGTGTTCTACTACATCATTTCATTCCCCCCGAAAGGAGAAGGATCAGATAGTAGACAGCGACTTAGGGCTGATAGCTTTGGCTCAATAAAAGGAAACAAAATGCCTTGGACAGCTGAGATGGGCGACCAAGGGGCGGTGGGTTGAACTCACAATTGCACTGAAGAAGAAGAGAAAAGAAAAAGAAAAACATCGAGGGGAAGCCATGTATTTATAGGCGTAGAACTGAGAGCTGCCGGAACGATCACCAAGCTAGTAAATCAAGTGCAGCCAGATTTACAACTGTTAGATAGATCACTAGGCTAGTAGATTAACTATGGCCAGTTTGGGGAGGATGGTAATTGAATCATCTGGATGATAAAACGTCTGGATTAAACCCAAGCTAATCATGATTTAAACTTTCGAAAGACAAATACACCGACGGACTACACGAGACTGTTTTTACCGAACGCCGACTCAAGATATTAGCAACCGCATTAAAATATTCCAAGGCCCCATTCTAAATCTTTAGCCTCACTAGCCAACCGGCTCGAACACTCATTCGTCGAGCATTTGTACTTAATCATCGATATATGAGTCAAGCCCAACGCCGCCTTTCGAGTACACGTATCGCCAACACTGACAAAAAAACGGCATTATAATCTACGACAAGTCCCAGCTACTGATAACCAATGAGCTTCATGGTTGATGTCAACTGCAGATCAAGAATCTCCGATCGACCGAACTACTGGCACTCACAATGCCGTTAGCAGATCACACTTGTGAGAGACGCTAGTGCTAGCGACCTCGATCTCGAACTTGTCAATCGCACAGCAACATGTTCAGAGCTATTCCCAACTGGTCCAGAGACACGTCTCAACAGCAACCTCCAATTACGATTTATATTGAATAATCTTTTGCCCAGCCTGTGGTTTTACTCGTGGCAAAGAAAGAAAAAAAACAGCAATCATCCAACTAAAATGATTTACTGATATAGCTTCCATTATCACTTCCTGTACATCATCAGATGAGTCTAGAGTGGCAGACTAATACTTTCCTAGCTTTGACAGCTTGCCCAAAAATCCTATTTTCAGCTAGACCGGAAAGTGAGGGAGTTCTAAACCACATAAGGATATGAGATAACTTTTTGCCTGTGCAAATGACCAAAGCCTTCACAACCCATACTATTTATTGCACGTCCCTGTTTTCCTTCCCTAGATGAAGTTTGAGGGAGAACATAATACGTTACACTTAAGATCATCTCTCTATGTCCGTCTTCCGTAGCCCTTTCCTCTTTCTTTCAATCTCCAGCTTCCATCTTACCACATATGCATCTTGAGTCAAGCCCTTGTCAACCCTGAACCCCTAGAGAACTCCCTCGATACGTTTAATATCGATTTGCTTCATAGCTTGTATTCCCTAAGGTTTACCTAGGTGCGCTTCATCCATCATATCGATGAGGTGTTAGGAGTCGGTAGAAAAATTCTTCGTATAAATTTCAAAAGGTAGTGCCGTTTTATAGTCTCTCATCCCATCACCCTAAAACAATATTAATGTGCGAGATGTAACAGCCCAAAAAATGAAGAAATCAAACATCCAAGGTTGTAAACTTTTATTCCTTACGCTGGTGGTGCCAGACGCGTCTTTGCTTTTGTATTATGTTATAGATACAACCGCATCCAATCCTTGCTATTGAGACGAATAATCTATTTTGCCCTTCCCCCTACGTTTCTCCCGCTTCTATAGCCATGCCTCTTTCTATCGATAGCAGAGCCCAACGTATAGGCATTTTTTTTACGCCGGATGACGTTGGTGATAAAGTCCAGGACAACACCGTTATTTCCCTTGTTCTTCCCACCCATATACCCACCCGTTTCCGAGTCACGTGCCCGAAAACAACGGGAATCAAGTTTGACAAGTCTGTTTCTTGAATATTTGCTGATTATAGAGAGTTGACATTAACTCCTAAACGTAAAAAAACGGTTTAAATACCACAAACGCCCAATTGATGCAGATATAGGAGTACTCCTGTCATGCAAGAGAAAAGAATATGCAGTGTACTGCAAGCAATGCTCCAAAGTCAACTCCTGATATAGATGAAACCCTGAATTTCCCTCTCAATTCATCATGATTATCTCCACTAATCGGATACCCCTTTACTAGAAAATCCATGTACAAACTTTTTTGTTAATAACCACAAAAAGTAGTATGTATGCGGCGTCTCAGGGTGACTCAAACTGGCCATGACTTTGATGGCCCTTTAATTTTATAGTATTTCGTCTTCTTCGTTGATTCGGGCTACTCTTACTCCGCCAGGACTGACTCTTTCGGGTCCTCTCAGTGGCTCTGGAGGTGGCTCGTCTATCATACAAGCGTTCTCAAGCATGTTCGTCCATTTTCCACTTGTCCCAGCATGACTATGCTTCAGATGCTGACGGAAATGATCTGCGCGGAAAAATTTCTTTGCATTGTTACATTCTGCAAACTTATGCATATCTTGCAGATGGGCGCCCCTGATCTCCCAATCCTCACCTGTCGCCACAGGCATCGGCGATCCCTCATGATTCGCAATTCCGCTCCTTGGAAAATCATCACCACAATATCCACAAGTATCCGCATCATTGGGACGCGAAGGAGAAGGATGGAAAGCATGCGCCCAATCTAGCAGCGCAGCGCACGACCAGGAATGACGGCGAAGATGCAAAGAATTTTGATGCCTTTCGGCCTCGTTCTTATTCTTGAAACGATTGGGGCAGTATAGGCATTCGTATTGCTTTTCTTGTTCATGCGCGCTGATCTGTGGTTAGCATAAACAGATGATTAGATGTAGAGAGCACTGACTTGAGTTCTTCCTGGGTGTCAAATTTCTTGGGCTTTTTGGGGCAGCATACACAAATAAAACCGCCTTGTCTGCTAGGAGCACTGTTGTGTTTCACGTGCCCCAAGACCTCTGTCAGTTTTCGTGCATTGGTTAGAGGCCGGCTCTCAGATAAAGCTCGGTTATGGGTAGCTCTAGCCGAGACCGATCCCCCTGGGCTGGGGTTTAGCGACACCGAACCGTTGTATGAGATATCGGTGTTGATATCCATGGCCGCGGGTGGGAGACTTCCATGAGACAGCCTACCGTATGAACCCATGCTGGTTGCGCTACTAGCAGCCACTGATAATGTAGATGAGAATGAGTTTCTGGGTAGAGAAGTACTGGATGAGATAGACGTAGAGGTCGAATGAAAGCGTGGACTCGGTGTTGAACGCGAGCCAGACTCACGACGTCGAGCAAGATCACTCGCACTACCCACCGTGCGCAGATGCAGGCCATCATCCCTGGGAGGGGAAGATGCGCGTCGTTTTTGCCCGGCTGTAGCAGAGCAGGGAGAGTATCCTTCGCCCCGGCCGTGATATTCTTCTCCTATCTGTAGTCGTCTCAAACCCGTTTCTTCCATATGAAAACCTTCTTCGTACTCCGGAGAAGGCATGTGGAAGCTATCCCTAGATTGGCTAGCAATACTCGATGCATCATCTGCTATGCTTCCTGATCTCCTGGGGTAAGGTAATGACGATCTTTCATTGTCTATGATATCGGTTGGCGATCTATAATCAAACGGATTCAACCCACCAAGTCTGGTATATGGATTGCTAGGTGAAATGCCAGATGACAAAGGCGAATCTGCCCAACGATTTATCGGACTCTCGGCCAGCGCTGGCTTGTGGGTATGAATTGGCAGAGACAGTGGCTTGAGAGCGGGATGTCCATGTTCCCGCGCTATTCGAGATGTTGGCGATGCATCGTTCACAGATGAGCTAAACGTAGACTTTGCGAAAGGTCTTGACTGTGTAAAATTATCTCCTCTACCACCCAACTTCTGTAACAATGATTTGTCGTATGCTTGAGCACTAGTTTGATACGCATCGTGGACTGAACTTTGAAAGCCAATGGAAATTCTCGATCTGCGAAAGGAAAGATTAGCCCAAAAATACGAGAGAAGGCCTCATTATCATCGGTAAAGGATTGGCAAGCAAATTGGCAATGCTGCCTGCGACACGACCCAATACCGGAGGCTTCCGCCAAAGGTCAAAATAGTAGCACTCACTGTGTCGACCCAATGCTTGCGTTAGAAGCAGAAAGACTTGAATATCCTTCATCTTTCGGCAACGTATTTAAATGGTTGCTCGCGTCTTTCGATGTGTGTGCGGTCACAGTGGCGTTTGAGCTCCCTCGGCGTCCAATATCTGGTCGCTCATCTGAAATGCTCTTGCGACTATAGCTCCCGTACAAGCTCGACCCAGCGGGTACAGACGATAGAGACCCGTTCCAATTGATCTCCCGTCGCTGATTCGCCCACTGCCATCCAAGATCCCCTCTCCCATTATCGGAAATGTCTGGAATGTATCTCGGTGGTGGTAAAGGAGGAGGAGGGGCCTCTCTAGCATTGGGTATAGACATTGGACCAGGAGCGGCTGCTGAAGATGTGGTAGAATGATACCTATGTTCATCTGAGTATCGATCGGGGTATCGATCGGGGTGATGGGAGTCTTGTACGCAGATTTCTGGCAAGGGTGTGTTGAAGCCAGGCATTTGGCCACGCATAGGAATATCCATTGTGTAAGTAGGCCACAGGCTATGGAAAATTAAGTGGATGTATGCCGTAGCCCTCCTAACAACATGAGCTGACCTCTTCTTCGTCAAGTGGTGGCCAAATCGGACGTGCCGTTTTGCTTGGGAGGGAAAGGTCGAGAGTGGAGAAGGAAGGAAATCGGAACATGTATATTTTGTCGAGAGAAAAGTATATTAGTTACCCAAAAACTAGTTCCGAGCCATAACGTCCACGTTCCAATAATGGGTTTATTTTTCTATTGGGCCATATAAGTTGGAGGTAAGGTCGAAGAGTCCGCGAAGTTGACGTTGTTTTGCGAACCCTTCACAAAATAAGATGACGGGGCGAACGTCTGTGGTTATGAAGGAATAAGTATAGAGAGAGAGGTACGGATGGATGGTATGGGTCTGTTTAGGCCAATTTTTAGCGGAAGGGCTGAATGGTTAGGTAGGTACTAACGACTCAAAACCCAAAATGAATCGAGAAACTGAGTTTCAAACCAATGTAGTTAGAAAGGTTAATAAGTTCATATCTGGACGATAGACGACGAGATGATTTGAAAGTACCGAATATAAATGCGGTAAGAGATGGAGATGCTTAAGCTATGTAGGGTAGACAAAGTAGTAATAGTAAATATATTAATATTTATATATATATATATATATATATATATATATAATATACATATAGACACACAAATATACATATATACATACATACATACATACATACATACATACATACACACAAACACACACAAACACACACAAACACACACAAACACACACACATAAACATACAACCTCTAAATCTTGTTGTCGAACATTGAATGTAATTATTCAATCGGCTGTTCCTCTCATAAGCTCACACGCTCACACGCTCACACGCTCATAATAAGCCTTAAGCATAGAAATGACAAACAAATAGGGCTGGGGGATACTAGGATTTCATTCGGAGAGTGACGGGTGGGAGCGGAGGAAGCCAACCAGCATCGAAGTCGATAGGCGGATTCCAAGTACCCAGGTATCCTCCTTATGGGTTGGACAAGATTTGGTTACGGGTTCACTGAGGGACAATGTGGGACTCTTAGAGGGAAAAGGACGAGGTGGGGAGTTCGGAAACAGGGGGGCCTAAAGAGGATGAGATGGATAGGCGATGGAGAGATAGATTTGATCGCAGATGGATAGATACGATACCACTACCCATATCCAAGCTTTGTTATTAGCGAGGTGAGGGCCATAGATAGAATATTGGTAGGTTCAAGCCTTCAAATCTTTTGCATTAGAGTAGGTAATAACTCGAGTAGACAGAGAGAGATACAGAAGTGACAGACATATTAAGAGCTAATTACTAGGTAGAAATTCAAGTTGCAGGTCCGTTCTTATGACTGTTTGACTGACTGGGTATTCGCTAATCAGTCCTACGGTCAATCCTACGTACAGATAGGTACTATACCCTCCCTCCCTACCTACTACAACCTACTTCGCTAGGTCATAATATGTTTGCTTGATGTGGATGTGGATATAGATGTAGATGTGGATGAGATATGGATGTTCGGATGTTTTCGCCTTTCTTTGCCTTCTCGAACAACTTACCTATCAAGGCAAGATTAATAAGATAAAAAAATTAAAAAATGTCAAAGCCAAGATCATGGAAAAGGCTGTTTGTCTCAATTCCCGGCGCACGGTAGTCTGGTAAAGGTTTCTTCTTTTTCTTCAAAAGAGAAGGAAAAGTATCCACTATTAGCATGAGTTTCTAGAGTACCAATCCAAGATAGGAAATAGGTATAGTTGATCCAATTTGGTGAAGTTGTGACGGCAATTGATGACGATGATGATGATGATGATGTCGGATAATTGAATCTTTTTTAGAATCTATTTTAGACGTTCTTATACTATGTCTGGCAATGATGACACTGCGGATTAGGTCTGTTTTCCGGATCTTTGTACTATTTTTGATCTAAAGTACAAGGGAGCACAGCGTGAAAGTGGGTACGAGAACACGATGAAAGGCAGGCGACGGCAGTTGATCAAGAGAAAGGAAGTTGAGAGGAGGTTGATTTGAAAGAGGGGCAAGGAGAATGAAAGGAGAAACGAAGAGGAAAGGCAATTGTCAGTCAGTCAGTCAGTCAGTCAGTCAAGTTAATCAGTTAATCAACCAATCAACCAACCAACCAACCAATCAATCAATCAATCAATTAATCAATCAATCAGGCAGTCAATTAGTCAATCAATCAATTAGTCAGTCAAAGTCAGCTTATTCAAGTAAGATATAAAGATAACATATATACTCCGGGACATGTAGCGGTATTCATTCTATAATTTCAATCCATCTATTTTGATCCTATTCGTCTGAAATATGCAATATTTATGTTTTTCCTTTGATTCAACTTTCGATGCACTTTTTACTCCTGGTCTAGAGAAGTAGGCTTAGCATTGAGTCTCAGGACTTTCGTTGAGTTCTTCTTGAGGTCGAATAGGCTCGCTCATTCTTCGGCTAACCGCTGTGAATCTAAATCCCACCGGCGCCAATAGGATGCTTGTAAAATGTCAATCGATCCATATAGGGTTGACCTCTTGCATACAGCGACAGCGGGAGTTTCTGATACCTGGACAAGCCCCCAGTTATGATTGATTACCCTGCAAGCTTATGGTCGTACTGCTTAAAAAAAAGAGTCACAGGGGAGTGGTAGGGCAATAAGCGGGCAATCGATCACATATTCAATGATGATAAGTGTGAAAAGTCTAAATGCTCGAGTTTGATAGAATCCCGACTGACATTTTGACATTAGCTATTGCTATCTTTTAAGCTTCATAGGACTATACGCATTCGTACAAGTAAAGTACTTGAGAACCCTCTGGACCTTTTCTTTACTTGAAATGGAGAAGTTTAATACTTCTACCAATACCCGTTACCTTGCCTCATGAACATGACTACTACCCCTTTTAGCTACACCGTCTGATTTGAGCTTAGTTCTGACAATTTCCTCAATTTCCTCAATTTCCTCAATTTCCTCAATTTTATTCATTGGCCGGTACAATCTCCCGCTCCACACTACCTTTTCAGCCTTACAACTTAATGATTGATTTCGGAATGTGCAACCACACCTCTTTCAAACATACCACTTTTATATATCAAGAGAATTAATTATCGATTGAAATTTCCATTGGAAGCGAGGATTGAGAAAAGGAGTTGATTGTTAGATGAGAACATCCAATATGATTAGATGATGGAATGAATAACACGATTCTCGATTGAACAACGGTTATTGAACATTAACGCGATACGGTAAAGTGTAGTATGTAGCTAATGCATATTCAAGGATTTCGATGCATCAATAAGTCAGATCCTTGATTGAGTTCATCTAAGACAACTTAACACGGCGAGAGTCACTTTGTTGTTCATGTTAGAGTTCCCTAGAAGAGATCTTGTTGTACCAAGTCACACCCTACTCATCACACCCTACCTTTTCACCAACTGGTTACGACCTAGTACGAGGAACACAACTAATCCCATTCTTTTATCCTTCATCTGGTGTTCCATACAAACATACAAACTCAAACTTTCCTTGCCGGACCAAGCCCACCACTTTCGCCTCTGAATCGTCACCGATTGATTAACTTTGGCACCCTGTTTTGAGTTATTTCGATATAGTATGAAGATCCGGAGATCTTGAGCACAGCCACTGGCAGTTGGAATTTTTTTTTGGAAAAAAGGCGCTTGTCATGTTTTCAAGCTGAACATCTAACATCTCGGCATCATTCTTAGTCCGCATTATGTTGGTTATTGTTGTTGTTGTTGTTGTTCGTATTGATATATCATCTCGGCCTATACACATTTCGGTGATTTACACCATAAGCCCTGCTCGAATAAACTGAAACCAATGCGATGTCGTGTCTTGCGGATAGGGCAAATGTAATGATTGACATGATTGATATGATTGGTTAGTCTAGTACATGATACTAGGTAGTACATTCTAGCACTACTCCACATTCGCAAGGCTCGTGTTAATCTTCGAAACAGAGGTACAATCCCACCCATGATCTCTCCGACTTATGACTTGCAACTTTATCCTTTCCAAATTATCATGGAAAAGAGAGGATAATCCCTCCCCAAATGAATCAGATGCTACGTCGTGTTGTTATCTATCCTCATACTTACTTGAACGCAATCGAAGCGTTTCCTTACCCAAATATGTTGATCATTGTGAACTGTCTAGTGAGACTCAGGTCTTCTAGTACTCTATACACAACGCTCTGCACGTATATTGTGTTTATATCACGACGGTGAACTTGAAATTGATTTAAAATCACTGGCATTTTGAGAACTCAAAATGTCACTGCCGGTCTTAGCTTTACCTCTCTGCAGTATGTATCCACAATACTAATACTGTAAGGATAGGTGTGGTCTCTTGTTCATTCATATCAAATAGAAGAACAACTATCCTCGAGTGCAATTTGATTACCCCGCCTCTTGACCCAAATGCATGTGAAACGGTCTGGCTGCATCATCTGCAACTGTTTGTCCAATCTAAAAGCATCTCACATCACCCTTCTACGCCGTACATGTACGTCAAAAGATCCGAACATTGGTAAGTCTCTGGACTCTTGTACTCTGCTAATTATATGATAGACCGGGTAAAATCAACAAGGCAATATCAAGGCAACCAGTCCCAAGATCCCAGTATATGCAGTGCGCCGTGAGCCCGTGTTGATTGACCCGGTACCTCCCTGCTTATGTTACATTAAGATTTCTTCAGCGAGCGACGGGCGTCCATTCATTCATCCATTCTATTCATACCCCACTCGACTCTGATGATTTCCATTGCGGTAAGGCAATACAACGTCAGAGTCTTCATTCCCTTCTCATGCTCGCGAATCATTCATTGCACCTATATTAAGAGCCCCCGGTGCTTCTGACTCGATGTTTTCATTGGAAGGACGTTCACAAAAGACTAGGAATTAGTGGGAGGGCAACACACGAAAAATGTAAGGATACGGACTCGGGAAGCAGACTTTGCTTGCTTGCATATCAGATGTATGTACGAGTGAAGACATGCTGCACATTGCATAGGAACAGTCAATGAACAAGCTCACAGTTTAGGACCAGGGTAAATAAATGGTAAGGGAAGGCAAGGAAGCAAGCAAGTAAAATACGATCTGCATCAGCCCTTTCAAGGCCAAATGATTTCGCCGTGTACGTATGTAGTTGATCCGAGCGCATCAACCTCGAGCACTTCTCCTTGCCGATATTCCTGTCGTCTGTCTCTTGCGGGTATTACATGACATGCACGTACTTTTCTCCATTGGGATTCAATACCATGTCAGTTCCTACATCCTGCCACACAGAAAGTCGAGATACCTTCAACTTTCACGTAAGTTATATGCGAAGGTAAAGAACATTATGCTGATATTTTAATGGGTTGGTTTTTCCGAGGCTTGTTTAATCGATCACGTTGGTTTCAATGTTCACACAGGGCTACATGCTTATTACAATTTTCTACCGAAACTCGAATGGCTAATAATGTCTCTCTTTGTACTCACCATTGCAAGCCCACAAACGTCACTAATATCAGCCCCCTTCTCTCCACTTTTCTGCTAAGCCCCCTTCACTAAACCATGCACAAGTTCAAGGTTCCGGGATAAAACACTATTATTGCTCGAGCGTACAGTAGTGCTGTGGGTGGATTGAAGCCCTTCTCGGTTGCAGTAGTGTCAGTCCCGACTCCATGGCTTTTGAAAGGTTTTTACTGGTGCGTGGGTGCGAATTGATGGAGGGTTTACATCTTATGAGCCCGTGTTTCTGTGAGAGGAATGGAAAAGATGGGGACGGTAGATTGGCTTTTAGAGTATGCGGTATGTCTGTGGAGCTTGAGGGGACAATGCTAACGGTGATATGTTTACTACACAATTATAGCAGTGCGATAGGAGGGATGATAATGAGTACCAAGGAGTGGTGACTACCCCTGCACAGCTGATTATGATATAACTTCTGAATATCTTAGCTATACAAAGTTGCCCTGATTTTCATCATTTTTTCGGCATTTATATCTAGGACTTTTGCCTGGCCCTTTACATACTTCTTTCTAGGTCTAGATACTGTTGTTATCCAGCGCAGCCCTGTAAAAGTTCAGCAGAGGAGTGCGCTTTATTAATAATGATCTAGACTGGATTAGTCAGGGCTGAGGGATTTAGGTTGGACTAGTGAGCACAGGGGCCGAGGTACCTAGGTATTTTTCAGTAGTTCACGGAGTAGAGAAGAGGTTGAGAGTTTCATCCATCTTTGGCATCTTTTCCACAAAAAAAAACAA
>NGKH01000033.1:65237-93927 GCA_002162575.1 Sclerotinia glacialis
CCCCCCCCAAAAAAACGGAAATATGCAATGCAATAAGATTATAAATAAAAGATGAAATAACAGAATACAGTAATCGAAGGGAAAAATAAGGTTGGGTGCGGTAAGCTCGTTGGCGGCACAGCACCACGTCTGGATTTCAATTTTCCAACCCTATTCCGTCGACGTGGATGTAGAAGGGATTAAATCCTATATTGATAACTTTTGTCACGGTTGAGTAGTCGTTATTCATCCGCCTTACTATGTTGTAATCCGATTTTACGTTGGAGAGGGCGATGGAAGGTGACATTGTGATCCTGTTCGGATTTCGACGGGGTGAGTGAGGATGATGATGATGATGAAGGGGTTTGAAAAGGAGGGGAGGAGCTAAGGCGATTGTGAAGGATACTTGCCATGTCTGCTTAGAGGAGGCATTCCTAGTTTTCTTGCCAATTTGAGACCTGTCAGTCCTCTCGTCGGTCCTTGAAGAATAGTAATATACATACATACATGCACTGTCTTGCAAAGGGAATTTATCGAATTTCACTCAAACAACCTGGAAACATCAACCCCAATTCCCAGACATCCCATCAACCCCACTCTCATGCCCTTCGCTTGCTTTATCTCATTACCATCATGGAGAAAGTTTAAAAGCTGGTATCATGTATTCACCGGAGGTTTTTCCTGATGCAGTAGATTTTCGGGCAGTTCCTAGCCTTACAAGGCTTATTCTAAAGAGCCCCGAGGTTCGATAAATGTGGGCGGAAAGAAATAAAGCTGACGATCAGTGATGGTGTGCGCGATCACATCCCATCCATCGCCACGTTCTGGGTACTAGGATATTGAGTTGCACTGGGGCCTTGTGCGCATAAGTTAGGTTGAGGTTATTGCGATGTTTCAACTTCTATCCTTATTCATGATCAACTGCAAGGACTTTCCTTGGAGTCGGCGACCTGGACCGTTGGTTTGGAAACGGAAACGGGGACGATGACACGATGAAGATAGGATTGAATTGATGGTGTGTATTCGGCTAGCGTCGCGTGAGTGGCAGTGGAAATGGAGGGGTGGATGACTTGAGATGGTGATAAGATAGGTGGGCGGGAATCTAGATCTGCTATTTTAGTTTTAGGAGACGGTGAGGGTAAGGGTGAGGGTGAGTATGACTGTGGGTGTGAGTGTGAATGGACAAGCTCCAAGTTCGCAGCGTGTCAGCCATCATCTCATCTCGATGCTCGAAGGATACGGGCTCACGTATTGCGGGAACGAATGACATTCCCATCCTCCCAAGGCTTCAACCAAATCCAATTTATTGATCACAACCAAAGCTGACTGTTATCCGATGAATATTGAGTAGAATACGAATCTCCACACACCGACATTGAGGCGAAAACCACGATGGTGCCAATCAGATACATGAACGTGGTATCGAGAGGAGGCAACAGTAAATCTCATCTAAGAAGAACAAATATAATAAGCATCCATGAGGACTAGATTGTGCGCCAAACCGACGTTTCCAGCAGGACAAGGCTACAGTATAAGCAAAATTGTCTGTCCAGCTTTCCCAATAACGCCCCTGAAAGACATCTGCCTGCTTTGATCGTTTCCCTACCAACTAATTCATCTACACGAAAATCAAATATCTCGTGAGCAAGAGCCCGGATGTGATGTCTTTACTAGAAGCAGAATAAAGGGCTGAAAAATTTGATATTAGAACTTTCGGTAGATGGAGGGAATGGGGTGAACTTGGAACCGATGTTGTAGTAACTTGTAACCAGCCGCTGATGACATTGGCGTTGAGGCTAAATTACGTGCTAAACTAAGGTGGCTATAACATGGTTCTATATGGATACACAATTACCGGAAATGGAAAATGGGAAATGGGAAATCGGAAATGGGAAATGGGAAATCGGAAATCGGAAATCGGATTCTTTGGTTCTCGGCCTGGATTGATTGACTTCCATGCAAGAAATCCAAAAGTCTAAATCTTGAATTCGGAGGGTATATTTTCATTTTCAGCTAAACGCCAAGGCCATCTGGATCTTTCCATTCAATCAATTTGAGTACGGAGATACTTTGACTGTCACACATACATACGAACACATCCTCAAAGCTCATGTAACTAACAACTTTTCCGTTTCTTTTTTTTTCTTTTTCTTTTTTCCTTGGCCAAACCCTATGAACGCCCGCCCGCCTGTAGCTGTAGCGGCCCGTAGCACGATACCAAGCTCAGCAACTGTGGCCTATAAGGCGATAAAAAGAAGGCTGAATCTCTGCACACTGTTGCATGGGCACGCGGGATATCCAAGCGAAACACGAGGTGCTGTATCATGACACTTTTCCGCTTTTGGGATGAACATCGCCAATCTTCCGTTCATCGGTGCCGGAAGAAGGGTTGGGGGTTTGTGTGGGTGGTCTGGATATGGACACACATTTCTCTTAATAATACGACATGATTGCGTATACACACGCAGATATGTGCTTTTTATTATTCTATATATATATGTATATCTCTTTTTTTTTGGCTAAAATATGATATAAATGTTATTGGGCTGATCAGCCTTGAAGCGTATGTTGTGGAGGGATATTATCTCGGGTAGGGCTTTCGGTCAGTCTACTACGAACATGGTTTGTTTGATATTAAATTGAATTAGACCTTGCGTGAGTCGGAGCTGGCCATTGGCTCCATACATAGCATGAATAGTAATCTATCAATTTCGGCCGATATCATCATTCGATCGGTTTCAACTTCTCACAACTTGACTCTACCCCTAGTACCACCTAATATGGAATCCAATTTTCCATAACAGCCTTATAATTTAATACCTATCTATATATAAATATAAGTAAATAAATAAATAAATAAATAAATAAATAAATAAATAAATATATATATATATATATATCCAGAAATACAACCTAATAATACCCGGAATCCTTCCCCAATTCCCCCTTGAAAAACTCTATCTCATCTTGTCCACCTGCACCTCATTGCTCATTGGATCTCCGCGGCCAAAATCATGCCATTCTCGATTCTCCTAGCCCGGACTCGGCCCGATGATAATATCTTGCTCGTACTCCTTATTCCCGAAGAAATGTTCCGTAGACCTCATTGATGATTAATTGCATGGATATGTATCAATCAGTAAGCAGATTGAATTCCTGACTATCCTTACGCAAAAAGACTAAATAGATAGTAACACTACCGCTGCATGCGCGCAAATGATGACGGGCAAATGTGTAGCGTCTGCCGCTCGATAACTAACTGACTGCCGAGGACACACACAGATGATCACAACATGTCGTGAGAGAATATGCTTCTGCGTGCAAAACCGGAGTTCTCCAGGGGCTCAGGTTTACTTTGGCCTAAGGCAAAAATAATTTCTAGCTCGGGGTTTCGAAAGCCGATATTTAACCGGTAAGGCGGGGTGAAATATGTGAAGAACAATTTGGAATTTCCTAGATGAAGATGCAAGCAAGAAGAAAGAAACCCTTGAGATTAACTGACTGCATACCAAGAATACTTCATCACCTGATTCACACTTCCCCTTTTTAATAAGTATTTTCTAGACGTAAGCGAGGATTTTGAGATTGCTTGTTTGGTTTGTTTGATCAAGGTGGCCGTGTCAACATCATCAACTGTGTGTCCACCAGATTTGGATAACAAACAGCTGCAGGAGCAGATACGGAGGGTGAGAGATTTGAGACAAAATCTTAGGATGAATACAGAGCCATCTAGACTATCGGGGGAGGATGAGTTGTATGTTGGAGGGTACGTACTGTACATTTTATTCTGTCGAGTATTTGCCCGCGCACGTGATACCATTTGTTTTCTTTGCCTTTTGATTCCCGCTGGTCTTATATGCCTCTATCTTTTAATGAGAAATAGATATGAAAATCTAACACAGTGCAGCATCGTCTCATTAACAGAAAACTCTCTCCAAAAGAACAATATCACACATATTGTCAGCGTTCTGAAATATGATTTCAAGAATTTCAATATCAACTGGAATAAGTACAAACATCTCCAGATCGAGGTTGATGATGTCGAGGATGAGAACTTGCTGGGTGAGTTTGAGACAACGGGAGCTTGGATTAACGAGGCGTTAAAGGGCAATGGGGAGAATGAAGGAGAGGAGGGAGAGAAGAAAAAGGGCGCTGTACTGGTTCATTGGTAAGTTGGGATTGTTCATCTTTCTGATTCATAGGAGGTACGGATGGAAAGGATGTCACGAGTATCAGTCTACTCGACAGGACAGTCCCCTCTATGAGATTAATTAAACTAGAAGTCGAGTGACAACGCCTATCTTCTCATGATTCCTTACTCCTATCTTCCAATTCTCTACATCAAAACATTAATACGTTCTAGTGCCATGGGACGCTCCCGCTCCGTAACTATTTTAATTGCCTATCTCCTGCGCCAATATCCTTCCCTCACTCCCGCTATAGCGCTCGCTCAGGTCCAACAAACACGCCCTTTCGCCGAGCCGAATGATGGATTTATGGCGCAGCTTCAATTATATCATGAAATGGGCTGTCCACGAAACATAGATGAACAGCCTAAGTATCAACGATGGTTGTATCAGAGAGAAGTCGAGTTAGCCGTTGCTACAGGAGGACGACCTGATTGGGTAAGGTTTGAAGATGAAGAGGAGCAGGATGGGCTGAAGCCGGACGGCAAGGAAAAGGAGATCAGGTGTAGGATGTGTCGGTAAGTTTTCTTTTACCTTTTCTTGGCCTTTTTCACTACCTCATCACGTATGGTCTCTATCGGTAAAGAGCATCTGGATATAAACATCAAGCTAACAGCCCCAAAGTCGCACTCTCGCCACAACCCCCTACCTGATCCTTCACACCCCTACCCCCAGAGCAGTATCTTCTCCCACCTCACTCATAAATCCCCAAACAACACCTATCTCCTCTCTTCCTCCCAGCCCTCACCACAGCGCTTGCACCCACCACTTCCTCCACCCGCTATCCTGGATGCGTCCGGAACTCGAGCTCGGAATCTTATCCAGAAGACTCGAATGTCCGAACCAAAAATGCAAAGCCCAGATAGGGAAATATGCGTGGCAGGGAATGCGATGCAGTTGTGGGGTATGGGTCTGCCCCGCTTTTAGTTTGTTAAAGGGAAGATGTGATGAGGTTACGATTAAAAAGAGAGTTGAAGGGGGAGGCGGCGGTGCGGGAGGTATTAGATTGCCTCCTGGGATGAGAGAAAGAGAGAGTACGATAACGAGGGAGAAGGGAAGTTTGTGAGTGTGTGGGATGAGCCGGGGAGGGGTTGTTGGGTCCAGGGGAGGATGCATGGATGTATGCTTTTTATCACGATGCGCCATCGTACGGTATTGAAAAGTAGTACGAGATGCATCAAAACTCCCAAACTAAGCTAGATAGCGGAACTACTCATTCGATTGTGTTTGTAAGGACTAATATACACCTTTCACGAGATACATGCGTAATACACCACATAATATGCCTGTGCATGCATACACCGGGGTGAAGAAAGCCAGATTTCACACAAATAATCCGGAAATAAGAAAAAATAGGACAGCTTAGATCGCAGCAATGGGAAACGAAAAAAGTCGGGCCATAAATGGTAAACTGTCAAGTGTAGTGTCAAGGAGCGTCAGAGTATTATTTGCGGCACGACCGACGCCTGGCTTTGTTTGTGCGACGCTGGTTTGTTGGTGGATTTGGGGCGAAGGATTGCGGCGTATGTTGTCTTATACCTTATATTCGATTTACTACTACAATCCGTAATACCTGCATGATCGACCATCTAGACTCTTCCATATTCCTTGTCTGATATATATAAATATATATATATAGATAGATATATAGATAAAATTCAATTTGCGGAGCACCTTTTCGGACTAGCTAGCCATACATAGCACATGTTATGATATATAATATCGTGTCAGATTAGGAGAACACCAGACACCAGATAGATATATCATAAATGAAAATGTAATACATCATACAATATAACCGCCCTCTATCCAATACTTCTCATAATATTTACTTATCAAACCACTCTATTTGTTGTAAAAAGACAACAAAAGAGAATCTAGGATACACTGTAACGGCGTAGGATTATTGGCTCCACAACCAAATTGTCGGGTTCGTGTATTCTTTATATTCCGCATGAATAAGGCAGATATTATATAGTAGAGAAAGGAGTCTGTAAATTTGTATGGGTGAGGTAGGTAAGAACTAGCGATGGACAGGATAGACGAGATGAACCGATGTTGTGGACGAGTCAGCTTGGGCGAGACAAGCTCCGCAAGCAGAGTGTATGTAGTGCACACGAAGGGTAGATGCAAATGTAAGATTTTGCACCTCGGGAAGGAAGGAACCGAGCATGAGAATTGGAACCCACATGCATGCAAGTGAGCCGTGAAAAAAAAAAGTTAGATATACGAAAGGCAGTTGCGTTCCCGAGATGAGCGTTTCACCGAGAGCATACGTACATAAAATGTACGTACAATGATTAACATAGGAAATGTGTGCGGACTTACTGTGCAAGACATCGTTGCATGCAGCCAATAACTTGCTTGCTGATGAAAGCCCAGGAATATCTGCGGGGTAAGAAGATTTAATCATCCGGATACTAGGTTGTAATCGCTGAGCATGAGATATGATGAGGATTCAATTGTTTGTCATCTTGAAAGCCTTGTGACTAACGAGACGGACCGGTCCAGCTAGGCAAGATTTCAAATAAGGCTAGATGTTCTTTTGGAAAAAAGAAGCGGAGCTGACGACCAGGCGAGCAGCTGGTGAGGACCGGAAAGAGTGACTTCTCTTAGGATTTTCAAGGCTGAAAATAAGCACTAAAAACAAATTTTCAAACGGAATAGTAAAATATTGCAGGGGGCAAAAAAGCTTGTTGGCTTGAAATAAGCAAGTTGCCTTATTCAACAGATGTAAGCATGTACCTCTACGGCGTTTTGTACGAGGTAGGCAATTGCCGGATGATACTCCTTCCATTTGGCTGCCTGGCCGGGATGATACCGTTCGGTTCAGCCTGGTAACTGCCGTGAGGAGTAAATCGATGAGGTTTTATTCCCAGGATAAAAGTACAAGGAGAATGTGATTGCCCTGGTGAACACCAACCCATCTATGCTCAACGCCTACTCATGCATTGACCTTCCCAACGGGTCGATCGTTATGCGGTCAGCATAAATACCTCGTGAACATACGATAATGCAACTCTGCTTAGCAGTAAAACTATATGACGTGTACGAATTTGACCATACCAGTCCAACTGACTCCATGAAAGTTGTGTTACATCCGTCGGCCGAGATATCAAGAATGCATAAATGTTGCGCGAGGGAAATGTCTGACTGTGTCCACGCGGAAGTGTGGCATGATAACGTGGTCCCTGAACTCTTCCACTGGCTCGTGATTGAAAGAGTGAATTGTCTTGGTAAGTAGTTGTCCTCAATCCATGATATTGCTGGCGACGTTGAGGCTCACCACAGTCACGTGGATTCTAGATAGATCTACGCCGACCCGGCCAATGAATCCTCCTCCCACCTAAGTAAGCATATTGAGTACTCTGGATATTCAAGTCATGGTAAACCTTTGGGGACCTGGGGAAATAGATTCGGGTTTTGAAAACGTTCACGATTTCGTCTTGCAATTTCAGCCTGCTTCTTTTTGTCAAGTCTCTGTTGATAGAACGTCTTCTTGAGAGAAAATACTCTATGTTCCTCATCCGGTGTTGAACTTTGTGCTGGTGATGCAGTGGCATCCGACTTCTTCTAGAGGTTGAAGAAAAGAGCTTAGTAGGAATCATAAGATTGAGAATGACCAGGCATCATACATACCTTTTCATCAGTCTTCTTCTCATCTGCTTTCCCCTCGTTACTTTTATCTTTACTATCCTTCTCTTTATCGTCCTTTTTTGAGGTATCTTTCTCCTTCTCCTTCTCCTTCTCCTTCTTCTTCTTCTGCTTCTCTTCAAATTCTTGCTTCACGCGTTCAATTTCATCGTCCAACTCCCTCTTTTTCTTAGCAGCAATAGCAGCCTCATCTATGATAGGTGTAGCAAACCCTTTGTCCTTTAAATGTGATGGGCATACATAGAAGAAGTCCTGGAGGGAATTGTTAAGCAATCAATTCAACATATAGGATGATTTCATTCACCTTGTTTTCCGGAGTTATCAGGACACTTGCACTAGGTTTATAGCAAATCTCACAAGGCTTGGAAGCCGTGTCGGCCACCTTACGGTGAGTCCAAACATTGGGAAAGGAGGCCATATTCAAATAGATAGACAGACGAGTTCTGGTATTTGAGCTTTCTTTGAGGTTCGTCACAAATCAGAACTTGATATAAAACAGCAGATGATGAGTTGTCGTGTACCGTAATATCAAGAAAGTGACCGGGGATTTGATGATTGAAATTGTGGAAGCTACAAGGCGAGCGCTAGTAAGGATTAACAAAGCACCGACCTCCGATATCAGGAACCCCTCAAGAACTTTTTTTATCTATCGCAACACTATTATCAATAGTTTCCCTGCACTGCTTGCTGTAACTTGATTATTTTTCAAGCAAACAAAGCTCATTACGAACGATAAGGTCTTCTATTACATTTCTCTCCATCTCTACACTCAATTCATTCAGATTCGTTCAATTATGGCTTCAGAACAAGTTAGAGCTCCAGGTAGCAAACCTGGAGAGAATATGTTGTGGGGTGGTCGATTTACTGGTCTGTTTGACTCATATTTCTGTCTCTGATCGAGCTTAATCCGTACTGATCAATTCAAAAGGTGGTCTTGATCCCCTCATGGTATCTTACAACGAATCAATCTACTACGATCGTGCATTCCATACCCAAGACATTCTCGGCAGCATTGCTTGGGCTCGTGCAAACCATAAGAATGGTATCTTGACTGAAGCCGAATTCGCGGCAATTGAGTCTGGATTGAAGCAGGTTGAGGAAGAATGGGTCGCAGGGACATTCAAGATTATTCCTGGTGTGGACGAGGACATTCATACTGCAAATGAGAGAAGATTGGGTGAAATTATTGGCAAAGAGATTGGAGGGAAATTACATACTGGAAGAAGTCGAAACGAGCAAGTTGCAACAGATATGCGATTGTGGCTTAGGGATGAACTCAAAAAGATTGAGAGTTTCTTGGTCGACTATCTGAAGGTTGTGGCTGCCAGGTCCGAGAACGAGATCGAGCACATTATGCCAGGGTATACCCATCTGCAACGTGCTCAGCCCATCAGATGGAGTCACTGGATGTTGTCGTATGGTTTGGCCTTTGCAACGGATCTCCAAAGATTGCGAGAAGTTATCAAGAGAGTCAACCGATCACCATTAGGGTGTGGTGCCTTGGCTGGCAACCCTTTTAATATCGATCGAGAGGCCATGGCCAAGGAACTCGGCTTCGAAGGTCTTCTGTGGAATTCTATGTCCGCTGTTGGTGACCGTGATTTTGTTGTCGAGACAATGCAATGGGGTGCCACCCTCATGTCACATCTTTCAAGATGGGCCGAGGATCTCATTATTTATGGTACCGGTGAATTTAGCTTCGTCCGTTTGGCCGATGCCTACTCGACAGGAGTATGTCTTATTTTCCGGAGCTCGTAAGGATTCTTTAGCTAATATTCACAGTCATCTCTGATGCCTCAGAAGAAGAATAGCGACAGCCTAGAATTGTTGAGGGGCAAAGCCGGCAGAGCCTTTGGCCAGATGGCAGGTTTGATGATGACAGTTAAGGTGCTTTTCACTGTCTGTATGCAATATGCCAAATTACTGATCTAGCGTTCTAGGGTCTTCCAAGTACTTACAACAAGGATCTCCAGGAGAGTGTGGAGCCAATGTTAGATCACATCAAGACAGTTGGAGACAGCATTCAGATCGCTACTGGTGTTCTCAGCACGTTGACTATCAACCCAGAGAAGATGAAGGCTTCGCTGGATCCATTTATGCTTGTAAGTCAATCCAACAATCTGAGGCGTGAGCCTATCATACCTCCCTCCCACGTGCTTGCGCTAATCATGGGGAACTATTTAGGCTACCGACCTGGCAGATTATCTAGTACGTGCAGGTGTACCATTCAGAGAAACTGTAAGTAGGCTATAGCTCCTGGACTTAAGAAATAAATACTGATATTGGCAATAGCATCATATTTCTGGACAAGTCGTTGCGTATTCTGAGAAGACTAAAATTCCAATGGACCAGTTGACATATGACCAACTAAAGAGCATTGACAGTCGCTTCAAAGAGGATGTCTCTGAGTGTTTTGACTATGAGAAGAGTGTAGAAGCACGCCAAGCGGCTGGTGGAACCAGCAAGTCAAGCGTTGAGGAGCAAATCAAGGTACTGAAAAGCATCCTTGATTAAAGGTTAAGAGCTGAAGATTGAAATATTATGAATCGAGCCGATCCAAACATCTTGCACCATGCATTTATCTAGTGCATTGTTAGCATCAATGCTAGATCTGCGAATTGCAATTTGTCTTAATAGGACCTCGACATAGACAAAAGTTTACAGAATAATTGATACCATAAATGCATAAAAATTCACAACTAGTAAGATGTTCAATCTTAGATAGTTGACATCCATATAGCTGTTGCCGTGCATATTATACTTTCTGTTTTTAATTGCTTCGCTGTTGTGACTATTACTAATTTTTGGTACTATTGCTATGCCCAGCCCGACTGTCATTTTACAACCGGAGGACCTTTGTTTCACGTCGCGAGTAATTAATATTTTCCAGCAAGTTGACATGCAAGAGATCGAAATGCCCGTCGATAATGCAACTGGCAGGACAGCAATACACTCAAATTCTACGTCAATATCTAGTCTATGAATACTGACATGTATGTATTCCCCTGTTCCATCGTCCCAATTAATCTCGGACTCTGCTCTCCCCAGCTTGAAGGCATCCAAGAATTTTGAGATTTCCGAAAATATCCATCTTAAATTTATCTGTCACTATCCCCAGGTGGTCGTACCAATTCTCGACCGTCCAGCACTTCAAACCTCATTCCAAAATTCGTTTTTTGAACCCTAGATTTATCAAACCTATCAAGGATACTTATCTAGAACTTGATACCATTGTTCTCAACCAATGACTCAATACTGGACCTCTATAGGTTTTCGTCTTCAGCTCTCTTCTCACCCTCACAAGTCCATATGGAAAACTCGCTTACTTTGCTTGGGAGCGTCGTATAGCTAATACAGTCAGTCTTTCGTACCATTCAGGAAGAACACCCAGAATATTGTAGTTCAGAGGTTCAGACTAACACATCGCTACAGGATGACGAATCGAGCAAATAAATGGTACAGTGGGAAAACGTCGCGGAAAAATTGCAATATGCAAGTGATCAGACTTTCACTGGTTCTATATCCTTCATGCACGAGGACTCAAAGCTTCTGATGGCGAGGCTTAATATTCTTCAAGATGAAAACAAGGTCGTTAAGCAATCGACAAATCTCCTTATTAACTCAAATGTGGTTCACAATACTGCTGTTAGGCAGTATGGACTATTGTTTAAGCTTTAGAGAAACTGTATGGAAGACTTGCTCAAGTAAGATATCAATTTTTATAGAGTCCCCCGGGACAACGCTGATATTCCTGCAGATTGTTGAAATCAAAAAGGGAGAAGATGTATACGCATGCGTTGAGAGACTTTGAAGGCGGTAAGGGATGTGTGGTTAGAATCGCGACAAGCTTCTCGAAGAAAATCACCTGCTCCCACAGGATAAAGAATATTTAACAACACTCGATCGGTATCTGTCTCTGCCTTCGGCGTACGAAGTCAATCAAACTTTTCAAAAAGACCAGGTTAGCCCTTTAACTGCTTTCATGGGATAAGATTGAATTAGGACTGGAGAGACTCAAATCGAATAAAGTCGAAGTGGAAAGGGTAGTCACTACGGAACCGAACAAGAACAGAAAAGTTTCAAGCGATGTAGCAAAAGCTTTGTTTCTGAAACTTGCAGACACAATACGCGAGCCCCTGGGGTAGCACGAATTAGGAGAAGTGATATGTAGGGAATTGTAACAATATTTCAGGAACGTTTCCGAGAAGCGGATGCAGTCACGCTGGTTCACCTCTAACATTAGCCGATACTTTTGCCATTTACATGGAAGCTCAGAGCAAGCAACAAACGCAGGAGAGGAAAAATCTCGAAAGTTTGAATGCTAGTCTTCACGAAGAAAATACGACGATCTTAGAGCTCTGCGAAGAAAAAGCCAAGCTAATGGAAACATACAAAAAAGAAGCTACGCGGCCACTGCTCAAGCAAATTTCCGCAAAAGCTTGTGAGATGGCTAAGGAGGCCGAAATGAAGCAAGCATCTTCGTGACTTTCATCACAGCCGAGAGCAGGTATTTAAGAACCAAATCGACGAATTGGGGTCTGACTTGGTCGCAACGAAAGAAAAGCTTGTCGAGGCACTGAAAGGACCAGGAAAAGTCCGTGACGAATACTTCGCCAGGATACAGCGGGGTCATGATAAAGTTTCCAAACTTGAAAGACAATCAAAGGCCAAAGAAGAGACCACCAGAGGTAAACCGTTATGAAGTTAAATAGCTCAGCCACCATAGTCAAACTCGCTCGATAAAAAGGAAAATATGCTATTTATGACCAAAACCGCCGAGGCTACCAGGGAACGAGGTGAATTGCGAGCTTCTCGTGTCACTCAGGTTCAAGTCAATGACAGCGGAGATGCCAAAGTTACCAAATCTGTAAGAGAGGCTGTTTAAACTCTCAATTCTGACGCTACCGCTGCTGTTCAAGAACTCTCTCAGCTCAAGAAGGACTACACGAAGCAGGTTGGAGAACTGAGTCAATTGAATGAGAATTTAACCGTGTTGGAGCAGGTACAAACTGCAACGGAGAGTGAGGATGAGATGTTGGTGAAGGAGCTAAAGGAGAAAGGAAAGGCTGTTGATGCGAAGAAGAATGTTGAGAATAAGGGTTTACAGGATCAATCAGCTACAGAGCAGGATAAATGGAAGCAACTGGAGGAGCAAGTGGCTCGGTACAGGAATATTAGAGCAATGCTTCGGAATATCTAGATATTCAACGTTTTATCCTACGCCTTTCCAAGAGCTATTGCAGTCGTATCTCAGCGAGTCTCCTGGCGGGCACCTGAACAAATCACCCGCAATCCGCAGCCTGCAATTGTATCCGGATGAGGTTTTTCGTTTGAGAAATGGGTATGTGCCAGGGTCGTATTTCAGGGACATTATATGGCATTGGGCATACGCACGTGGGTCTCACTCAGACTCGCCCTTCATTCCTCTTGTTCTCGATGTATTTTATTTAATATGGCTTGTGTTCATAATGCAGCAATATACCCAGCATTCATTGTATAGGAAAATTAAACATATGTAATAATAATAAAAAGCAATTGCAGTTGCATCAAAATTGAATTTAATGTTTGTATCGAACTAAAACTTTATGAACAGAACTGACAAAGACTGCAATAATTATGGATTCAAATTTTCACTGTGCCGATATTGTGGTTTGCCACTGGTATAATTATATTCATATACATTGCAGTTTTATTTGATATATTGTACCTATTAAATCTATGTATTTCAGCGCCGAGATGCAGTTCACTAAATGAATCAATATTACATTGATGGTATTGTGTATTGATGGTCTCTCTCGGGTGGCTTCGCTTGCAAAAGGGGTGGTGATGTAATTCCCACCTGGTTATGACTAGTTTCTTCCTAGATTTTTTTCCTACCGAAATTCCTTCGAGTCTATAGAATTAGGAAGTGCGTGTATATTAGTACTTCAAGTGTATTGTTTTTACTAGCTGCAAGGATATCTTTTACAAATGCGCTCGCAAATTTAATGTTCGTTCTTCCTCCAAACTCATCCCAATTCTATTAGGGGTCTCACTTCCGACTCAAGCAGTCAAATGTTTCTCAGTCATCTCAGGGCCGCCACCAACACCAGTCAAAATAACCCTGCTGACACCATCTTTCAGAACTTTTTGTGCTCTCTCATCAATATGCTCCGCACTCTTGCCCTCTACCTCCTTTCCATTCCATCCATCTACACCCTCCAGCACGCTCTTCAACGCACCAGCCACCAACCCAATGTTCTCCTCCTCAAAGTAAATGACAGCATTCGGACCCGCATCAAAAGTATACGCCGCAACGGTCTTTCCAGCCGCCTTGTTAATGTCCTCCACAGCTCTAATGGCTGCCCTACTAACATCATTTAAATAGAAAATTGGTGGGAATGTATCCAAACACGTTGCGTGGAAACTATTACTATCCATCATGGTGACCTTTGCAAAGCCCTCGAAATCTTTCTCCTTAATAGCTCTTTCCATTTCCTTCATATGTTCTGGAACTACATTCTCCGCTCTCTGTTTAAAAAGTTTCGATGTCGCTACTGTGATTTGCATACCAGAGGTACTGGAAACTCCCTTTTTCTCAGCAGATACTACGAGAATGAGAGCGCGCATATTAGGCCAGTGAGAAGCGGGTGCTACCTCCACGGCAACGGAATCAGATCCATCCTCTTTCTGGCCCATCTCCCAAGCCACATAACCACCAAACAAAGAACGACAAGCAGAACCACTGCCCTGTCTCGCAATTCTTGAAAGCTCGGTAGGATTAGATTTTAACTCATACAAGTTCGCAATAGCTCTAACGAGCGCCGCAAATCCAGCAGCGGATGAAGCGAGACCTGCAGCGGTGGGGAAATTATTTTCTGAGATGATTTTTAGGGGATAAGATGCGAGTTTTGGGAGGGAGGAATCGGATTCTTCGAGAGCAGAACGTAAGGAGCGAAGTTCTCGGAAACAAGCTTGAGTACGGGCATTGGAAATATCTTGGGGAGAACCATTGAGGAGGAGGGTATCTTCGGTGAAAGTGGAGGAGCAAGAGGCAGTGGTATGGGTGCGAAGGTCGTTTTGGGAGAGGGTTACTGAGATGGAAGAGTTTGTTGGGAGGTTTAGCTTTGCATCGCGTTTTCCCCAATATCTGGTGGATGAGAGAATGTGTTAGTCGAAGGGTGTTGAGAAGGGTGTTGAGAAGGACAATAGAGTGGAGTACAATGGGATTGAATTGCGTAGAGGGGTAGCTTTACTTACTTAACTACGGCGATATTAACTGGAGCCGTTGTACTGGCTTGATAGATCTTTGTGCCTGACATTTTGAGAGGATTTGAACTGAACGTAAAGGAATGAAGTTCACTCTTTTCCGGCAAAAATACCAAAAGAGGATTTATTTAAATATTTCAATAGTTTCCTAAGGAGATTAAAGGTCCCTTCTTATTGACAACAAACCCCAGTTCCTCCACCCAACCATTGCAAAATGTCAAAGGCGGTCAACATCTACCAACCGGGAAAAGTATAATCCGTCAATATCAAGGATTCACCAATCAATAGAACTACTCCGTAGAGTAATTCAACGAGGGTCAAGATTAGCGGAAAAGGCAAAATAATATTTTGAAGCTTCATTCCATACAGATTATTTGTATTGACAATCACACTTCTTTTACAAGAATACAACCATCAAAATGTCCAAAAACGATTCAAATCAAGGCATAGAATCCTGTCCGGTTGACCATGCAACACGCTCCGCATGGCTCAAAAACAATTCCAGTAAACCGCCTTTTCCAGGAGTAACCCCTCCAGCGAAACCAGGCCCAAGTTGTGATTCCTCAACTGTTGACCAGACCACTCCTCCCACACACACGCCCTCGAGTTTCTTTTCTAGATTATTCTTCTGGGACAATTCATCCTCAACGCCTTCTCAACCGCCATCCGCCCCCAAATCCACATCTTCTCAACGCCGCCTAGGCCTCGACCGCGAAATATCTACCATCCCCCGCGCCTCCCCTACCCCAAATGATATCCCATCCTCCTCTTCTACATCCCACCCTGCAAACTCCGAATCCGAGTCAGGAGTCTCCGCATCCGGTAACTGGATCTACCCCTCCGAAAAAATGTTCTTCGAAGCCATGAAGCGCAAGGGCCATCAATCCGACGGCGCAGATATGAAAACGATTGTTCCCATCCATAATGCTGTGAATGAGCGAGCATGGAGGGAGATTAGGGAGTGGGAGGCTGGGTGGGGAAGCGAGAAGTATGTTTCCTTCCAGAGGTTATGTGATGGTATATGAACTAACAAACTTCAAGATGTGGTGGACCTCGTCTCCATTCTTTCCTCGGGCTTTCGCAAACGCTTTCCCCAAAAGCTCGCATAAATACACTCCTAGGCTATACCGCCCCCTTTGACCGTCATGACTGGGTCGTTGATCGTTGTGGCAAGAGAGTCGATTACATAATAGATTTTTACGCCGGCAAAGCATCTCCAGATGGAAACGGAAAACTAAATTTCTTCCTAGATGTTCGACCTAAGTTGAATACATTGGAGGGATGGAAGATGAGGGCCTGGAAATTATTAAACTAGAGCTCTAGATTGGGAAGAAGAGGGCGAGTTGAGGAAGGCCGGCCAGGCCCCCGAGATCATGCGCCGTAGATATTGCTTCAAGCCTTTTACGAAGAAAAGATGGACGAATACCACAATAGTCCTGGCGCCGTTCGAAACCTGGATGAGGGATGATTGATCCCCTAAGTAGTTTAAGAATGAATTCTGCTATGCTTCCACTGCATAGTGGACATGAGCCGAACACGCCGAGAAAAGTGTAAATCATATCTGATTCATTGAAAGCTCAACTCTCCACTTTAAATTATCCAGAGAAAATGTAGGTTCAGTGGATGAGGCGGGGGAAGGGAAGATGCAGAATAGCATGTATGATTAACGATTGGGATAGATGGAAAATTAGATATTGGTGAGGTGTTACGGTGTCTATTCTGAGAAACCTATTGATTTTCATGTAAAGGTTAAAGGAGGTACTCTCTGCTTTAGTTGAGCTGTATAATATGCAGTCAGATGCAATATATATTAAATATATCAAAATAAAAACGCGTAGTAGAGGCATTCAAGAACACCTAGCTATATAATCCGGAGCACCCAATGGTATAGTATCCATCACGTCAAACCTTGAAATTTCATCTATATGTGTTTCGCATCACTCCTTCATGTTCAAAATATCTGAATTCACGCTCGACAATAAATAAATAATTAGCAACTTCGGAATCTCATAACACTCCCAGTATCTGAATCCATATTTAAGTTTCGTTGCTTCGTTGCTTCGTTGCTTCAATACTTTATAATATACTTCAAGGACTTAAACAAGGAGACTGAACACCTAAATTATCTCTTAAGTCTTAAGTCTTAAGTCTTAAGTCTTACAATACTCACCCCATCTCTCTCTCTCTCCCTCTCACATACACACACACACATATATATATATAAATCGGCACTTGAACTCTCATCATCCTCCACCACTTCACCACTTCACCACCTCACCACTTCAAAGTTTTTAGCAATCACACTTAATTAGGTATTAAATCCAAATCTATACTCGAAGGAAGTCTTATAATACATAATCATATAAACATATAAACACATATAGATGTATAATTCTGATTCTTGAACTATCAATCTACACTTGAGGAATAAGTAGAATAAATAGAATAAATAGAATAAATAGAATAAATAGAATAAATAAATTTCTGAGGGTTTGAATTTGAATGCTTTTTGTGTATACCATACATAGTATGTATGATGGATCACTTTTTTCATAACTGTAAATGAGGTTTCTTGGATTTATCTGGGTTTATCTGGTTGTTTAGCTGGTGTCATTTCAGAGGTTCGATATTCGATATTTCGAATCGAATTCATCCAGCCACCCACCCACCCATCCATCCATCCATCTTTCATTCCTCGAAGCCATATTTTCTATTTAAAATATCCATTACCCATATTCGAATACAGATTCAACAGGCCAAAAATCACCCACCCACCCACTCACTCACTTAAACACCCAAACACCATATAACATTACAAAACCTCCAACCTCAAAATCATCCTTCTACTCCTCCCCCCCCGAAACAACAATTCTACTCCCAGCCCTAACCTCTATGGCCGATGTATCAAGATCCCAGCCTCTATTTCGTAAGTCCGTGTAAAGATTTTCTTTCTGTTTACATATGGATGACTCTTTGAGTGATCCTTCCATCCATTTTAGAATTCTTTTATTGCTTGTATTTGTTGGTTTGCTGATGGAAAGAGAGGGAGGAGAAGAAGGAGAAGGAGAAGAAGGAGAAGAAACGGACAAAGCCCATACAGCATGATACCAAGCGTCTAGTTGGACGGAGGGAGCAGTGTTATCTTTGAGGATTACGAGGAAGGTGTTTTGACGGCGGGAGTACCACATTATGTAGCCTTGATTTTTGTATATTTTGAGAAGCGAAGTGATGATTGGACCGGTTTCTTCTTTATAGCTTCTAAAGGTGGTGGGACCACTAGATATCGAGGAGAGAATTTCTCGCAAACTAACTCCGACTTTGCAGTAGCCGAGTACTGTGCCTTGAATATCACGAATGGCACCATCTCTTTCGAAGATGCGTTCTTTGCGTGATATGTCTTTGGGGGTGGGAAGATCAAATCCAGACTTCTCATTGTTTAAATTTGAGATGAAGTTTGAGATGACTAAGTTTGCTCGTTGCCTATTGAGAGTGCGCATTGTAACGGAACGTACAGCCAGATAGTTCGTACCGAGATGAATGGAAAGCAGAGCAATTAGAGCAATCCACGTAGCTGTTTGAGACGATATCTTGGAGACGACAAAAGTTCCTACCAGCATACCAAAGAGGGATATGAGAGTTTCCTGACTCGCATCTTTCTATGATTGTGTTAATATCCCCCTATTAATCCTAAAATACGAAAACTCACAGCATTCAACTCCGCCAGATTCCCCTGCTTAGCAAAATGAGCACTCAAGCTAGCCTTTGAGCTCCCCGCCGCCACTCCACACAAAGATTTACAAATGCTCGAAGCACTCAAGAGAAATACGCGAGGAACCTTTGGAAAAGCGGGTGATATGCAATCTAAAACCATAGCGGCATCATTGAAGATATCAGCCATTAGACGATACTTTTTGCATTCGGGCTCTAAGGCGCTGCCGAGTCGGTGAGCGAAAAGAATGGTGGCTATACGACCTGCTGATTCTTGGAGGATGCTGAGGAGAACTGCGCCGGTTGCTGATGCGGTAGAATCGCCTACGCCGAGTCCTGAAGTTGGGTTAGATTGTAGGAAAGGAGTTTAGATGTAGATTCTGCCAATATTGCACCGAGGAAATACATAGCAAGAGTGCCAACAGTGTAGTGAACCAACTCAGACACTGGTCTGTGACAAGATTGTACCATCGAAATCCAAACAACAGACTGGCGCAACATATCCCCAAAGAAATTCAAACAATCCTCCATATCAACCATGCTCATAGCCATATCAGACATCAAAAAGAAAAGAAAAACACCTCTACCTACCCTGAAGAACAGCCCTACTTGCAAGCAACCCCGCAATCGTACTAGCAAAAGCCTGCACGGAATCCTTCCTCAAATCAGCATATTCCTACTCCTAGCTCCTCTCCCTCCATTTTCTTTTCATCCTTAGAGATCTCACATAAAATTGATATCTAAATCTTCATTAGTCTATTGAGATTCTCTCTGATATGAGGCAACTAGATAGTACATAGTACATACGCAGTATAATCCTCCGATACACTATCCGGATATCCAACTGGGAGGAATGCTCCTGTTAAGCTTGAAACCCATGTTGATGGACCTTTGGGTATCTATTTCGCGTTGTGAGTAGTTGAGGATCTTGTGAGAATAGACAATGGTGGAGAGTACATACATGGATGTCGATTCGGGAATCTTTATGTTCGGGAGAAGTGCTATGTGTATATGATTGAATGTATGTAGCGATGAGTTTGCCGGATTGGTTTATTTCTTTGATTTCGTCTAGCTGTGACATGATTGGAGGGTAGATATATTTTGTATGGATTGTGACTTATTCCTATAGCTGTTATTGCTACTTGGGATGTATCAAATATTTATTGACAATCGGATGATGTATTGACGGAAGAGGCGACGTAACGGATAGGGATCATTCTTAGCGATTGGTGGTCATTTGAAATTGAAACAATTTATAACTATTTGTATATGGTTTAATGACCCAGGGGAATATCAATTGTCACGAATGTGTATGTGTGTTTCCAGATACGACACTGAAAGTTGTAGACAGACAGTTTAGAACCATGATGCGTGCACGTGATGTGGTATATTCTGATTTAATTATATTCTTGCTTCACTCAACTCATCTGATTCAGAGAACCATTCCTCAAAAGAACTTCCCCAAAAACCAATACTCCAGAGTAAAGTCAGATCAGAATTAGTCCGATAAGAAACATGATACCTTGCTCCGACTTCCCTGTAAAAGCAACTTTTCCATGCCACTCGTCCGAACACACATCCCTTTTATTCACCCCAAACTGCATAACCGTGACTTGGAGCTTATTCCCTCTGACCTGAAAAATTCGCTATCGATTAATTTCATCCATCGCCAGAGCTTCATAAAATTCGTCTTTTTTATGGGTATATCCTGCCTTAATCCATCACTTTTCCGTAGTGAGCCATAATTGTACAATAGAGTTTCTTCTTCTTCTCCTCAAAGTTCAAACTTAGCAGACAACTGTAGCACCACCGGTTTCGATAGCATCGATCTCGGCAAGGTCAATTGGAGTACGTCGGAAGCGTGCAGGTAATTCGTTACGATCGAAGTATTCTCCCTTGTTTGGAGCGACGGAGCCTAAAGCTCGACCGGAGAGAGAACCGATTGTGCCGTCGTTCCTAGCACTGCGACCGAGTGGACCATGTTGTTGGGCCTTTTGTCTGTAGGAAGAAAAGGAAGAGGAAGACTTTTGGGCCTCAGCAAAGCCTGCTGGAAGTTCGTGGCTTGGGGATGCTGGATGTGGTCGAGCAGAGTGATCGATGGAGGCTATTAAACTGTTAGAAAGAAATGATGGATGCATTGAAGATTCAATGATACATACAAGGAACTGATCTCTTGCCCATGAACCTGATCAATGGAGTACGCTCAGAGTGAGCAGCAGCAGCAGAGGCTTGACGGAGAACTTTGGTCGCAAACATCTTGATAAGTTGCGAGAAGATTGAAAAGGAATTACGAATAAAGTTTTGAGAGACTTGAGAAGATGTGCAGAGCGGAAAGAAGTTCAGAATTGACAGCTTCTGTGTTGTTGGAAGCTAAATTGTCAAATGAAAAGAGCTCGGAATTTCCAAAGCTTTAAGATGGTGTGTGTGTGTGGATGTGTGTGGGACAAGATTCGGAATCCGGATGGGGGAAATTTAGATAGGTTTTTATTAGTAAATGGATATGATGATGGGAGTTTTGAACAGTTATGAAGATGATGTTGTAAATATTTGAAGATTTGTTAATAAGAATCAATAAAAGGACTTTTCAATGGAACAAGGGAAACGAGTGAATCGAGTGAATCCAACAGTCTTTAATAGAATTCCAAGGACTGATGGATGTTCTCTCCGTTGGTGTAGATGCGGGGTTAGTCATGAATAAAAGGCCAGCTCCGATATATTTTTTGATTATCGACCATTTCCTCAGACGATAATTTATTAATCAACTGGGTTTTCCTTATCGGACATCCGTTCTTGGATTATCCATTGGTTGACGGGTTGATGGCGTGATGTTATGTCTCAAGGATGTAAATTCTAAACAGAATGCTTTCGCTCTGCAGGAAGGAGGGCATGCATGAGTAAGGTTGATTAACATTTGGTTATTTTGGTAGGTACTGTACATTCAACGGTTGGTCCGGGTAGATGGGTCTTCACAAGCCAGAATATTCATTCATGATTTCTGTATGGATTTCGGTATGATTTCTGTATGTATGATTTCGGTTATGATTCTTTTCCTTTGTGTATTTGAAAATGTTCGGATCATGTAGGATCAATTCAATAACCTTTTAAGCGAGATACAGATAAAGCATTATTGGTTCATTGGCCCATCGGTTCATCGGTTCATTGGTTAAACCGAATTTATCCATCCAAGAGAAGAGATGGCTCGGAATCCCTTCCTCATCAAGCTCCATCAAGCTCTTTCAGCCTCGATAGCCTTGTCTGGTTCTAAACTCTGGGGCGGCCTGGGGAAATTTAATTATAATACAAACGTTTCATAAGCCGGAGTCCGATTTATTCATGTCAAAAAATTGGATGCCCATCTATTACCTACTCTACCTATACTGGGGAGGAACTGAAAATTGGAAAAAGGCCATCTTCACATGATCCCAACGATACGGTCTTGCTGGTCTTCATAAAGTACCTACTAATGATATGAGCATTATCGCGGAAAATCTCCTTTATTTTGACCCCCCCCCCCCAAAAAGTATACCACAATAAGCAAAAACTTACACTCCTCGTGTGAGACAAGACGTTCCCTCCGTACTTCGGCCTCCCCAATCTCAATCCTTGCCAGATCATCATGCATGAGCTATTCCTCTCAGCATCAGTGGATAGCGAAGATGTCTCTCGTGCTCTGCGGATACTCCAAGGCCATTGTGGTATGATACCACAGCCATTTATTCGACGTCGATTAATATTCGAAGGTCCTCGGAGTCGGACCAATTTGAAAGGTCTTGACCCTTCCTTTCTCAAAAAGCAACCGCCGAATAAACACTTTTGGTGGAAGAATCTTAATGATCAGCTGATTCGTCAATCTTATGTTCTTGCTCTTATATATGATGTTGATAGAAGTCAATTTGGTCAGCCAGCAAAGGAGCTTGGTAGTGGAGAGGATAAACCGTGAGTACTTTTTATTGCTGACATGCCAAAGAATGTGATGGTTCTAAAAGGCTTTCTGTATCTCCGGAAATGCTTATTAACTAAACATAGGGACCTCCTTCCATGTGATGAGGTGCCAGGTACATTACGATGGAACGATCTCCCAGATCCAACAAATGCCGCCATCGTGAATAGCAGGATGTTCATTGCGATTGACAATGAAAAGTCCCTATGTAAACTTCTGCAAGACAGCAATCACCGGTACGTTTAATCACGACTAAATAATCATCCTAGTCATTAAACATTGAATAGATTCACGCGAGAGATTATTCAAGAATGTCACCGGACAGTGCACAACAATATAGTTTTCATACTTAGTCGTTACTTTGAAGTCCCTTCCGAGTTTCAAGAAGTTGATAGCAATTTACGCCCCAAGGTGAACGGCAGCTTGCCACCATTTGAATTGTTGGAACCGTTTGATGCTGAAGACAAATGGATTCTAACTGCTAGTGTGGAGGTTCAGAATGGAAGCGATCCTGATCATATGAAGAGTGCAATGGCGGAGTTATCAGGAGTCCAAGAGGAATTTAGAGGATGTTTTGCTCTGAAAGCAGCAGATAGGCATACCTTTGATACCAAGGTAAAAATACAGTCTTGAGGGAGATATCTAGTAAGATGATTAGATGAATGAGGGGTTGTCTTGAGCCGCTTCGCCTGGGATGGCAATGCATTTTCAAGAAATCGTGGTTTGCTACTATGGCTGTACATTATGCATAGAGACCATGAAGATGGGTACGTAAGAAACCAGCACAATCGATATAGAAGAATGAACTTAAATATGTGAAAAATGTTGTATTGTGTACACCGTCCCCCAACCCTTCTAGTTTTCAATACCAATCGGTTCAAACTGCCCCCCTCCCCCCCAATGCAACATCCACAAACACAAGCCTCTATTGGTTCTTGCATGTTTGCCAGACTGCAATGCCGAATGGAGCACCTATAACCAGTATTAGTATGACTTTCCAACACCCCTCTGTTCAGCGAAGCTGATCTTCTCACTCACCGAATCCAACAGCCATGAATCCCCAGTATCTCAAAGCAAAGAATCTGGTGTTTGGGTTGAATGGAATGTTGCTTCGTGGTCCCTCAGGGTAATGGTATGGCGAACTCATTTGAGCGCGGGTAGAGTGGAAGCCACGGCGGGCGACCATTGAGGTTGTGGAGGATACGCGGACGGCTGCTCGGGATAACATCTATTAACAATACATCAGTAATTATTTCGGCGGCGGCCCAAACGGTAAGGTATTACCTTGAGTATTGGGTTCTGGTTTGTATTTGGAGGAAGCAGTCAATCGGATGATTTTGATGAAGCTTGGTTTGGCACTAGTGGAGGAGGGAACAACCAGAAATTTTAGTGCCTAAGGCTAAATAAAGAATGAGACTTTATCAGAGATAGTGCTTGCATGCATGAGCGATAATAAAAAAATATCTTTGTCCATTTCACATTTTTGACTTTGTAAGAATTATCAACAAACCGCAATTGTCTTTTCATCCCGATTAATGCGATCGGAAATAATTCAGTATGGATGAATTATTTGACGTCTTCGAGGATAAACCCCAGACGGATGCTCCCAGCAGACCCAAAAAGGCAAAGAAAGACAGGAAAGATAGCAGCAAGAAAAGAAATGCGAATGGTGATGTGAAGCCAATTGCTGATACGCAAGATGGGGATTCCGAGATGATTGATGTCGAGGAACCGGTAGTAGAAGCAGATGCAGAGAAAGAGGATATTGAAGAGATTAGTGAAGCAAACGACGCAAAGCGACGCAGAAAGGAAACAGAATCCGAACCAGTGGTTACGGATACCTTCGAGACCGCACAATCGCGAGAACTGGCTGCTTCGGCAGGATTGCAGGGCGCCCCAGAAGAAAAGGCATTGGTACTACAGCACAACATTCAACATCAAGTCTCTCTACCCCCAGGTTACGATTACGTTCCGATATCACAACACAAGGCCCCCGCCGAACCCGCCAGAACCTGGCCTTTCGAGTTAGATCCTTTCCAAAAGGTTGCTATTGCATCAATTCAGAGAAATGAGAGTGTCCTGGTGTCGGCGCATACCAGCGCGGGAAAAACTGTCACAGCAGAATATGCGATTGCGCAATGCCTCAAGAATAATCAAAGAGTCATCTACACAAGTCCTATCAAAGCTTTAAGTAATCAAAAATATCGAGAGTTTACTGCGGATTTTGGAGATGTCGGTTTAATGACTGGAGATGTCACAATCAACCCTACTGCGACCTGTCTGGTTATGACAACAGAAATTTTGCGATCTATGTTATACCGAGGATCTGAGATTATGAGAGAAGTCGCTTGGGTTGTCTTCGATGAAATTCATTATATGAGGGACAAAGCCAGAGGTGTAGTTTGGGAGGAGACTATCATCTTGTTGCCAGACAAGGTCAGATATGTCTTCTTGTCTGCAACTATTCCAAATGCCATGCAATTTGCCGAATGGATCACAAAAACTCATAATCAACCATGTCACATTGTTTACACTGATTTTCGACCTACTCCCTTACAACATTATTTCTTCCCAGCTGGTGCAGATGGTATACATCTGATTGTTGATGAGAAGGGGAACTTCAGAGAAGATAACTTTTCAAAAGCTATGGCAACAATTGAGGATAAAAAAGGGTCTGATCCAGCAGATATCAATGCAAAGCAAAAGGGGCGTGGTAAAGACAAGAAGACCAACAAGGGTGCCAACAAGGAGGGATCCGATATCTACAAGATTGTCCGAATGATCATGTTGAAGCATTACAATCCTGTTATTGTTTTCAGTTTCAGTAAGAGAGAGTGCGAGGCATATGCATTGCAAATGAGCTCCATGGCTTTTAACGATCAATCTGAAAAAGACATGGTTTCGAAAGTCTTCGAGAGTGCAATCGAGTCTCTCTCTGAAGAGGATAGGACCTTACCACAAATCCAACACATTTTACCATTGTTGAGACGTGGTATCGGTGTACATCATTCTGGACTTCTTCCCATTCTTAAAGAAACCATTGAAATTTTGTTCCAGGAGAATTTGATCAAGGTTCTTTTTGCTACAGAGACTTTCTCTATTGGTCTGAATATGCCTGCCAAGACTGTCGTCTTCACTAGCGTTGAGAAGTTTGATGGTGAGAAGATGCGATATCTGACACCATCCGAATTTGTGCAAATGTCCGGTCGTGCCGGTCGTCGTGGTCTTGATGATAGAGGTATTGTTATCATGATGATAAATGACAAGATGGAGCCAGAGAGCGCCAAGACAATTGTACGAGGAGAGCAGGACAAGCTCAATTCAGCTTTCTACCTCGGTTATAACATGATTCTTAACTTGATGCGTTTGGAGGGAATTTCACCGGAGTTTATGCTAGAGCATTGTTTCTACCAGTTCCAAAACACTTCAAGTGTCACTGGTCTTGAAAAGGAACTTCAAGATTTGCAACTTGCAAGAGATGATGTTCAAATCCCAGATGAAGCAACCATTAAGGATTACTACGATCTTCGACAACAGCTTACCACATATACCAAGGATATGCGTGATGTCATCAACCACCCCAACTACTGTCTGCAGTTCATGCAACCAGGACGAGTCGTTCATATCAAACACCAAGATCATGATTTCGGTTGGGGAGCAGTTGTCAAGTTTACACCACGACGACCTGCCAAGGGATCTTCGGTAGAGTACCCCCCACAACAATCATACATTCTCGATGTGCTTTTGCTAGTTTCTTCAGACAGCACCGTTGTCACACAAACACAAAATGACTTGCCATTGGGTATTACACCACCGAGTGAGGGCGATAAGGGCAAGATGGAAGTTGTTCCAGTACTTCTGTCATGTGTTGAAGCTATTGGACATGTTCGCATCTTCCTACCAAAGGACCTTCATCCAGCCAATGAACGAAATCAGATCCGCAAATCTCTTGAGGAAGTCAAACGTCGTTTCCCAGATGGCATCGCAGTCCTCGATCCCATCGAAAACATGGGTATTACAGATGATTCATTTAAGAGACTCCTTCGCAAGATTGAAGTTCTTGAATCCCGCTTACTCTCAAACCCACTTCACAATTCTCCCCGACTCCCAGATCTCTACGACCATTATGCTGGTAAACTAGATATCACCAGACAGATCAAAGAAAAACGCAAGGCTATCATCTCCGCCTTAAGTATCATGCAACTTGACGAACTTAAGTCCCGCAAACGTGTCCTTCGTCGTCTAGGTTTCATCAACGAACAAGAAGTCGTCGAACTCAAGGCCCGTGTCGCATGTGAAATCTCATCTACAGGTGATGGTCACGAACTTCTCCTCTCGGAACTTCTCTTCAATGGTTACTTTAACGATTTAACTCCCGAAATGTGCGCAGCTGTCCTTTCGGTTTTCATTTTCGAAGAAAAGAGTCAATGTCCTCCGCTTAAAGAGGAATTGGCAGCTAAGTATCGAGAAATTCAAGCTCAAGCTAGGATCATCGCCAAGGTTACTGCGGAGAGTAAATTGAAGATGAATGAGGAAGAATATGTGACTAGTTTTAAATGGCAACTTATGGAAGTTGTTTATGTGTGGGCACAAGGAAAGAGTTTCGCGGAGATTTGGTAAGTTTTTTCACTCCTACATTCTCTGTCGCCTTGAGTTTTTCGTGCGTGAAAGTACTAACATATCTCGGCAGTAAAATGACAGACGTCTACGAAGGGTCCCTCATCCGTCTCTTCCGTCGTCTCGAAGAACTTCTTAGACAAATGGCTCAAGCAGGAAAAGTCATGGGTTCAGATGAGGTATCAAATAAATTTGACGAATCGCTTAAGAAAATCAGGAGAGATATCGTTGCAGCGCAGAGTTTGTATCTGTAAACCTGCCACATTTGTGACACTTATATCAGTGGTCAACAGCCTCTAAACTTCCAAAATCTAGTCTTCTATTTCAGCTTCGAAAGTCGAGATACCTCTTACATTAATTAATTGTGGCATTACGGTGGAATTTTTTTTCATTTATCATAAAGGAGTATGGATTCTAAAAATGCATACATAGATGGTGGTGAATGGAGTTTTTTTTTTCAGTTGCAATTGCAATTTTTTGGTGAGTAAGTTGCAGAAGGATGTTGTAGTTTGATGAATATGTGAAAACCTGGATAGTTTTCCTTTCTCTTATCTTGTCTCCCCCAAAAGCGAAGATGGGAATAGAGTGCTAAGTTAGGAATAAGATTGGTGTTGTGTCTTTAGATGAGAGGGAAAAGGAAAGGGGAGAAAGGGAAGGAGAGAAAAGGAAATGGAGGGGGGATGGGAAGTCTGTATCTACTGATGGAATGAGAATATAGGAGTCTTTTACCTTGTGAATGTAATCTTATGATTTGACTTGATTTGATCTGAAGGCTTGAGAATGAGTTATTGATATTTGTGGTTTAGATGCGAGTTGTATTGTGAAATATATATATAAATATCTATCTAATACTCTGTCTGTATATACATTTACTTCTTTCATTCTTTTTTCACCCCTATCCGAATACTTCCGGACGGGTGGATATATGGGAGAGAAGTTCCGTATGCAGGGCGCCGATGTGGCTTTTTGTGAGATGTACGATGTGAGATGTGTGATGTGAGATGTGAGATGTGCGATGTGAGATGTACGATGTATACGATATGTGTAATGTGTAATGTATGAGATATGTATGTTCGCCTCATTATTTATGTACCTTGTGTTTGTTTTGTATTTTGAGATCTGGGGTTTGGGAATTGGATGTCGAGTTGGTTGAAAAGTATCTTTTTGGAGAAGATGGATGGATGGATGGATAGAGATTGAAAGGACAGAAATGGGATGATGGAAAGCCAAGGAAGGAGAAGAAGAAGGAAGAAGAAGGAAGAAGAAAGGGAAAAAGAGAAAAGAGAAAAGAGAAAAGCAAAAAGAAATACGAATAGAATAAGAAACTAACTAACTATTCAATGCACCAAAAAAAAAA
>NGKH01000033.1:94027-116409 GCA_002162575.1 Sclerotinia glacialis
ACCTAATTTTCCTAATGAAAAAAGGAGAGATAAAGCTTATATTAAGAAAAATGGATAATAACAATAACAATAACAATAACAATAACAATGACAATAACAATTGTAACACAGTAACAATCCGTATGTAACACTTATAAAATCGATAACTCCGTACGAATTGCTTGGAGTAATGATTCATCATGTGATGCTGTGCTATAGTAATAACAACGATGGGTAGGTAGTACGTATTACTAGTAGTATAATGATCGGAAAGTAGAAAAAGAAAAATAAATAAATCAAAGAAAGAAAGAAAGAAAGAAAGATATATATCGAAGATGATTTAATATATAAATATAATTATATATATAACAATCTCTAGATCAATATAATTATATATATAACAACAAAACAATATTTTAAAATTAAATTTTTATATATCTTTTTTTTTAAATTTTTCAAGAATGAATTCAATAGATAATGAAAAATCCAAATCTCATTCTCGAGAAAAGTAACAAGTTGAAGAAGCGGTAAAAGAAAAGATCTAGAATCCGGCACACAGGGGCTTGCTGATGCGATCTAGAAAAAAAAAAGCGAAGTCGAAAATCGAGGTGCGTTTTTCTATCACATTTCAAATTCCCCATGTCGATAAGGTAAATAGGGATGGGGATACATAAATAGATAATGATGGGAAGATGAGATGGATGAGATGGATGGAATGGAATGGATGGAATGGATGAAATGTATGAAATAAATATATTGAGATGGGATAGAGTAGAATGAAATCTAAAATCGAGTAGCTTCTATAAGGGGGGGGGGATTATTAACGAAACCTTCTACTCTATTGACTTTTACTCTACCGAACTGAATGAATATGATGAGAGGAAAAAGGAAAAGAAGAAGTAGACGGTACAAGTACCCCCGTACAACTTCACAAATTTCACAGACAACATTACGATCCATAGAAACCGAGAATAAAGATGATCGATCCCCCGCCCCTCCCCAAAGCGATTGGTACGATATAAAGTCTTTATGCAAGATGATCAGAATGCAGTTGAGGTACGAAGGAACCCCTGAGTCTGAGTAAGTGATAGGTATCTTATTTTAGAGTGACATTTTCGAGAGTCTGGATTTCTCTCATGTACCACCCAGGAGTCCCAATCCACCATCCCTCCACAAGAACAGGGGAATCCACACAACCTGGAGAAGGAAGGCGGCAGGCAAGAAAGAGGTTTTGTTATGCGGGTGGCCGTTTATGGGGGGGGTCTGTAATGAAGGGTTTTGTTTGGATGGGTTGGTGGGTTGGTAGGTTGATAGGTAGGTAGGTGGATAGGTATATATGTGTAGGTATAGGCGTCTTTATACTCCCTCCTTTGTATTTATATTTATATAATCAAATGATAGGAAATGGTCTAGTACCGTAGTGACAGGTTAGATTCCGGGTATCCTTCGTACTACTACGATCTAGGGAATCCGCAGCTTGGGAGTAAAGTTCTAGGTGTGGAGAGTAGCTTGATGGATAAAGGTAATGAAAGTTAGGTACCCCTTTGGGTTGGTTTGAAGTTAGTTATGCCACGTTATGACATTCGGACGGAAACTTATTTGGCGTCTGCATTGCGTATGTATGTCACTCCGGATGTTGGGCATTTGCAAAAGTTGGAGGAATGTTGTTGTTGGTGCTTGGATGTGAGGTGAGGTGTGAGATTGTTCGAGTTCTTTTGGGCTGGTGTTCTTATGTAATCTTTTTGTGCTAGCTAGTTAGAGTCTTACGGAAGTTGTGGCGGATCGGTTTATTGAATTGAATTGAATTGAATTGAATTGAATTGAATGAATTGAATTGAATTGAATGAATTGAATGAATTGAATGGATTGAGGTATTAGATTGTTGGTAGTGCTGACTAACGTATTAAGTACTGGGAGGAAGTAGTATTGGTAGGATTAATATCGATTCGGATAAAGATATTATTAGCTCGGATATAAATAAGGAAGATCAATGATATAAAGCATATATATGATAAGTATATACGGAGTATATGATAAGTACAAGTATAATAAGTATATATATATAATAAATAAGTATAGTTGAATATCATTGGGAATATCACTGGGAATATCACTGGCTATATCACTGGATGCAACAATGTAAATATGTAAATATGGATACCATGATCAAAAGCCGTTTCTCGAAGCGTCCCAAGAATAAACAACTAGTTAAGACTTTACATCTGTTCCTGGCCTGACAATTCCAGTCAAACGTATCTACTAGTGTACCTTGGAGGAAGATCGACCGACGCTATACTAGGGGTGAGAGTCACTTATTTGATCCCTTCTTTCAATTCTCAAATCCTTCCGGGTTATGATAAGTCCCTTGTTTGTCTGACAAATGATTTTCACATATTGGGGAAGGCGAGTGTGATATAAAGGAGAGACAGATGGTGGGTGTACGGGTAGTCAGGATGAATTGATGCTACAGAGTATGTATATATATATTATAAAAACCTTGAATAATAAACAACTAGTGGGATAGAAAGTCTAATTTGATGATTGTTCGGTTTCTTTTTCCGTCTTTTTTCTTTCTTTCTTTCTTTCTTTCTTTCTTTCTTCCATATTGCTTTATTTTAATTTTGAGAAACCATTTGCTTTTGTTCTGCTTTCCCTGAAGAAGATCATTCGCTACCTAGGGGACGATAAGGAATACGGAGTAATCTTTTTTTTTATTAATTTTTTTCAATGTGACATGCGCTTTTTATATTTGGCTTGGGAGGAGATAGATAGAGACTAGGTAAGTGTTTGGAGAACTGGAGGGAAAAGAGTAAGGGGAGAGAAGGAGAGAAGGAGAGGAAAGAGGAAAAAGAGAAGAGAGAAGACAGAAGAGATAAGAGAGAAGAGAGAAGACAGAAAAGAGAAGAGAGAAAAGGAAATAAAGAAAAGAAGGAAAAGAGAAGAGAGAAAAGATAAATTAGAAAATAGAATTATCCATTTTAGTTCATTCATTCCTCAAATTTATTATTATTCATTCAATTCAACCATAAATAAATAAATCCTATGTACTACTTTAACTATGTATGTACCTTACCTTGAACACCCACACCAACGTAACATTCAACATTCCCTTTCCCCATACAATCAATAACTTTCCCATTTACCATTTACCTTCCTCTCCTCTCTAGCCAGAACCATAAAATCTTTCGAGCCATTTGAAAATATTCATTTCTATTTTGCTCTTTTTCTCTTGTCCTCTTGTCCTCTTTTCCTCTTTTCCTCTTTTCATCTTTTTTCTCTCTTTACCTACATCTATCTCACTTGGTCTCCATTCACTCTCTTGAACAATTACTATTACTTACATTCATCCAATCCTAATTCTACCTGCTTCTCCCCTTCTTTTCTACCCTTTTCCCGAGGTTGACGCTTTAACTTTCTAATCAATCCAAGTAGTACTCCAACTGTTTACCTAAGGACCCAAGGTGTTGGCTGATTGATTGATTGATTCATTGACTGATTGGATTAAGCAACAGTGGGGATCAAGGGGAAGAAGTACTTCATAGCTTCATTGTCCACCGTATTCCAAAGGGTCTGATCGACAAATCTTCCCTTCTAGCATTACCCTTGGTTCTCCTTCACACACCTCTCAGATAGGCCACCAAATTCCACCAAGTGCTCGCCGTTTATTACATTGTTGGAAAAAGCGTATAAACTTTCGCTAGGTGTTTTGAGATTACGAGGAACTTCTCTCACTTTATCCACGAAACATTGGATCATCCCTCCATCTCTCCAAATCCATTCACTTTCTCCTGAAGTCGCGGTAATAGCGTCCACCACTCTTCGATTCGATGTCATACTGAAAGGGGCTTTCAGTTACCTACCACGGGCAAATCTGCCAATACAACCTTCAATTCTAACGAGTCCGGTATATTTGCCTCGATTCCATTTCCATCCGCCATGGAGAACGATTCTACTTCGGCTCCTCTCGCCGATTACTTCTGGATCGCGGGGATTGATTCTTTACAGTATGGACCCGAGGTTTTCCCCTCAAATCCAAGGGATAGATCCAACAACAACACACAAACGCCCCCCTCTCCTCAAGTCGATGCTACGATAGAAGAAAGTCCGGAGGGTGAAAACTCTCCTCCTCCAAATACCAACCGAGCTTCAGCGCGCCATTCCCGCAACAACTCATGGAATCGCCTGAGCAAACAAACTTCGCATGATTCTCGAAGCTCAATATCCACTCTTGATGAGCTTGAAGGGATGGCGAGTAATCGAAGTAGCATGACGATAAAAGCGGGTGAAATTGGTCATCTTAATGGTAACGGAAATGGTAATGGAAATGGAATTACAAATGGAAATGGAAATGGAAATGGCACAAAGGCCGAAGGAGGAATATTTGCAAATTTCGACTTCGATAAAGCTCTACTGAAGTTTGCGAGTGAGCGGGAGAATTTCCTGGATGATTTGAGTTTTAGTGCTGGAGCCACAACGCAAGCTGCACCTCCTATGACCAATCCGAGGACTTCGAGATTAAGAGTGGAAGATGCAGATAACATACATAGGAGAAGTCCGACTTTGAGGAGTGTTGGTGGAAGTATAAGGAGAAGAATTAGTTTCAGAGATCTGAACAGCGTAAAGAGGCAACCCTCCATGGCAGGTAGAAGTAGTAAGTCTTACATTTCGCGTTCCGACGCGGCACATGTATTACATGCATTGCATACTTCCAGAATAATCTGAGCCGCGTATACTGACAATATTAATAGTGTCGGTCCGAACTTCGAGGCGCTTGAGCAATTACAATTCCGTCATTCCTCCTCCGGAGCCCCTGAATCTGGACCCTGACATGCACCCTTTGAAACGACGTTTTGAACCAGTGTTACTCGATAGATACCCACCAAAACATGCGACGGAGGAATTGCCGAGGAGAGGTAGATTTCCTGATTACGTCCCCATGTTTGCATTTCCAAACGATATCAATATTGTCTCTTCTGACGAACGACCACGATCGACCTGGCATGGGTTTGCCATGACCTCAGATGACAATTCCAAGATATATGGTATTACGGTAATTGTTTGGAAGCCACTGGATCAGGAAGCGGCTGGAAGTGTTGAAAGAAGATGCGAGGCTTGGAGACAAGACCATATGACGAACGAAGAGCGAGAACTTGCAGCTAGTTTGGGAGAGCGATTGGCTGCGGAGCGCGCCCATCTTTCACAGTTGCTAGCAGAGTTGCCCACTGTCGTTTCTGGCTCAGCTGCTAGAGAACAATTGGAGGAGCAGATCAGTGCGGTGGAGGAGAAGATTACTTTGATGACTGACATGTTGCGGCCGGTCAGACACGGCGCAGCTGCCAAAATTGAGGGATTAACCGATGGGGAGACGGGACTTTGGATCCCTAGAGCGTATGGAATCCTTGGCAGAGATGGAAGTATGACGAGCTTCTGGAAGGAATGGCTGAAGGCTGTTGTGGTACCTATGACCGATGGTGGAATCCTCCGAGTTCCTGCAAGCTCGCCAAAAATCGGTAGATGGCAACCCCTGGAGAGGTACGTTGTCAACCTGTGTACCGAAGCACTGAGCCCGTTATCCTCGAAAACCCAAATTGAAATCGCAGTGCGGGAACTACGGCTTTTTGCACGCAAGGAAGCACCGAACGAATTACCTGAATCACGAAACACCGATATTTATGCACTGTTTAGAGCTTTGAGTATACCCAATATCGTCGCTCTGGTAGAATTTATGTTGTCGGAATCGAGAATCATTTTATTGTCATCCCATACAGCCATGTTACATCTTGCTAGCAAGGCTTTGGTCAGTCTCTTGTACCCACTTAAATGGGCAAGCATTTTCATTCCAGTTCTACCAGCTAGATTGATTTCCGCGCTGGAAGCACCATGCCCTTATATTGTTGGGATTGAAAGGAGATATGATAATATCGTACTTCCGGAGGATGATTACGTTTTCGTGGATTTGGATCAAGATTCGGTTGAGTCCACGGCCCCACCTGTGTCATTACCACGACAACAACGTCGAAAGCTTGTATCCCTCCTCCAACTGGCAGCTCCACATCACAATAGATGTGGCGTGGAGGTAGCACCGCCACCGTATGCTGTCGAAACTTTCCCTTATGACGCATTCTCATCGGAGAACGAATCGATCTTTACCCAAAATGCACCTACTGGCACTTTGGGCAAGTACGTTAGTCAGAACTCGACCACATTTGGAGAGCCGGATCTACAAAAGAGGAAGAGGCCTTTGGTTTTCAATGCATTCTTGCAATCGAAGAACGACCATACTCGGGTTGAGCGTCCATCGACCAGCAGGTCCAGTAAGACCAGTCCACCAACATCCTTGTCACCCGTCTCTGGACATTGCCCACCAATGCCTACAACTCCCATCTCTCGAAATGATTCCGGCTTTGCTCTCACGGCTACGTTGAGAGAAAAGAGGTCGGGTCATTTTGATACAAACTCGAGACGTAGTTCCTCATTTGGTTTAGAACGACAGCCAACACTTCGTAGACCGAGTGCACCATTTGTCAATGGTCATTCGGCTAGTCTTTCCACTTCCGCGGTTTCCATCGGCGATAGCAAATCTATGTATGGTTATACACCATCTGCTTATGCACCATCTGCCTATGCAGCATCTACAATCGCTGCATCAACAATCATGCCCAACATGCTCATGCAGCCAGTTCGAAACACGGAGACGACCATATGGGTAGAAGGGCACTGTTTTGTCTATAACGCCAATGACATGGGATCCGTATGCTCAATCTGTGATGAAAGGGCTGAGGGTGATGGCATGTATAGCTGTAACGCCTGCAGCACAGTCTGTCATGGCCGCTGTTTGGGTTGGTGCTCACTCGTGTGTCCATCCGCCTTTCATTCAGATCGTGTGCGTGCCGCTTTCGTTCGTTGTTTCGCAAATTTGTTTTACACTTACAGAAAGCACCTTGGGCGACCGACAAAAGAGCAAAAGTCAAGAGGACAATTATATGGTTTTGACATGACGAGTTTCTTGAAGAGTCTCCCAAGCGATCAGCAAGAATATATTACGATGCTGCAACAGACACAAGGTAAATCAATCTCATGCTATATTTTGTGGACAATACTAATCTTAGCATAGCCTTCAACGAATTTATTCATGAACGGGAAACTAAACAATCCAACGATCGAGACATTCAGTTGTTCGACTCAATCATTCAAGCTAAGAAGTCAAGAGGACGCGCAGCATTTTTCTCTTCGAAATCATCACTTCGACCTACTTTCCTTGAGGATACATCAGATCACTTATGGCGCTCCGCATTAGTTCCCGTACCCAGGGATGCCAAATTCCCCGGTGAGTATAGGACGATCATCTCCAGAATCCCAGCACAACTGGATATTGGATTGATGAAAGAACCACGTAGCGTTGCCGGAGTGCCTCGTATGGATATGCCAGGAAAACGAGTAGGTCGCAAAGCAGTTCCAAGCATGCTAGGCGGTAGGGGAATAATCTGAGAATGAGTGGATGGAAAAGAATGGTTGAATACGAGAACGAGATGAGACGAGGTCGATGGATTCGAAATTACGACAAAGAAACCAGATAAATGCACACCCAAACTTAATCGGGGGGGGGAAGGATACGAAGGCGAGAGAACGTGAGAAAGAAAGCAATCTGACATTACATTCAGTGCAAGATGCGAACGAGATGTGTAAGATATCCAAGCGAGGAGTTTAAAAGATTCGTTTGAATTTTTTTGATCGTTCTTTTTCATCATAAGTCCATGAAACGAGAAAATAGTGGCAAAAATCATAGGGTGGGTATGGATGGATGGATGGAAATATGTGTGGTGTAAATAGGTGTTGAGTGGAAGCCAATTTTTTGTTTCGGGCTGATTTTTTTGGGGTGGGATGGAGGGTAGATTGTTTGAGGGGAAAGGGGTCGGGGTTTAATATGGAGAAGACAGAGGGGTGAAAGAGAACGAGGTGGGAGAGAGACGAGATGAGATGACGTTGTTGGATTGCGAATTGGAATGAATGGCTGGATGGATGCACATGTTGGGATATGATAGTGAGCAACAAAGAAGATTGGTTGATTGTGTCATTTACCTTTTGCCATTTGCAGCTTGCTTTAACTCGCCCGGTTGAAGTTTTAGGGAAGGGCGATGATGGAATGCAAAACATGCGATTGCGATGCGAGGTGTACGGAGAGGAGAGATGAGGAATTAATGTGTGGATGCCAATTAGATATGCATGAATGGGTGAGAGGATGTAATGAGAAGAAGAAGACAAGCAGTATCGATGTGGATGGGGTGATGGAATGAAAGAGGAATGTACAGATGGATAGATACATTTAATTACCGCGAGAGATAGAGACGAATACGTAAATGCAATTCGGTGCCATGAATAAATACATGAATAAATATATGGCCTTTTGCTATGCTGTGCTGTGTTGATATGATAGGTACTTGGTACGTAAGATATGTTTCCCGGCGTAAGTTGAAGAGTAGGTAGTGTGTGGTATTTGATATTATAGTAGGTGCGCTCGGGTTGGTTTCATCAAAGTTCAAACAAAACAAGAGAGAGCACACACACACCACCCTCGATGTTCAAAAATGACTCGTCTCCTTATTTTGATTTTCCCAACGTTGGTTTTGTGTAAAGTGGTAGGAGTAATGAGTGCATTTCTTCAATGAATGACATTTCTTCTTGCTCCCAAGTGGGAAGTGATGGGGAAGTGGGAAGTGATGCGGTTGATTCGTTCGTGAGAGGATAGGATGCAATCTTTTGATATCGAGAGCTTTATGATACGAATTAGGCGAATTAGGCGATGTATATTCTATACTCACTAATGGGATACATACAGATAGAAAGTTAGTTATCCACATGTCCCATATAGTACCCAACGCAGACAAGACCAAATCATATATATATACGCAAGGTCAGCAGCGACGAATATATCAACAGGACTCCTTTTACCAGTACAACCTCAAGTGGAGCAATCTACCTTTGTATATGTATGTATGTATGTATGTATGTATGTATACGATGAATCTTTGAGAAGATTACAAAGGAACCAGCAGTGTGCTAAAGTAATGACATGCATGATGCACTGCACTGCACTGTTGGAACCCATCGCAGATATTGAATCTTGATTTATTTCAAATCAGGGGAAATGAGGAGTTCTACAGTACAAGCTCAGCTAAGATCACGCATGTCCTCCGAGGGGAATAGGGGTTGGGAAATAAAATAAAACATCCTGGTAATCCGAACCCCTATTCTATTCACATTCATAAAGTCTTCTTTTTTTTTTTTTACAACGATTTAAAAAAAGAATTTAATGTCATCTAATCAATCTACCTATACACGTTCCAACACCTTCTCCTGATCTCCTCCTACATGCGCGGAATATACTGGACGATTTGTTTGGAGAGGATGAAAATAGAATGTAATAGTTACATTTAAGAGATGATTGTGGGTGACCGAAAGATCGGATGTGGAAATGAATTGGGATCCTTAACTTGGCTTGTCATGCTATTGGTGTCACGCTGCTTTGGTTATTACTATAATATAAATGCTCCTGGAGTCCTGGTTAGCGTAGATGAATGGATGGGACTTTTATGGTGTTGATTGTCTGAATATATATATAATAAAAGAATTGGCCAAGTAAGGAACTGCGATGCTTTGGTTTGGTTTGGTTTGGTTTAAAAGTTATATTTGTTGGGGTCTGTATAGTACATCTACTCGTACTTTTCTACTAGGAAAAGTACTATTAGAGTTGAGGAATTCCCGACACTCTGTTCTGTAAACGGTATCCCGTTTTGACTGTTTCCCCATTTAATTCAAACATGAATTGATATTCAGAGACTCGTTGGGATGATAGAGTGAGGAAATAGCCCAGTTATCCGATATTCAGTAAGCGAATCAAAATCTAACCCTAGAACGGTATTACGGTGTAATATCAAAGGAGTAAGGTTAGGTATTCGTGATACAGTTTTCAGTCACCAGCTTGTCAAAGACTCAAGTCGCAGAGCACATAAGTAGGTCGCATAACTTTTCGACCACCATTTGCAATGTGGAGTAAGTATTGAACATAGTCATTGAAGCCTTTTATATAATATCTAGCGTTTCACTCATCCCGTTAAATATACCTGCATGTCACTCTAGACAAGCTCCAAGCACCCGTTGTTGTTTCCAATCCTCTCATCCAAGTTCAGAGTCCTTGTGTGCCATGATGGAGCAAGCTCAGCCTCAAGCTCTTGTCCGCCGCGCCTCAGTCTCACATTCCTCGCCGACGCACCGAAGTTGCCACCGCCACGGGTGCCGCCGCCAGGCACCTGCAGGTTCTGACCGGGCCAGATCTGGTCGGGGTTGGTGATGTTGTTATGTCTAGCAAGTTCCTCGTATGAGCAGTGTGAGAAGCGGTCGGCGATGGCCCGGAGTGTGTCGCCCTGTTGGACAGTGTATGTCGAGGCGCCGTTCCCGCCGCCGGAAGACCAGCGCAAGCTGCCGTTGTCATTCTCGATGATTCGGTTCAGACTGATGGTGCTAGACTGGTAGGAGCCATCCGTGCGGCGGCACTGAGCGTGCAGATTGTAGTCACCGTTTGCGTCGAGGCGAACGTCGCTGGACGAAGTGGTGAAGTTGCCACCGAAGCCGCCTCGGGAACGCTCGTCACCGCTGTTGCGGCGTTGCTGTTGCTGAGGTGGTGGGACGCCGTGGTGCTGCTGATTGTACTTCTCGAACTTCTGTCGCTCCTCCTGCTCTTCCTCCCACTTCTTCTTCTCGTCGCGCTCATCCTTCCAATCACTTACTGCGTCTTGAGCCTTGTGCCCTGCAAAGGCACCGGTTAAGGCGCCGATGATAGTGCCTGCGGTGCCATGGCCTGCTTGACCGCCTAGCTTGTGTCCACCGAAAGCACCGGCTGCACCTCCGGCGATGCCGCCCATGATACCGCGTTCACCCTCTGGGTCACCCTCACCGTTGTACTGGTTCTGGTAGCCTTGATTGTGCGAGTTGCGTCCTGAGTTGGACGAGTGCGCCGCTGTACTGGGGAACTTGAATTTGTTAGTCTGGGCGGCAAAAACCCGAAAAATTAACTTGCCTGCTGGTATTGAGAAGGTTCCTGGCCATAGCCTCCCTGGCCGCCGCTATACTGCTGCTGGCCACTTTTTGGCTGCTGTTGGCTATAGCCGTTGTTCTGACCTTGGTTGTAGTATTCACTAGCCTCGCCATGGTGCTGTTGCTGCTGATCGTAACCACTGCCGTTGTTGAAGTTGTCCTGGCCGTAGCCACCTTGCTGGCCGTATCCTCCTTGGTTGTAAGACATATTGATAGTTGAAGAGTTATGAAGGTGTTAAGGATGTGTGATTTGCAAAACCGCAGTGTATCCTTCTTCATGGAGCCATCTCTTTATATATTGCCCCAGCCCCTCTCTGTGGGGTACAGTCCATCGTCACAGCAATCCACCTCAGCCACAACATGGGCCAATAGGGCAGATAGTCTGAGGGAGCGTCTGAAATGGCAGTGGGACGCCAAGGCACTTACCTAATCAAGTAAACTTCCGATATTCCGTTTAACACGCCAGTCAGAAATAGGTCAGGTGTTTCTAAATTGCGAGAACTCTCATTCGTCGCTTATATACCTATCCACGTGTTTGTATCCTTAATATAGAATACAAGCCGGCAAAATGCGCCTTTTATTCGTGGATGTGGTAGCAGTTACCCTGTTGATATGGTTTCTATGAATGTCGACGAAAGAATGATTTGAGAGTACATAGCCACGCCACAGATAACATAAATTCAATATCCAGAACCGCTGTCTTGCGAAGAGATGGGCATTGGTCATCCAGCTGACAAATATGCTGGCTATACTATACCATCAGCCTCAAGTTCGAGATACCTGCTGCGCAGTGCGAACTTGGGGCATATTCTTAACTAACTGGACCAAATAACGTCGAGACACATATTCTAGGTGGATACGTTGCTGACAATTTACTCATATTTCAATATTTTGCTATTTTCCTTGCAGTTGTTTCCGTCGTCTTAATTACCTTACCGAGTTGTTGAAAACAACCACTGAGCTAATCGCTATACTTTTTCCAACGGCGATTACCTCATTTCTTCTTGTAATGACTTCCCACAAAGTGAGAAGTTCTGATTTCAGGATATTGAATTTCTCAGTATTACAGGATATCAGCAATTCCGAGCAGATATGTGGAATGGTACAGCCAACCTCGATCCAGATCTTCCGACACGCAGGAATTTATCATAATAGGAGATAACATTGAACAATCTATCTCCACTACAAAGTAAATTAATATCTTATAAAAGTCTGGTATTCTGAGTATGACACAAACAAAGTATTTGGCAGCACAAATGAACGGTCGGTATGTTCTTCAATGTGAAGATACATATATTTCTATGCCGAATATTAATGAGAAAGTGAAGGAAACGATTTATTGGCTTCAAATTCATGCTTGTCGGGAGAGAGCCCAATTATCGCCTAGCTAATATGGAGAAGATGTAGAGATCTATGAATTCTTACGATATTCGACAGGAGGTAGGACTTCTTGCTGCACGTTCTCTATTCCCTCATCTGGATTCGCATCAGAGTTCTCTAGTGTCAACCATTCCATCCCTGGTAAACATAAGAGACACAAACAAATTGCAATCAGAGCAACTATCATGGTATCCCTGATGCCGTCACTATATGCCTTTTTCAAAACCTGTAATGCGGCGGGATTATCAACAAGTCGATCCAAATGCGAGGCGCCGGCTGCAATGATTGAAGATCGAGGTATGCTCGATGTTAGATCGTTGCTTGCTAGACGGTTGAAGATTTTTGTGAGGAATACCGGTTGACTGATGGCGAAGGCGAGGGATCTGTAAAACGTTGGTCGTTTTGTCAGTGTAGTTCCATGACTTTGAAAGTTATTTTTCTGACTCACGTTCCCAACTGCAGGCCAAACACAGTCATGCCGTTTCCAATAGATAAGTCTTCCTCTCTGCTTATGGCCAGTCCATGTTTGTATATGAGTATTTTGTCGGGGTGACACCTACTTCAAAGCTGCTTGTAGTGCAGTAAAAGGTTGATTGCCTCCTATTCCAGCACCGGCACCGGCAAGAAACATGAAAGCTGTTGAGCGAGCTGTCGAGGTATCAAGATCAAGCATTGTCAACAGGCCGGCGGCTATCACACTGACGGCTGTTCCGGCAACCATGTAAGGCATCTGTAGAATATATTAGAATGTCAATTGACACAGTTATATTACTACTCACATAATGACCGAATTTGGTAACTAGAATACCTGAAATTATTATAAAAATGACCCTCCTGGCATCCATGGCTATCATCCTAATTCCACTATTCAATGCGGAGGTACCTCTTATGGCTTGAAAATATATTGGTATATATTGCAAATACTGATGGCGTTAATGTTAGTCTCGTTTAGCTAATGGATGAAGAGCGGGTTCAGTCGTTACTCACAACAGCCATCTGAAGCCCGAACAGAATCAAATAACATGTCCCAAATAAAACAGTTCGTTGCTTCAGTATTCTCCGAGGAATGAGGGAATCATCACCGGTGAACTTCTGAGTATAAGCAAAAACTCCCAATAGAAGGCCAAACCCGATGAACAGACCGATCACTTCGGGTGAGCGCCATGGTTTTGTTTGTCCGCCCCATTGCAGAGCCAAGAATAAGCATACGAACGCACCGAGGAAGATGATGGTTCCAACCCAGTCCATGCGTCGTAATCTTTGAAGAGGGGGTAGCGATCTGATATCGCCAGCTTGTTTTGGCAATCTCGGCTTCACGAAAAACAACACCATGGCCAAAGCGACACCACCTATCGGCAAGTTTCTAGCACGATTAGCATGTCAACGTGCTTTGAGACTCAGCTAAGTGGGTAGCGAACTTACATCCAAAAGCACCAACGCCATGACACTTTATCAGTGAATGTGCCCCCAAATATCGGGGCGGTACATGCACTAATGCCTTGTACACTAAGAACATATCCGTAATACAAAGGGACCTTTCGTTTTGGGACCGAAAGGCCTACAATTGCCAGTGTTCCTTGAAGTAGTCCAGCTGCACCACATCCAGCTATAACCCTACCAATGATAAAAGATGCAGAAGTAGGTGCAGCAGCACAGAGACAAGACCCCACTTCGAATATTATAATAGAGGCCAAGAAGACAGATCTAACGTTGAAAGATTTGTACACAGCACCTAAGATCGGCTGAAGAACGGTATGTGGGAGCATATAGCCAGAACCGTACCAGGCAAGGTCATCAATAGCATGGAATGAGGTTGTTATGCCAGGAGTTGCCACGCCAATGATACTGCCATCAATGCCTGTTAAAAACATGCCCAAGGCGAGAGATATCGTTACTAATGTCAGTCTCCATCCGGTAAGGTATAAGGCTGAGTGATTTTGGACATCCTCAAGCAACCCTTTGGGTTGATCATCTGCTGCAGGAATTTCTTTTTCGATCGGAATCCTCGTTCCGTAAAAGCAGCAAAGTAATCGATGTAGTTGTGCGGCACATAACTGCAATTTCCATCTAATCCTTAACAAATTCACTACTACCGTATATTCATTATAATAAATTCGATTGGCTATCAAAACACCCCTGTATGGCACAGACACACGATACCCATGCTCACATGACATGGGGTTAAAGAGCCAAGGGGGGGTTCGCGAATATATGCATGCATGTAAGCTGATGGAAGTCGGAAGTCGGAAGCCTGCATACCCCTCGATGGCAGTCACTTTACGCTTTACCATAATGATTTGTCTATCCCTACTCGTTTCATTGCTTTTCCCTCAGTGCCGATCGACTTGACAAATTATCTTGAGAAATCACGGCGCCTTGAGCAGGTCGGTCAATACACTTCGAGCCTTCAACGTCTTTTGGACTGATATATATATATATATATAAACAGAACGAGCGGCTATGGGAAATCATCTACCACTAACCATCTGCCACTGTTGATCTACGACTCAACTATCTGCAATATATCGCCATCTAATGCATTTCCCCCAATCAAATCTCTTCGGTAATGCTCGAAGCCTAGTCGTGGTTTCCCAGCCGTCGACTGTTGGCAATACCAGGTTTAGACGTCAACGAATTTTAAACCCTTTCTCGCTTTTATGGCTCATCTTGATTACTATCGTCTTTCGAAAATCGAACCAAATGCAACTAATGTTACCAAGTTGGTGCTACTGTGAGAAAATTCTGCTCTGCGTGTTGATGAGAACGCTACTGACACTTAGCCAGACATGTATAACGCTTTTGTTTATTCATTTCTTATCCTAGTACGTTTGTTTGCTGCCAATAAAATAATAAAATCTTAGTGCTTTCCTTTATCCGTCCTTCTGTATTTTACAGCCTCACTCTTACATTTTGGAATTAGCTGGCCCTTCGAATCCTCCGTACTTCTTTCTGTGTAACTATAGTCGATGTGGCAGAATTGGATGCCAGGCTGAGAGGGCAATCTCGGCAAGGAGTAAAATCCAAGGATCAGTATCAGGGTGGAAATTATCACCTATGGGTTATTTGGATTCATATGTATATGCAGGTATCAATTTTGCGGCCCAGTTATATATGAAATCATATTTTAAGAAGAAGTTGGTACTTGCCCATAATTTTATTGATAGTTCATACCACCAACTTCTACGATTCTGTCAATATAAGCTCAACTTTTTGTTCAGCATAGCTATTCTCAAGAGCTAAAACTCCCAAATGGATGAAGGAAAAGATACTGTTATGAGCCATCTGTTTCTTCCGAGAGATTGATATCGCATGTCATGGAAGATTTTTTTTAAAGAGGTGCCGTCGAAGCTGATGGAAAAAGCAAACGGCCTCGTCTTCTTCGAAGAACTACATTCACATCCACCTTGTCATTAGTCTCAACTAACTGACTGCATCATGTTGCTACTCACGGTGCTGGCAACTCTTCTCGCTCTTCCGATCACACTGATTGTCTGGTCAGCTCAATCATTGGCACGCAATCGTGCGAAAGCTCGCGCAATAGGTCTCCCCTATCTCGTGCGCTGGACATCACTGATGAACCCGTTTTGGCTTCTCTATGGTAGCTCCATTGTCCGAATTTGTCGTCGATTGGGCATTGCATCTGAAAACTTCACTCGCATCTATTCCCATGGTTGGGAGGCCAACGAACGCTCCAAAATACACGTCGACTATGGCGATGCCTTTATACTTGTCCATCCGGGAGGTATACAGCTATGTGTTGCCGACGCGAATCTCATCTACGAGATCCTACAGCGACGTACTGACTTCAGACGGAATATGGAGGAAATGGCTGTGCTGAATGTATACGGCAAAAATCTTTCCACGACAGATGACCAGGAATGGCAGCAGCACCGCAAAATGACGACAGTGACCTTTACTGAAAAGAACAATGAACTCGTTTGGTAGCAGTCATTGACTCAAGCAAATGGGATGTTACAATACTGGACACAGAATAAGCAACAACCAATTCGATCTACACACCACGACACAAAGGTCTTTACGCTTAACGTTCTCGCGGCTGCATTGTTCAATAAAGTGTATCTATTCGAGGGCCAAGACGCGGAGAAGCTACACAATCATGAAAGTGATAAGTCATATCAATACCGCGAATCGTTGTCCACCATTTTATCATCCATCATTCAAATATTTGTTTTCGGAGAACAAGGCCTGAAAGCTTGGTGGACTCCCCAGTCTTTCAAAAATGCCGCCAAAGCCATGAATGAGTTCCGATCCTATATCTTTGGTTTGATGGACGAGGAGACCGCTCATACCACACGAGGGGGGGATTCCAATCATCACCTAGTGGCACGATTGGTGCGCGCGTGCGAAGAAGATCAAGCAGAGGAAGATATGGCCTCGGACGCTGGAGACAAAGGAAAGATAACTAGAAAAATGACGCTCACGAAAGAGGAGATCTTGAGTAATCTGTTCGTCTATGCCTTTGCTGGAAACGACACAACTGCTATAGCACTCATGAATCTTCTCACTCACCTAGCTGCAAATCCCGATACTCAGGACTGGATATCTGAAGAAATAAGCTATTACCTACCCTCTGACGATACGCAGTCATGGAACTATGAAAATTTCTTCAAATTGAGGCGCTGTGGTGCCGTGGTGGTAAGTGAAACTCTGTACATTCTTCACGCCAGTCTGAATACAAAGCTAATTAACAATCAGATGGAAACCCTTCGAGTGTGCCATCCCCTATCACAACTTGTCAAAACCACAGGCTCGACGGCACAGCCCCTGGAAATCAACGGCAAAACTTACATAATTCCTTCAGGTGTTTCCATACATTGCTCTCTTCCAGCTCTTCACACACATCCCCGATACTGGGGAGATAACCCTTTGGCCTGGAACCCGTGCCGCTTTATCAGTAAAATTCCTTTAAGTCATGATAATGCAGGATCAAATGGCAAAAATACCTTCGAAAGCGAAGTTCTCGCACCAGAGACATCGGAGAACTTCATGCCATTCGCATGGGGTCAAAGAGTTTGTCCTGGAAAAAAATTCGCTCAAGTTGAACTAGTTGCTGTATTGGCTAGACTGTTCAGAGATTGGAAAGTTGAGCCTGAACCGAGACAAGGGGAGACTTTGGAGCAGGCAAGAGACAGGGTCTGGAAGAGCAGTTTGGTGGTTGATCACGAACGCCATATGTTGCATGAAATGTGTGACCCCGAGAGTGTGGGCCTGAGATGGGTGAGGAGGTGAGATTGCTGATTGACAAGGGTATTCTCCCGGTTCATCAAGTGATAGAGAAGTGAATTGGCAATTTCGCGTTTCTTGCCATATCGATATTGTAACGTAGTATTAGGCAATCGATAATTCACATATGATACATCTACAGTAAACCCGAGGGAATCGCAATGATGATTTTAACTGGCTCGTTCTGAATGAAATTCGATGTTTCCCGTCACGCAATTAGATGCCGACCTCCCCTCCCCTCCCCCCTCTTTTTTCTCCCCATGGTTATACTTGGAACTAGCAACATGAGCAGCAAGGGCCAACACAAACAACTTCTTTCGTGCATTCAATACAAGGACAACCTTCCCCTTCGGTGAGACCCCGTGCACGTCTTCAACCAGGCAGGTCATAGATTGCATATGACCCTCGGAATCAATTTCAGGGCTGTTGCAAAGAATACGTATGTTTTGTTCTACTTCTTTCACCCTTGATATTTGTGTTCTAATACTCTAAGCTGGATGGTACCGAATGGGTAATCTTATCATCGCAAACGCCTGCACAACGAAACCCAGCTCGAATAGTTCAACAGATGATGGCCCTTTTGTTTGCATCAATGCATCAAATGCAAATGGTATGTCTCAGAATTTATCAAAGCGTGTACGTTTCTGACGATCAAAGGCAACGACTTGGGCTATTATCAATCTTTGCACCTACAGGGAATATATTGAGCCTCTGCGAGCTGAGATTTACGCCGTATTTGGAAGTAATGTTAAGGATCCTTACGATAAGCTTTATCTCATGGACAGTTTTTTACGAGAGTCATCAAGATTGAATCCGCTGGACGGCCGTTTGTCAAACTTTCCCTCGCTCAATCCGCGTATTTTCTGACGAATACAGTTACCGTGCAGCGGAAGGCACTAAAATCCTTCACTTTCTCTGATGGCTCTTATGTACCTGCAGGCAACCTCGTCGCTGTGCCGCAACGAGTGGTCATGCAGGATCCCGAGCGCTACCCAGATCCACAGAAGTTCGACCCTTCTCGTTTCATGCATTCAAATGTTGATCCAGATGCTGCTACAACTAAGTATGCGGATGTCAAATAGGATTACACATTTTGGGGGTCACCAAGGAAGAGTTGGTATGTTTAACCCTACACTACTCCATTAAGCGCGGTTGACAGCCATCGTTTTTATGTCTCTAACGGCCAAAAGCCCAGGCCGATGGTATGCATCATTTGCATTGAAGCATGTACTCGTGCATCTGCTCTTGAATTATGATCTAGAGTTAAGCAGGCCTGACGCCCAGAAATACTTCATTTGGACAACAGCAATGGTTCCGAGGACGGATACGTATATTTTCTTAAAAACACGGACGTAGGAAAGCGTAAGTGCTGTTTGATTGATAGGTTTTGCGCGTGCTGTAGAAATGCCAAAGATTAAGATTCTAGGATTGCGGGGATCAAAACATCGGAATGTAAAGGATTCTTCTGCATTTTCCAATTAAAGACTAGTTTAAATCATTACTTGTAGCATCATGTTCAGGTTCCCACTCAAATACTATATTGCATGCTATTCCGATTTATCGGCTGTCGAAACTTCTCAAAACAATCAGCTCAATCAAAATCCCTGCAGGTATGTATAATGATATATTAATAGCATGCAGAATCTTCCCTGCATTGCAGGCCACTACTGCTGGCCTTGTGAAGAAATGATGTACAGGCAGCCGGACTAGGCACGATTCCTAGCAACTAAAATAGCCGTTGAAGTAATGTTGCAAACTCTGGGTTGGGCAGCTGCAACATGCAGTGCTGACGCCATGTTCGGAAGTGATAAAGGTCTGCGATCCGAATGCCCAGTTACATGCAGTCGCGCTACACCATCTGCCTTCACTACTATGCCGGGATCTTAATACGAAAGGTTTTGTGCTGTCATCGAATGGACTGCTCTATTTGCCATTTGCTTATTTTGGCTTGCCAACAACGCGGTACCTGCCTTTTTGGCATTGCGATATAAGCGACAGTACTACTGTTACTTCGCAACCACCCACAGCATGCCGCTCGATTCTTCAACAGCTCGAAGTTCGAAGCAGCTTTCAACCTTGCGAGAAATTCTGCATCCAAAATTATTGCCATCCACTCCAGTTATCTCGTCCCCAAATTTGCATAGGGGCTAAAGACTTCAAATGTGGGCATGTCCAAGTTTTGCATATTATAGCTAGTAATTTTTGATGGGGGCGGTTCGTCTGACAAGTGTATAATTACCCAGTTACTTATCGCTCGACTTCAAGAATTTATTTCTCGGCCCATAGACCATTATTTAAAACTGCAGTCCAATCATCCAAGATCTTATCCGTGATTTTCCAACTCCCACGAGACATTCCACGTACACGTGATCCCCGCAGTGATGGCCTCCCAACCTCAAGCATTTCACTCGATGGCCCCGCCTCTAGTGCCCAAGCCAGAATTCCTCGTAAGTGTATCTCACCGACTTCCGGGAGTATACTAACTGTTAAAGGGCGTGATATGGGCCGGAACAGCAGTAGGCACTATGGCTCTTGCCTTTCGCTACTATGTACGAACAAAAGTTTTCCACCACCTGCTTATCGACGACTTCTTTGCCGGTTTTGCTTGGATCCTTCTCGTCAGCACGGCCATACTATGGACCGTCATAATCAACGACTTCTACGAGATCAAGTACGTGCTGTCAGGCATGAAAATGCCCCAGGCAAATCTACTGTACAGCCTCGGAAGGTATCTTCATGGATCGCTCGCGGTCTTCTTTATCTTCTATGTGGAGCTTTGGTGCATCAAGATCAACTTCTTGATTTTTTTCCGCAAGCTCGGTGACCAGGTACGACACTACCAGATATATTGGTGGATTGTAACCCTTTTTACTGTCGCAGCCGGTGCTGTGTGCATTGGAACAATCCAGTACGATTGTCTTGGATCAGTCGAAAAATCGATAGCAGAGTGTGCTCAATCATCTGCGGTAAGATTTGAAGATGTTACGCTCAAGGTCAATTGTGCCTTGGATGTATTGACAGATGCGCTGAGTGAGTTCATTCCCTTTGTCATAGGCATGTCCACTGATAGATATAGTCTTATCCATGCCAGTATCAATCCTTTGGAAAGTCCGCATAACTCTTAGGAGAAAGGTACAACTCCTGGGTATCTTCTCACTTGTGTTGATAACTATGGCTATATCTATTGTGCGGGTAGCGGTTATTTCTAATAGAGGCGACCCGCAAAACCACAACCAGGTAGAGATCACCTGGCTCTATTTGTGGCATTTTATCGAATCTTCAGTAGGTGAGTCATGTCAAGCAACATCCGCCCAACAACTACGCGATTGCAAATGAGTTCTAATATCTATCCAGCACTTCTGGTAGCTTGTCTCGCCTCTTTCCGCACTCTTTTTGCAGCCAAAGAACGAAAGACAGACGAAGAAGAACGGGAACGTCGCGGACAAGTGGTTCGTGAATCAAATGAATCTGGATCAAAAGCGAAGATGATGTGGATCCGGGCGAAGTATTTTCAGGACTCGCTGTTCAGCACCATGAAGTCATCGGATGGAACTATGAAGGTTACTAGTCATACTTCCGATGGTATGGAATATCCCTTAAGAAGTATAAGTAATGAGGAGGAGCATCGATAGGACGATATTGTGGTTGCCTTGGGGAGAAGGGAAAACGACGAAGCAGAGAGTGGAAAGCAGTTTGACGGTCTGCATGAAAGAGGAATTTGCTGTTTGCAATGTTTTGTCCAGAATTTGAAATGGGATGGGTGGAAAAATGCGCTGCAAAGGTGCTGAGGCTGATAAGTTGACGAATCTACTCGCTTCTATCTGACATTTTCTTTTGTTGAGTTCTCGTTTCCGACCGTGATGTCAATGTATTCGGCTCGGATTAGATTGTTAGCTCTTATGTAAACAACGCAGGTAATTTCACAAGCCCACATTGCGTGTGATGAAAGTAGATTCCCGTGAAAGAAAACAATAAATCCAATGCGACTACCTATATTAAGCCTACACAACCGCTCTTCCTCCATTTCTTCACATCTCTCCCTCCACCTATTCAGCTCCGTCTTTTCCACATCCATCCTCCTTCATGAAAATGTAGACACAAAGCGAACCTGAGAAGTCCATCGAGCATAGACAATAATCAGGATTTTGAAGCGCCCTCCCCCTTTCAGAGGTTATTCTGAGCTATCCATTTCAGTACTTGGGTTTTGTGGAAGAAATGCCCTACTACAATCCTACGTAGACATGTCTAAGTAAACCTAGATAAGTCTATGTAGGGCTGACAACGGATGCTGTGGTTATATGTAAAGAGAAAAGAGAAGAAGTTGAGATGAGGTGAAGGGTTTTATGGTGGAGTGGAGGTCTGTGCGTTTTTGGTGGTGGTTAGGTAATCGGGGTGGGTGAAGACTGTGATGCCTGAGGCGCGACACAGAAAGAAGATGATTGGCAGCCAGAGGACAAATCTGTGACTATAAGTTAGTATTCACACCCGATGTTTTACCTTGATTTGGTAATCATCACATATTATAATGTGGTTTATCAGCATATGGGCTATATCAGCATATGGGCCATTTCAAATATATACAAAATTCGTTTATATAAAGTTATATGTTTTCTTCATTTAATAATATAATTTTATAAAAATAGAAAAAATAAAATCTAATTATATAAATATTATAAAAATCGAATTAA
>NGKH01000033.1:116514-132307 GCA_002162575.1 Sclerotinia glacialis
TTTTTCGAAAATATTGATTAGTTTTTAAAATATAAATATTAAAAAAGCATTGATTTTGATGTATTTTTGTTACAACAGGTAACATGACATAGTCAATCACATAATAGACCCTGCATATCAAGTATAATAAAATAAGGTCCATAAAGGATTTAGGTCTAAAAGCCCAAAAGATCCTGAATGCTTCAGAATATGAAGATCTATATAAAGGGATAGGATTCCATTACAATATAAAGTTTCGTGCTCAAAAACAATTATTACTTTTATAGTATAATTATGAGAATAGCAAATCCAATTATTATATTATCCCATCGATCATTTGCTTGAAATTTAGTTTAAACCTACCTTGTATTCAAAACTTTATAACCATTTCTGTATAGTCAAAAGGCTGTTTTTGTAATATTTTGAATAACATTATTGTTTCAAATACCGAATCGATAATCAATCGTTTAATATGGTAATTATCGACAATGTTCTATAAGGGAATCAATACAACAATATACCTTCGACAAATCAAATAATCGATAAAGACGGCGATATCATTATAGGAGAATCCAAAAACATTACAATCAATGAAACCTTTAAGATAACTTTATTAGATAAATATATAGATAATCGATAGGAATTCGAGATATTCCTATTACAATTTGAGATGTATTTTAAGTTCAATAAAGATAAGTTTATTAGTGATTCAACCAAAAGTGTATGGGCTATATTGTATTTCAGAGGAGAAGTATTTAAATGGATTTAACCTTATTTATGCAATTACTTCGAATATAGCAATTCGGATTGTATACAATTAATTAAAGCAATCTTCAATACTTTTAATGGATTTAAAAAAGAAATTCGAAGAATGTTTGGCAATATTAATAAAGGAAAAGTAGTTGAGAAAAAGCTATTTAATATTAAACAAATAGGATCAATTATCAAATATACTACAGAATTCCGACGATATATAGAAATGATGGGATAGGACTCAATAATCATTATAAGCCATTATTGTAAAGGATTTAAACCAGAAGTTAAATTGGAATTCAATAGATCATTTATAAATAAGGATTTGAACAACTTGATCAAGGAATCTATTGAATACAATAATCGATTCTATAAGTATAAAACAAATCAACAAATTTATAGACCTCAAAGAGATTGAAATCAAAGGAAATACCGAAAGAACGAAAATAGATAACATTACAATCCATAATGTTATAAAGATTTTATAGAATTGGATGCTATCTATAAAACCTCAATCCAAGATGATTTTAAAAAGAAGCAACGATGAAATAACAAATTGTATTTTGAAAATAGGAAAATAAATCATTAAACAAGATAATACCAAAGTAAATATAATATTAATATAAGAAAAGATAAATATCAAAAGAAGAAGTTTAGTAAAAACCAATTTAATGCCACTTTTATTTTTTAATTATATATAGTCAATCGAATTAATCTATTTATAAATCAATTATTAATATATATTAAAGAAGAATTTGAACAAGATAAGTTTGAAGATAAAATTGAGAATTTATAATAGATTAACAAAGAATCTAATCAAAGAGAATTATAGATCATTCAAGAAATCGATGGATGGAATCATTGTATCTGAAAGTTCGGAAATATAGATGAAGGAATTATTAATATAGTCAATACTCAAATAAAAGAAATTTACGAAATATGATTCATTGATAAATATCGAATTTTATAATATAGAATTATCATCAATATATCCTTTATTAAAAGAATTAATTATAAATATATAATATACCTAAGAATTGATGAGATATAAGAAGTCTTTTATTATTATTTAAGTATAAAGATCGAGAACAATAACGTTTTCTTATATAGGAAAGTAAACAATGAATACCAATTCACAGCTCAGATTATAATACTATCATCGATAATAGAAAATCTATTAAAAGTATAGGATGATAATATATTTATAACAATCTGGAAGGATATATTTAACAATAGAATCAGAAAAGATATGGATATTATAAAACTATTAGATAAAGAAAAAAGATTACGAAACTTTGCATTTTTAGGCAATGATAACTTATATCTATAAATTGATCAAAATCAATTGAATATGATAAATTAGACAGGACAGATTTATTGCAAAACTAATATAAATAGATAAACAATCCAGATTATAATAAACTCAGAAATTATAGGAAATTTTATAATATTAGAAGTTATAAAGTATTTGGGAATATAGCTTTATATAAAATCGAAATCTTACCAATTGCAGCTAATTGACAAACAATTAACAAAAATTGATAATATAATATCGCAGGAGATTTAATCAATATCGATGAGTATAAATTAATATAAAAAATTTATTCAACTTGATATTGTTCTATTTGGGAATCAATAAATTATTTTAGGGATGTTATAATTGAAGGTATATAATTTTATTATTGATTGGTTTAAGGAAACCATGAGTTTCGACTAATACACAGGCAATTATATAGAATTGCAAAAGATGTCTGCGAAACAGAATATACATTTAAGAAAGTTGAAAGCGAATAGTATCAGTAATATAAGATACTCAATCCAGAATCCCTTTTAGAAAGATATACTCAAACAATATCAGAAATATACAAGAATCTTCAAAGAATTAGAAACCCAATATATTTTACTAAAACACAAATTATAGGATTACAAGATAATATTAAAAGAAAACCAAATATCAATATATACCCCAATCTATACAATATCAATTGATAAATTGAAAATGTTCAAACAATACATCGATAACAATTTAATCAAAGAATAGATCAGAGAATCCTTATTCAAAGTATTAAATCCAATTATATAGATATCTAAAAAAGATGATATTAGATGATTAATTATAAACTACAAAAAGCTAAACATATTCATTATGAAAGATCGATATCCATTTCCATTAGTTACGGAATTAAGAGATCGATTAGATGAAATCACAATATTTACAAAAATGGATCTATATAACAGTTATCATTTAATCAGAATCAAAGAAGGCGAAGAATAGAAAACCGTTTTCAAATACAGATACAAACTTTACAAATATCAAATCATATCATTTGGATTAACCAATATGTCAACAATATTTATATAATTTATAAATAATATATTATCGAAATATCTTGATATATTGTCACGATTCACCATTAGGATTGGTAGTATTACGATGTTAGCAAACTGGTTAATTAAGGGAGCTTGGGCCTTGTGCAAAAGCGATCAGGTTTCATCAAATTAATATATAATCTTGATCACTTTAAGATTGTATATATATACACTATCAGAAATCATATGATAAAGAGCTTTGGGAGCTTTGAAAGCTTTTAGAGCTCCAAGAGCTTTTAGGAGCTTTAAGGTTTTTCAAAGTTTTTTATATTTATTAATATATAAATAAAATAGTTTTATAATTTAGAAGTTTTATGTTCAATTTAATTATCAATTAATTATTTATATTCTATTTGATTTAATAACAACTTCATTTTCAAGTGAACTCTATTAATAAAACCTTAACCTACAATTATCAATCAACAAAACCTTAGGCAACTGTTGTCTTTAATACAATATCATTACATTTTGAATATCGTTTCGGTTAAGCTATATTAATTATAATGGATTCTTTTCAATAATCTACCGAACCAATTTCCTTCTCCTTCATCGAAGCCTCAAAGCAGGCTGCCACCAATATGAAACCGAGACAAACAATCCAAGTATCCATTCCTGATCTATTTTATGGAGATTGTAGCAAACATCGAGCTTTTGTTGTATAAGCTGATCTTTACTATATCTTTAATGAATATTTCTTTATGATATAAATGCAAAGGATCTTATAATTAATCTCGTTCTTCCGAGAAATTGTATTTAATTGAATCGAACCTTTCTTCAATGATCTAATGATCAAAACTATCAATAGTCAATTCAATGAAAATATGAAATCTGAAATACATCGTTTTTTTGATACTTACGAGTCATTTCGATAAGGTTTCGATAAGGCTTTCAAGGAAGTTGACTTTGATCATATAGTTGAGAGAGCATCACGACAATTTAAGCAGATAGGGCCAATCACAGTTTATACTGTTAAGTTCCAATAATATGTTGGGTATATTATATAAAATGATGATTATTTAAGGTTTCAGTTCTATAAAGGATTCAAAGATATCATTAAGGATGAGCTAATAAGAGCTTCAAAATTATCAAATCTTTTTAAATTAATTGAAATCTTTATCCTAATCGATAATCGTTTCTACAAAAGACAAATAAAGAAAAAAGGAATCATTCAAGAAAATAGAAAGTTTTCTAAACTTCAGTATCAGAATAGATACTACGATATCAACGATCTAATAAAATTGGATAAAACCAAACACCGATATAAACCAAATAAGTTTAACATTGAAGAAAAGAAAAGATGTAGAGAGAATAATCTATATTTTACTTATGGAAAAGATAAGTATATGTTTCGAGATTATAATCAGAAAAAGCTATTTGTTGTGAAAAGCAAGAAATAAATAAGATTTGGAAATAGAAGATAAAGACCCCAAGAAATAAATATATTAAAAGGTAATTCTTACGAAATTGGATTATTAGAAAAAGAGTTATCTCAATTATATCCAAAACAACTCAAAGAATTAAGGTTGATCATTCTATATACAAAGATAAAACTAACCAGAAATATTGATAAGAAAGTCGAATTGACAAATAACCACAAATCAATCGAATTATTTGAAAAGGAAAGATCTATTGAAGGATCCGAAAACGATCAACAAATCAACGAAGTCTATTTGAGACCTCAAGAAGACAAATTATAATACCTGATCAATTATTTCGATAGAAAACGAATATAATACTATTACAAAGAACAGAAACCTGATTTTATAGAAAAATATCAGATTCATAATTATCCAATTTTGTTGATTTTTTATATTATCATTTATAATGATCTTTACCGAATAATATTCGAGGAGAATATAAGAAAAGGCAATATTAGAAGATTCGTTGCAGACTTAAACTTTCTTTAGATTAATAAAGGATAGGAGTATAATAATTATGATTTAGAAATTGGAGATATATAGGAGATCCTATTACAAATTAGATATCGTAGGATCTGGTATAGGATTAATTATTACTATAAATGCTGATGGATTGAAGACTATTGTCAAGACTTTCAGATAAGATCAATAGAATTATTTATAATTATATTTTATAGATTATTGAGTAGAAGCGAATATCAACAGAAATGATTAAATTTCCTTATTAAAAAATAAATTATTGAATCATTATCATTAGAACTCAATAGTACAATTAGGATCAGGCAATTAATCGTAGAAATCAGTTTTGGAAAACAGGAAGTTAAAACTTTGATTGATTCAGGAATTATAGGAATATTTATAAATCCCAATTTTGTTGAAGAAAATAGAATCTTTATTAAACTAAAAGAATATCTATACTAATTGATATTATTAGAAGGAAAGAAGGCTGGAATAAATGGATGAGTACGAAGACAAACTAATACTCTCAAAATAATTATATTAGAAGGGTATATAGAACAAATCAAATTGGATTTAGTATTATTGGGCAGATATATAGTAGTTTTAGGAACTTTTTGGATTAGGAAATATAATCCAAATATTAATTGGGTAAAAGATATCTTTATATTCGATTATTGCAAATATAAAAACAAATAATTATATAATTCAAAAGAATAGACTTCTAAGGAGATTAGATACTATATTATAACAATTATAGATCCTTTATTAATCGGTGAGATCAATACAAAAAAGATTCCAATGTAATACAGAAAATTCGTCAAGTTGTTTGAAGATCTACAAGACTTGAAAGTTTTGCCAGAATATAAGCTTTGGGATTATAAGATCAATTTCAAAAAAGGATTCATATTCTCAATTGAGAGATTAAGATTATATAATTTTAATATAAAAAGAATATAAAAAGAATATCGATCGAAAGTTGAAAAGAAAGGATGGATTAGGAAATCCAAATCCTTTTATATATCTAATATATTATTAATATTCAAAAAGAGAGATTCAAATAATCGACCTTATAGAGATTACTATCAAATGAACGATAAAATTATCAGGGATATATACCTTATATCCAAAGTTTAGAAGTTAAAAGATAAATTGAGCAAGGCAATGATTTATATTAAATTGGACCAAAGAAATACCTTCAATCTTATACGAATCAAAGAAGGACATAAATGAAAGATCGTTTTCATATTATTTTCTGGATTGTAGGAATATATTGTTATACTATTTGAATTAATAAATGTATTTATTATATATCAACGATAAAATAATGAAATATTTAAAAAGTTTAGTTTATTTGTAATCTATTATCTAAATGATATTTTTGTTTTCTTTTAAAAGGAGGAAGAATATAAGGAATATATTTTTAAAGTATTCAAAATATTTAGGAAGGTTGATTTATGATTCAAATTATCGAAATACAAGTTTGAAATCAAAAAGGTAATCTTTTTGGGATATATAATCGAATTAGATTAAATGAGTATTGATTTAGAGAAAACCGAGAAAATAAAGAATTGGGAATGATTTAGAAATATTAAGGATATATAAGTTATACTAAAATTCGCCAATTTTTGTCGAATATTCATCAAAGACTTTTCAAAGATAATAAAATCATTTACAGAAATGATAAAGAAAGATATAGGATTTGTATAAAACGAAAAGGTGGAATAAACTTTTCAAGAAATCAAAAACAGATTCATTAAGGAACCTATATTCTATAATTATTATGATAATCGAGAAAGTATTATTGAAATAGATGCTTCCGATACCTGTATAATAGAAGTTTATTTTCAAAAAGATAATAATAGGAAACTATACTTAATTGTTTATTATTCCAGCAAAATAAATAAAACAAAGTAGAATTACAATATTTATGAGAAGGAACTTATAATTATAATCAAATTATTGAAATATTGGAGAATTTATTTTTAAGGAGTTAAATTCTTAGTAATCATTTATACTGATTATATGAATCTATAAATCTTTATTATAATTAAAGTTTTGGATAATCGAAGATTAATTTGATGGGCTGAAGAATTAGTTGGTTTCGATTTGATAATCAAATATGTCAAAAGCAAAGATAATGCAAGGGCAAACACATTAAATAAATCATTAAGGTATAAAGATAATAAGATCTATTAAGAGACAGTAATTTTGAAATCTCTTTCAAATGAAGACCTTATTCCAAACTTAACAAAAATTGCTGTTTTAGAGAATAAACTAATGGAAATCTAGAAAAACAAATTTATAAATATACAATTGAATAAAGAGAATATCAAATAATTTGAGTCATTAGTAATTATAAATGGATTAATACAAATCATAAGGAAAATTTGGTTATCAAATAATATTGTCATTGAATTCATTAAAGAATAGTATATATTGTCAATTTATAATCATTAGAGAGTACAAAGGATGTATTTGAGAATTAAGAGATAATACTGAAATCCAGAACTCCGAATTATAATCAAAAAAATGGTCACCGAATATGATATCTGTATTAGGAACAAAGCTTCTCATTATGCCCCTTATAGATAAATATATATAATTGAGATATCATCAATATTATGGAAATTAATATTATAGGACTTTATAAGTTTGTTATCTAAATTCAAAGATTCAACGATAAGAGTAGAATACGATTATCTCCTAATTATTATAAATCGATTAATCAAGTATATGATACTAATATTATACAAGATTATTTTAACTATAAAAACCCTAACAATTATATTTCTAAAAGAAATTATTGTAATATATAGATTATCAAAGGAAATATTGTCCAATAAAGATAAATTCTTTATATCAAAATTCTGGATTGTTTTAATAGTATTATTAGATATAAAAAGGAAAATATCTATAGTATTCTATTTACAAACAAATGAAGAAAACGAACAAATAAATTAGATTATCGAAGTATATCTATATTGTTATATGAATTATCAACAAAATGATTGGGTAAGATTATTATCCTTAGTATAATTCGTATACAATAGCTTTGTTTCAGAAACTACTCAAATCTCTTTGAACTATGCTAACTTTGGATACGAATTAGTTGTATACCAGGAACCAAACATTTCAAAAATAAAGAACCAATCTGCTATTATACAAATAAAGAAATTTAAAGAAGTTCACAAAGAATTAATAGCGAAATTCAAGTTTGTTATTGAAAAAAACTTTTATTATTATAATAAAAAATATAATCAGGAATCAATATTAAAGAAAAAGGATAAAATCTATTTACTCCAAAAAAACATTGAGACAAAAAAACCAAATACGAAACTGGACCACAAGAAATTGGGATTATTCAAAATCAAAAAAATTAAGGGATCTTTGAATTATAAATTGGCATTATCAAGAAATATAAATATTCATTTAGTATTCTATATATCCTTATTCGAATTAGCATTATCAGGAGCATCTAAAGCTCCTGAAACCGAAATCATATTCATTGATCAAAACATTAAGTACGAAGTAGAGAAAATATTAGATTGCAAATATATTAGGAACAAAATCAAATATTTGGTGAAATGGGAAAATTACCCGGATTTCGAGAATATATAGGAATTAAAGAAAGACCTCAAATATTTTGAGAAGTTTGAGGAGTTTCGTCGATAGAATCCGGATTTATTCAAAAGGAAAGAGAATTCAATATAATTTGTATAAATGACGAATCCATCGAATATAAAAAAAAGGGTTCGAGGGAGCCAGAACTAATCATAAAAAGTTTAGGATCAAATTGATCAAATTGACCAAATTGACCAGAAAAGTCGGGAGGAATAATAGATATTGAAATCGCAGCAATTTCTCTTTCTTTTTCTTTTTCTTATCTTTTCATTTCTTCTAAAGTATTGAGTTCATCAAGGTATTTGAATTTAAAATATAATATTTCATTACATCGTTTTTTGAGTTGTGTCTTTTGCTTAATAAAACGAGCAGTTTTAATAAAAGATTCAGCAATTTCAATATCCAATTTATTGATTTGTCGATCAAAATTCTTTTAATTATGTTTTCGAGGAATTTCATGATCCCAATCATCTTCCAAACGAAATTCAGCATTATAGAAAACGGAATTTCGCATATATTCCGAACAGTATAAATGATGCTTATCGGAGAGATCTTTAATACAACAACGATTTTCCTATTGATAATGGGAACAAAGAATCATCTCGATATTAATAGAATTGATAATTGTAGTTAAACAAATACATTCCTTTTTCTTTTTTCGAGTTAAATTATTAGAAGAATCAGAATTGTTTATAATGAAAAGAAGGTTGAAGGATATGAAGATAAAAACAGATGGGATATCTACTAATTATAAGCGATTGAGGACGATATTTAATCAGGAAAGGGATAATATCATGATTCATCATTAGGATTGATAATATTACAATGTTAGCAAACTAGTTAATTAAGGGAGTTTGGGCTTTGTGTAAAAGTGATCAGGTTTCATCAAATTAGTATATGATCTTGATTACCTTAAGATTGTATACACACACACCATCAGAAATCACATAATAAAGAGCTTTGGAAGCTTTGAAAGCTTTTAGGAGTTTTAGAGTTCTTCAAAGTTCTTTATATTCATTAATATATAAATAAGATAATTTTATAATTTAGAAGCTTTATATTCAATTTAGTTATCAATTAGTTATTTATATTCTATTTGATTTAGTAACAACTTCATTTCCAAATGAACTTTATTGATAAAGCTTTAACCTACAACAACCAACCAACTGTTACGCTGGGCAACAAGAGAACTCTCACGTGCTATCCATGTCATGTGACTGGCTCAGTAAGGATCAGTGAACTCAGCATTGATCTATATTGATCCTCCTGATTAGCTATAAGTATGAAAGGTTTATATAAATAAGATGGATTTCCTTTGTATAGAGCTTCGTGTTCAAGATCAATCATTTAGTATACTCTATTATTAGTTACGAATAGTATATTTATATCGTTATTATTTAAATCCTTGTTTGATGCTTAGTTATAAATCTATTTCGAGAGTCTAGAACACTTCTATATGATCTAAACAGTTACCCTTATAATACTTTGAGCATTATTATTGCTTCAAGTACTGATTCGATAAATAACAACATTATATCTTTTAAAACATTATAACCTAACAACTTTGTTATAATTAATCAAGTCACATCCGAAAGTATTGATAAGGACGGAGACATTGTTATAGGAGGTATCGAAGACCCCAAGGAAATCACCGTCATCGAAACTCTTAAGGTCGTCTTATCAAATTGGTTTACCGGCAATCGATAAGAGTTAGAAACCTTCTTGCTTCAATTTGAGATCTACTTCTAATTCAATCAGGATAAATTCAATTATAACGCTGACAAAAGTGTCTGGGCTGTATCTTACCTTAAAGGAGAAGCTGCTAAATAGATCTAATCATATCTCAAGGATTATTTCATCAATTTGAATAAGCTAAGAAAGCGAATATACCCGACTCAAACTATCTTTGGGAGATTCGAAGGATTCAAGAAAGAAATATAAAGAGTATTCGGGAATATCAACGAATTATATAATACTGAATCCAAGATCTATAATCTTAAACAAATAAGGTTAGCAATCAAGTATATTGTAGAATTCAGGAGGTATATAGGTATCATTGAATGGGAAGAGAATACAATAATAAGTTATTATCGAAAAGAGTTTAAACTTGAAGTCAGGCTAGAATTAGATCGCAATTGTATTTGGGAAGATTTAAATGAATTAATTGAGGAATCTATTAAGACGGATGAGATGCTTTACAAGTATTAAAAAGAACGCCGATCTTCTAACTTTCATGGAAACCAAGATTGTAGTAAATACTACAAGAATGAAGGAAGACCTCGAGAAAACAGATAATCTTATAAAGAACCAATGCAATTAGATATAATGTTTAAGGATAAACTATTTAAAGAAGAAATAGAGCGAAAACGCAAAGATAAGCTATATTTCGAATATGGCAAATTAAGTTATCGAATCAGAGATTGTTTAAATAAGAGATCATCAAAAGGAGGTTATTATAAGAAGTTTGGCAAAGGATAATTCAATACTACTTTTGTATTTCAATTATACGCTTTATATTCAATCGAAAACGATAGTTATAAACAAAAAGAATGTCAAAAAGAAATCGATGTAATGCCTCGAAACCAGGAAGGGTTGAATGTTATAGATCGATATGAATTGAAATGTTTACAAACTTCTTTCCTTTTTTTTATCGAAACGAAACCGAGAGAATCACTATCGGAAGAATAGATAATTAAGTATGTCATTATGAGCTGGACAGTATGTTATGATGAAACTTGCAGAATTCATTTATTAAATAAAAAGGTTATAGATTGGTTTCCTTAAAAGAAAGTAAGGAAAACTTATAAAAAGGGAAAAACAGTCAAGATCTATGAGGAGGGCCAAAGACAATTGAATATTGTAGGATAGGCAGGTCAGATCTATTACAATACAAGAATAAACGGACAGACAATCTAGATTATAATAGATTCAGAAACTATAGGAAATTTTATTATATTAGGAATTGTGAAGTATTTGAAAGTATAATTTCAAACGAAACAGAAATTATATCAATTGCAATTAATTAATAAACAATTAATCAGATTGGACAGAAAGATTTCGTAAGAGATTCATTTGTTGTAAATGAGTATAATCCAATATAAAAAGATTATCCAATTCGATATTGTTCTATTAGAGAATCAACAAATCATTCTGGGAATGCTATGGTTGAAGGTATATAACCCCCAGATTGATTGGGTATCGGAAACTATATCATTTCCGAAGAAAAGCAATCAATGAGATATGTTAGAGCTAGTAAGGCTGAATATACATAATGGAAAACTGAAGGCGAACAGCATTATTGATGTAGGATACCAAATCCAAGGTCCTTTATTAATAGTGAAGGAAGATGAATCTCCTATACAAATGAAGAATAAGCAAAAGAAGTTATTCGAAACTATCTTTGTAATGAAACAGGATAAAACGCCAATACCGGTATAATACCAAAAGTACAAGAAATTATTCGAAGAAAGAAAAGATTATGATACTTTACCAGAGTATAAATCATGAGATTACAAGATAGTATTGAAAAAAGACAAGATACCTTTATTCGGATCAATTTATTCGATATCAGTTTTTGATTTAGGGATGTTTAGGGATTATATTGACGATGTATTAAAAAAGGGATGGATTAGAGAATCTTTCTTATAAATAGTTAGCTTTGTATTATTTGTATTAAAGAAAGATGGTATAAAAAGGTTTTGTATAGATTATTGTAAACTTAATGATATAATGATCAAAGATCAGTATTTATTTCTATTAGCTATAAAATTAAAGGATCGATTGGGAAAAGCCAAAATTTTCTCCAAATTTGATTTTCGAAACGGATTCCATTTAATCAGAATGAAGGAAGGTAAGGAATGGAAGACAGTATTCAGAATTCGTTATAGATTATATAAGTATCAAGTAATGTTATTCGATTTGACAAATGTATTAGTAATATGTATATATTTAATCAACAATATATTAAGAAAATATTTAGATATATGTTGTATATACTATCTAAATAATATATTGGTATTTTCAGAAACGGAAGAATAGTATATCTAAAATATTTACAATGTTCTACAATTTTTAGAGGAGGCAAATCTTTAATACAAATTCAGCAAATGTGAATTTTATGTTATAAAGACAGAATTCCTAAATTACATTATATTCTTTGGAGGTTTCAAAATGAGTTTTGATAAGGTAAAAGTAGTTAAAGAATAGGAATCATTGATAAATATAAAGAAAGTACAATCCTTTTTAGGGTTTGTCAATTTTTACTGATGATTCATCAAGAACTATTCAAAGATAGCCTTTTTAATGATTGAAATCATTAAGAAGAATCAGGGAGAGTTCCAATGGACGAAAGCAGCATAAGCAGCATTTGAATGTTTCAAGGAAGTATTCGTAGGAGAATCAATTCTCAAGGCTTTCGATTTAGAACTACCAATAATTGTGGAGACGGACTTCTCAGATTATATATTAGGCATAGTATTCAGTCAATTAGGTTTGAACAAGAAATAGCAATCAATTGTTTATTATTTATGTAAATTATTGTTAGTCGAATTAAATTACAAAATATATGATAAGGAATTGCTAACGATAGTAGATGCTTTTAGGGAATGAAGAGTGTATTTAGAAGAATCGAAATATATAATGTAGATGTATATAGATTATAAGAATTTGGTTTATTTTATTATAATAAAGGAATTAAATCGATGGCAGGTCAAATAATCGGAAACTATGGTTGTTTATAATTTCAGAATTTCATATATCAAAGGAAACGAAAATGTTAGAGCAAATACTTTTAATCGAAAACCAAAATACTTATAAAACAAAATATATGAATTATATATAATATTAAGATAAGAAGGCGATGTTTTAGTTTATAATAAATTATAATTCGTTGTTATTTCAGGAATAAATTATAATATTATTAGGGATATTATAAAAACGGAATATGCGATAAATGTTATAATCAAAAGAATCCTAATTAGACCAGATAATCCAGAAAGAGGATTCATTATGGAAGATAGGTTCATCCATTTTCATAATAAACTTTATATACCCTTTAATTTAGCTAAAGATTATATTACAGAATAATACAAGCTATTAATTTATAGGCATCAAGATATTGCAAGAACCTTTGTCAAAATAAAGAGAGAAGTCTATTTTCCAAAGATAAAGACTATAATTGAGAATATAATTGAAAACTATGATATCTGTATAAGGAATAAAACCGTTCGGCATACCCTTTATAATTAGTTCAAAACCTCTGAATTACTTACTCAATCTTGGAAGTCTATTGTTTAGGATTTTGTAATGAAACTACTATTATCCAAGGATTTGGTTATCTAAAAAAAGTATAATTCTATATTAGTGGTAACAAATAAATTAATTAAGTTTGTTTATATGATATTATTTTATAAAACTTGATTAACAAACAATCTTGTTTATATATTTATATGGAATATAATTAATATTCATAATATATCAGATAAGATTATCTTAAATAAAGATAAACTATTTATATCGAAGTTTTGGTCTATTTTTATAGTATTATTCAAAATCAAAAGAAAGCTTTTAATAGCTTTCCATCTATAAATAGATGGCCAAACAGAACGATTAAATTAAACGATGGAAGTTTATCTTCGTTGTTATATCAATTATAAACAAGACAATTGGATTAAATTATTACCTTTGATGCAATTCATATACAATATATCAGAAACGGAAATTATAAAAGTAATGCCAGTATATACTAACTTTGAGTTCAATTTATTGGTTTACAAATCACCATTGCCGCAAAATGCAAATATAGACGAAGCTATAAAAGATATTATGGAAATCAAGGAGTTTCACAAATAACTCTCCTTAGATTTACAATTCATTGTTTTAAGAACAGTATTGTACTATAACAAATCAAAAAGTATAGAACCTATTTTTAAAAAGGGGGATAAAGTTTATTTTATTCAAAGAAATATATAAATAAAACAATCAAACGATAAACTAAATTATAAGAAACTAAGATCATTCAAAATCGATAAGGTAATAGGACCAATCAATTACAAATTGAAACTATTATACATAATGAATATCCACTTAGTATTTTATATCTCATTTCTTGAGAAAGCATCATTAAAAGCATTCGATACATCAATAACAAAAATCGAATTAATCAACTTTAATATTATATACAATATTGAAGCAATACTAGATTGTAAATATATCAGAAACAAAATCAAATATTTGATCAAATGATTAGATTATTTATATTCGGAAAATATATAGGAACTCAAAAAGGATCTTAATTACCTTGAGAAACTACAGGCATTCCATTTGAAGTACCCATATTTATCAATAGAACTTTGAGCTCGACATCAAACCATAAAGGAAATGAAGGATCTGAAGGATTCAAAAAGAAAGAAGGGTCAAAATCGTTCAATATGTTCGAACTAACCTTAGCAAACGTCGACGAACTAATACTTGTTTGTTCCTTTTCCTTCTTTATATATTCATTTTCCAACCTCTTCCTTTCCAACAAATCATCCAATTTGTCTAAAGAACGAACATCCCAACAAAGCATCTCGGAACTATGCTCACGCAATTGCTTCTGTTTCTTACAAATAAGCATCTTGTGATTAAAAGCCTTTTGTTCAATCAATGCAGCCGCTTTCTTTTCAGCCTTCAAACAAACCTCCTTTTTAGAAAGAATATCTTATTCGGATAGAGAAAGGCCAGAAACATCATATTTAAAAGATCCCGAATGTATACACTCTCTACAATGTTTCGATTTAGATAAAGTCCAGCATTTCAAATCATTTTGTTTATATCGAAAACAAGAAACCATAATATTTCCTTTGTTCTTTATCTTTTGATTTAAACGATAATGATTTAAAATAGTATATAAAAAAACAATAATAAGTATATTAAAAAGAAAAAAGAATCTCAATTATATATATTTTGGAATTTGGATAACCATCCTATTTTATAAAGAAGCTTGGGACAAATATTAATCTAAAAGGGGGATAGTATTACATTAGGCAACAAAAGAACTTTTATATACTATTCATATCATATAACTGGCTCAATAAGGATCAATGAACTCAGCATTGATCCATATTGATCCTCCTGATTAACTATAAGTATGAAAGGTCTATATAAACAAAATGGATTTCCTTTGTATAAAGCTTCATGCTCAAGATCAATCA